>CM053026.1:217767982-217958147 GCA_028564925.1 Lithobates sylvaticus | reverse complement strand
TGATGTAAAATGCAGCCCATTGTTTACAATGTCTTGAGATAACCCTTTCATGACTTAGCTTATTTCTGAAATTTGGTGTTTACAAGTTAAAATACGTATTTTTTGCTAGAAAATTACTTAGAGCCCCCAAACATTATATATATATATATTTTTTTTTTAGCAGAGAATCTAGATAATAAAATGGCGATTGTTGCAATATTTTATGTCACACGGTATTTGTGCAGCAGTGTTTTAAACGCAACTTTTTGGGAAAAGGGACACTTTCATGAATTAAAAAAAAAAAACGAAACAGTAAAGTTAGCCCAATTTTTTTGTATAATGTGAAAGATGATGTTACGCCAACTAAATAGATACCAAACATGTCACGCTTTATAATTGCACGCACTTGTGGAATGGCGACAAACTCTGGTACCTAAAAATCTCCATAGACAATGCTTTACATTTTTTTGCGGTTACCAGGTTAGAGTTACAGAGGAGGTCTAGTGCTAGAATTATTGCTCTCACTCTGACGATCGCGGTGATACCTCACATGTGTGATTTGAACACCGTTTACATATGCGGGCGCGACTTTTGTATGCGTTTTCTTTGCTGCGCGAGCTCACGGGGACGGGTGCATTTTAAAAAAATATATTTTTTCAAAGTATTCAGATCGCCATTTTCGGCGATTCTTAAGGCTACTTTCACACTGAGGAGCTGGGCGCACTGGCCGTAAAGCGGTGCTATATTTAGCGGCGCTTTACCGTCGTTTTAGCGGTGCTTTTAGGCCTCTAGCGGGGCAGTTTTACCCTAGCGGCCGAAAAAGGGTTAAAACTGCCAGCAAAGCGCCGTTGCAGTGGCGCTTTGCAGGCGGGTTTGGAGCGCTGCCCCATTGTTTTCAATGGGAAGGGGCGCTTTAGGAGAGGTAAATACACCGCTCCTACATCGCTCCAAAGATGCGGCTCCCAGGTTTAAATATATATACATTTTATATTGTTTTATATTGAAATATATTGTGCTGTCGTCTTATGTTGGGTGTGAAAGGGGCCTAATACTGTATATATTTTTTAAACTGGTGCCATTGGCAGCCGAGTAAACAGGAAGTGACGTCGCTTCCGTGTTTACAATCAGCAGACTGTAATGAAGCCGTTTCTGGCTTCGTGCCAGTCTGTCCCTAGCCGCTGGAAGTGGCGGATCGTGGATTGGGACAGGAGGCCCGTTCAGAGAGGCGGGAGGCGGCAGGAGGGGGGGACGTCCTCTCCCACTCCTCCGGGGTAAAACAGCCGAGCGTCTTTTAGCCGCATTGGTTATTATCCCTGAAAAGCCGAGGCCGCATATCTGCGTACGCTCGGTAAGAAGGGGTTAAAAAAAATGAAAAATCTGCATTGAATGAATGAATGAATGATTTGTATAGCGCTGCAACTGCGAACTGAATTGCCTAGAGGCGCTCCCCAGTCAGTATTTTGTGTTGGCACTCACAAATACATGCAAATGCACGCATATGAGCATAAATTTGAATGAATCTTGCCTAGAAATGTATTGTGTGCATTATTGCGCAAATCCGCTCATAAATATGAGTGAATATGTGTAAAAAAAACTCCTGAAACTATGCTCAAACATCAGTTCCGCGTGCAAAAGACCTAATAAGTTTTTACACTTTTTTACAAGCATCAGGCGTTTTTTTCTGAAAGAACATTGCTGCCAAGAAGAATAGCTTTTAAAAGAGTTTGCAAAATGTTCTGTGTGCATAAGGCCTTATAATAAATACGGCAGAAAACAATGTACAAAACACTCCCAGATTTTAGGCCCAAAGTTGTTTACTTAGGTATTATACGTGGCTTATGTAAATCTCCAAGCAAAAGACTACTCTGCTCCCTGCTCCATTCTACAGAAAGTGTTTTGTTACACATTGGGGGTTATTTTAAGGTGACCAGATTTTTAAAATGAAATCCGGGGACATATTTTTTTATAAGCATATTTTCCTCAAATGATATATGCAGCGTATGTGGTGTGTATTTATGAAAGGATTGTATGATATATACGTTAATAAAAAATAAAAATACAAAAAATAATTTTTGGGGATATGACTACCAAATCTTAAGAGAAATACTTTTCAATGCATTTATTGATATTATATATAATTATACAATTATATATTTCTCTTTATACTGTATCTCCCTCTCTGTATATACTGTACCCCCTCTCTCTCTCTCTCTGTATACTGTATCTCCCTCTCTCTCTGTATATACTGTACCCCCTCTCTCTCTCTGTATACTGTATCTCCCCTCTCGCTCTGTATATACTGGATCTCCCCCCTCTCTCTCTCTGTATATACTGTATCTCCCTCTCTCTCTGTATATACTGTACCCCCCCTGTCTCTCTCTCTGTATATACTGTACCCCTCCTGTCTCTCTCTCTCTGTATACTGTATCTCCCCTCTCGCTCTGTATATACTGGATCTCTCCCTCTCTCTCTCTCTTTCTCTGTATACTGTATCTTCCTCTCTCTCTGTATATACTGTTTCTCCCCTCTCGCTCTGTATATATTGTATCTCCCCTCTCTCTCTGTATATACTTTATCCCCTCTCTCTTTCTCTGTATAAACTGTGCCCCCTCTCTCTCTTTATATACTGCACCCCCTCTCTATGTATACTGTATCTTCCCTTTCTGTATATACTGTACCCGCTCTCTCTGTATACTGTATCCCCCTCTCTCTTTATACTGTATCATCCTTCTTTGTATATACTGTATCTCCCTCCTCTCTCTGTATATACTGTAGCCTTCTCTCTCTCTCTCTCTCTCTCTCTCTCTCTCTCTCTCTCTCTCTCTCTCTCTCTCTCTCTATATATATATATATATATATATATATATATATACTGTACCCCCCTCTCTCTGTATATACTTTACCCCCTCTATCTGTGTATATAGTGTACCCCCTCTCTCTTTCTCTGTATATACTGTACCCCATCTCTTTGTATATACTGTACCCCCTATCTCTCTCTGTATATACTGTAACCCCCCTCTCACTTTATATACTGTACCCCCGCTCTCTCTGTATATACGGTATCCCCCTCTCTCTGTATATACTGTATCCCCCTCTCTCTCTGTATATACTGTAACCCCTCTCTCTCTCTCTCTGTATATACTGTATCCCCTCTCTCTCTGTATATACTGTACTCGATCTCTCTGTATATACTGTACCCCCTCTCTCTGTATATACTGTACCCCCCCTCTCTCTCTCTCTCTCTCTATATATATATATATATATACATATATATACTGTACCCCCTTCTCTCTTTCTCTTTATATACTGTATCTCCCTCTCTCTCTGTATATACTGTAGCCCTCCTCTCTCTCTCTCTCTGTATATACTGTACTCGATCTCTCTGTATATACTGTACCCCCTCTCTCTGTATATACTGTAGCCCCCTCTATCTCTCTGTATATATATATTATATATATATATATATATATATACTGTACCCCCTTCTCTCTTTCTCTTTATATACTGTATCTCCCTCTCTCTCTGTATATACTGTACCCCTCCTCTCTCTCTCTGTATATTGTATCTCCCCTCTCGCTCTGTATATACTGGATCTCCCCCCTCTCTCTCTCTCTCTCTGTATACTAGGGTGACCAGATGTCCCTGGTTTCAGGGGACAGTCCCTGGATTGAGGATACTGTCCCCGGGCCAAGTCTGTCCCCGGATTTGACTTCAACAGGAGCTGGGGCAATTTTCAAAGACAGTCAGTGCAGAATAAAAAAAAAAATCGAAATCACACATCCCCGCTCCTACTAGCTTAGGGGGTGTATTTTTTCCATTATCTGTGTCCCTTTCTGATGATGATGTGCTGGTCAAAGCGGATGGACTATTTCTTCAGTTTCTGCCACATGCCCATTCAGCTCCGCTCACATGTTCTTATGCCTTGGCTCAAATCCCGACCAGTCGCCTGTCTGCTCATCTCCTTGCCTTCCCTGGCAGAGTCATTTTCCTCCGCTCCCCACCCAGTAGTAGCCGGGGCCCTTAGAGTGAGACCTGAGAGGCTGTGAGGCAGGCGGAGGCAGCAACGGGCAGAGTGAGGCGGCTGAGCTCAGCTGACGATGTCCATCAGCAGGAACAGAGGGAAAGCAGATCCAATCGTGGGGCTGCCAGTGCCTTCAAAGCTTGTTGAAGCCTTGAAGGTGTCTGTGAATAGACTACATTGCACTGTGTCTGTCTCTCTGGCAAAATGGATGGTATCAGAACTCACAGGCACTTATTGGTCATAAGTTAACAAAATCAGCACCCAGCAGCCATGTTATGTGGCACACTGTGACAGAGCCAACCAGAGCCACGATAGAATGCCTGCTGCCTGTGAGTTATCATAATGCTAATGATTTTAACCAGTTGCTGATCGCCTGATAGCAGATTTACTGCTACAGGGTGGTTGCGCTGCGCAGCATCACTTATATACGTTATCCTGCATTTCTGGGTATCAGAGCCAATCAGCGGATCAGGCGGACTCGCCTAGTGGTCTGTCTATGTAAACAAGGCAGTTCACCATTCTGTCAGTATGGAAGACTTCAATCCTGTGTTCCTGCAAAGCAGCTACAGGGATCTATGTCTTCCCTTGGTAAATGCACCTCCCCCACAGTGAGAAAACACTTGTTAGGCACACATTTAACCCATTGATTGCCCTAGATGTTATCCCCTTCCAAGCCAGTGTCATTAGTACATATTTTTAGCACTGATCACTGTATTAGTGTCACTGGTTCCCAAAAAGTGTCAAAAGTGTCACTAATGTCCCGTACACACGAGCGGAATGTCCGACAGAAAAAGTCGGACGGAATCTTTTCATCAGATCTTCCGATCCTGTGTGGGCCTCATCTGACTTTTTTTTGAAAAAGTTCTGGTGGACCTAGAAATAGAACATATTTTAAATATTTCCGACAGAACCAATCCCTATCGGGAAAACCGCTCGTCTGTATGCTGTTCCGACGGACCAAAAATTATGCATGCTCTGAAGCAAGTACGAGACGGCAGCTATTGGCTACTGAACTGATTGCTGCCATTACTAGTAAAAAAAAATATATATGTCCCCAGATTTCATTTAAAAAATCTGGTCACCTTACTGTATACCGTATCTTCCTCTCTCTCTGTACATACTGTTTCTCCCCTCTCGCTCTGTATATATTGTATCTCCCCTCTCTGTATATATATATATATATATACTGTACCCCCTCTCTCTGTATATACTTTACCCCCTCTATCTGTGTATATACTGTACCCCCTCTCTCTTTCTCTGTATATACTGTACCCCATCTCTCTGTATATACTGTACCCCCTCTCTCTCTCTGTATATACTGTGACCCCCCTCTTACTTTATAAACTGTACCCCCCTCTCTCTTTATATACTGTACCCCCTCTCTCTCTGTATATACTGTACCCCTCTCTCTCTCTGTATATACTGTATCCCCCTCTCTCTCTCTGTATATACTGTATCCCCCTCTCTCTCTCTGTATATACTGTATCCCCCTCTCTCTCTGTATATACTGTACCCCCTCTCTCTCTCTCTCTGTATATACTGTGACCCCCCTCTTACTTTATAAACTGTACCCCCCTCTCTCTTTATATACTGTACCCCCTCTCTCTCTGTATATACTGTACCCCTCTCTCTCTCTGTATGTACTGTATCCCCCTCTCTCTCTGTATATACAGTATCCCCCTCTCTCTCTCTCTGTATATACTGTATCCCCCCCCTCTCTCTGTATATACTGTACCCCTCGATCTCTCTGTATATACTGTACCCTCTCTCTCTCTGTATATACTGTACCCCCTCTCTCTGTGTATATACTGTACCCCATCTCTCTGTGTATATACTGTACCCCCTCTCTCTATATATATACTGTACCCCCTCTCTCTTTGTATATACTGTACCCCCTCTCTCTCTGTATATACTGTATCCCCCCTCTCTCTCTGTATCTACTGTATCCCCCTCTCTCTATGTATATACTGTACTCCCCTCTCTCTCTGTATATACTGTAACCCCCCTCTGTGTATACTGTAACCCCCCTCTCTATACTGTAACCCCCATCTCTCTATACTGTAACCCCTCTCTCTCTATACTGTAACCCCCCTCTGTGTATACTGTAAACCCCCCTCTCTGTATACTGTAACCCCCCTCTCTGTATACTGTAACCCCCCTCTCTGTCTACCATAACCCCCTCTCTGTATACTGTAACACCCCCCCTCTGTGTACTGTAACACCCCCCTCTCTGTATACTGTAATCCCCCCTCTCTGTATACTGTAAACCCCCCTCTCTGTATACTGTAACCCCCCTCTCTGTATACTGTAACCCCCTCTCTGTATACTGTAACCCCCCTCTCTCTATACTGTAACCCCCCTCTCTCTATACTGTAACCCCCTCTCTGTATACTGTATCTCCCCCCTGTGTATACTGTAACCCCCCCTCTCTCTATGTACCTCAACAGTGTGGTTCTGGCTGTCCATCACATGTAGTCTCTCTGCAGGCTGCAGCCAATGGTCGGGTGTGGTGTGGCCTCTGAACGCACCTCCATGAGTGTCAGCCTGGGCCCCGCCCCCTCCCGGCTCCTGCCTTTTGTTCAGCAGAGCGGCCAGCACAGCAGTGTGTCTGTGTGCAATCAGCTGTGCTCCGCTAGGGGGGGATTGGGGCTTGGATCGGCACTGCAGGGGGAGAAAAGCAGTGACCGCAGCCCAGAGTTGGACGCGGCGGCCCCTGCCTACAATCCGGGGACAAAACCGGGGACGGTCTTGGACCGGGGACCACACTTCGGGGACTATCCCCGGAAATCGGGGACGTCTGGTCACCGTAGGTTATTTACTAAAGGCAAATCCACTTTGCACTACAAGTGCACTTGGAAGTGCAGTTGCTGTAGATCCGAGGGGGACATGCAAGGAAAATAAAAAACAGCATTTTAGCTTCTATACGATTGGATGATAAAATCAGCAGAGCTTCCCCTACATTTCAGATCTACCCCTCAGATTTACAGCTGCTGCACTTCCAAGTGTACTTGTAGTGCACTTGTAGAGCAATAGGGATGGGCCCGGTGCTCGATTCGAACCCACGTTCGAATCGAGCACCGGGCGTTCGCTCGCTCGGCGAGCCCAGAACTATTTGGGCCGTTCGCATCACATTCGTGTGATGCGAGCGGCCCCGCAATGCATTGCGGCCGGCGCGGCCGGCGCAGTGCATTGCTGGCTGATGATTGGCCAAGCATGCACTGTGACCCCGCATGCTTGGCCAATCACAGCGCCGGAAACTCGGAGAGCAATAATTGGCTACAGGCAGGACGCCTGTAGCCAATTAAAGCTCAGGGGCTTTAGTACACGCCCCACCATTTAAAAGGCCGCCACGCCGTCGGCCCCGGTCACATGAGTTCCGGCTTTAGGAGAGATCAGTCTGCTGATTCTGTCTTTGCTTGATTGCTACTGAAAGATTTGCTCTTGTTTGCTAAACCATTGGCTATTTCTTTGCTAAACCATTGCTACCTAAGTCATTGATCGTTCATTGCTGCTGATTGCACAGTTAGTGTGTTATTAGCTGCTGCTGGGGATTAGTCTGGTGCGTGCTTACTGTTAGTACAGTATTGCAGTAGTACCAACCGCAGTGCTGTTAGCACAGCATTGCACCCCAACAGCACCCATAGGACTTCAAGTGTGTTAGTGGCAGCAAACAGAGCTCCTATATTTTCTTCTCAGCAGCACCCATAGGACTTCTAGTGTGTTAGTGGCATCAAACAGAGCTCCTATATTTTCTTCTCAGCAGCACCCATAGGACTTCTAGTGTGTTAGTGGCATCACACAGAGCTCCTATATTTTCTTCTCAGCAGCACCCATAGGACTTCTAGTGTGTTAGTGGCATCAAACAGATCTCCTATATTTTCTTCTCAGCAGCACCCATAGGACTTCTAGTGTGTTAGTGGCATCACACAGAGCTCCTATATTTTCTTCTCAGCAGCAACCATAGGACTCCTAGTGTGTTAGTGGCATCACACAGAGCTCCTATATTTTCTTCTCAGCAGCACCCATAGGACTTCTAGTGTGTTAGTGGCATCACACAGAGCTCCTATATTTTCTTCTCAGCAGCACCCATATGACTTCTAGTGTGTTAGTGGCATCACACAGAGCTCCTATATTTTCTTCTCAGCAGCACCCATAGGACTTCTAGTGTGTTAGTGGCATCACACAGAGCTCCTATATTTTCTTGACAGCAGCACGCACACATATTTTACCTATTGTCTCAGCAGCACCCATAGGACTTCTAGTGTGTTAGTGGCATCACACAGAGCTCCTATATTTTCTTCTCAGCAGCACCCATAGGAATCCTAGTGTGTTAGTGGCATCACACAGAGCTCCTATATTTTTTCTCAGCAGCACCCATAGGACTTCTAGTGTGTTAGTGGCATCACACAGAGCTCCTATATTTTCTTCTCAGCAGCACCCATAGGACTTCTAGTGTGTCAGTGGCATCACACAGAGCTCCTATATTTTCTTCCAGCAGCACCCATAGGACTTCTAGTGTGTTAGTGGCAGCACACAGCTCCTATATTTTCCTATTTTGTCAGCAGCACCCATAGGACTTCTAGTGTGTTAGTGGCATCACACAGAGCTCCTATATTTTCTTCTCAGCAGCACCCATAGGACTTCTAGTGTGTTAGTGGCATCACACAGAGCTCCTATATTTTCTTGACAGCAGCACCCATAGGACTTCTAGTGTATTAGTGGCATCACACAGACCTATATTGTCTTCCCAGCAGCACCCATAGGACTTCTAGTGTGTTAGTGGCATCTCACAGAGCTCCTATATTTTCTTCTCAGCAGCACCCATAGGACTTCTAGTGTGTTAGTGGCAGCACACAGAGCTCCTATATTTTCTTGACAGCAGCACACATATTTTACCTATTTTGTCAGCAGCACCCATAGGACTTCTAGTGTGTTAGTGGCAGCACACAGAGCTCCTATATTTTCTTGACAGCAGCACACATATACTACCTATTGTGTCAGCAGCACCCATAGGACTTCTAGTGTGTTAGTGGCAGCACACAGAGCTCCTATATTTTCTTGTCAGCAGCACACATAGTACCTATAGTGTGTTAGTGTCAGCACCCGTAGGACCTACAGTGTGTTGTGAGCACACATAAGAGCTCTATTTTTTATACTATATACACTACCGACTACAATGGCTGGAAGACCGCCAAGGAGAGGCAGAGCGTGCCGAGGCAAGAACACAGGGCAGGCAGGCTCTGTTTCTAGAGACAACAGTGCTGGCCGTGGACGTGGTCGTGCATCGCCATCAGCACGTGGCCATGGGACACGCTTGTCTTTGTTTTCGGCAGCTGGACATGTGGAGCCGCATCATGCCGAAGGCTTGGTAGAATGGATGACCAAGCCCTCCTCATCCTCCTCATCCTCTCTCACCCAGGCTCAGGGTACTGGCAGAGCAGCTGCCAACGCGTACTCAATGGCATCATCAGCCACCCCTTCCCTAGACCCACCATGTCCTCCTGAGGAGTCCCCCGAACTGTTTGAGCACAGTGTTGGGTACATGCTCCAGGAGGATGCCCAACGATTTGAAGGCTCGGATGATGATACCCAGCTTGAGGAAGGCAGTAGTGTGCGCGCAGAGAGAGGGGATGCTGAAGGACAGCAATCTGGCAGTACTGTTCCACCAGCTGCAGCTTACTGCCAGGTTTGCTCTAGTGATGATGAGGTCACTGACTCCACGTGGGTGCCTGAAGGGAGAGAGGAGGAGGAGGATGCGACGTCACATGTCCAACGAGGCAGGATGCCCCCTGGAGGCCAGCTAGAGGCCAGCACAGCAACTGTACCACACCGCAGAGCTCCGCCTGTGCAGGGCGCTGCCTCTGCACGTTATCACAAAAGTTCTTTGGTGTGGGCCTTTTTTGAGACGAGTGCATCAGATCGCACAACTGCTATTTGCAATATTTGTCTCAAGCGTATCTCGCGTGGCCAAAAAATCAGCCGCTTGGGCACCACAAGCATGAGCAGACATATGTCGACCTGCCATGCAGCTCGTTGGCAAGCACACATAAAAGACCCACACCAAAGAACAAAGCGGACCTCTCCTTGCTCCTCATCAGCTGGGATCTCCATTCCCACTATATCTTCAGTCCTCTCTGAAAGCTGCTCTGAGAGGACTGAAGGTGTAGAATTAGGTGTGTCACAACCAAGTACTTGCAGTACACCGACGTCCGATTGTAGCAGGCAAATTTCCCTGCCCCAGCTGCTGGACCGTCGAAAGAAGTATACTCCCAGCCATCCACATGCCCAGCGGTTGAATGCTAGCTTGGCTAAATTGCTAGCACTTCAACTGCTGCCTTTTCAGTTGGTAGACTCGGCCCCCTTCCGTGAGTTTGTTCAATGTGTGGTTCCTCAGTGGCAGGTTCCCAAACGCCACTTTTTCTCACGGAAGGCGATTCCGTCTCTCTACCGGCATGTGGAAGGCAATGTCCATGCCTCGCTGGACAGGGCGGTAAGGTGCATATTACCGCTGACTCATGGTCCAGCAGGCATGGACAGGGATGTTATCTTTCTTTCACGGCCCATTGGGTCACTCTATTGGCAGCTGGGAGGGATGCAGGACAAGGTGCAGTAGTGTTGGAGGTTGTTCCGCCACCACGCCTTCAAAATGCTACTACTGGTTGTGACACACCTCTCTCCTCCACCCCCTCCTCTTCTTCTTCCTCCAGTGCTCTGTCCTCGGAACCAGCGGTGCTCCGTAGGCGTACAAGGGGCTACGCGAGTATGCAGGCAAAAAGATGCCATGCCGTGCTTGCGCTGGTGTGTTTGGGGGACAGGAGCCACACTGGGCCAGAGGTTCTGGCAGCTCTGCAGGGGCAGGCCGAGAGGTGGTTGACGCCACGCCAGCTTAAGCCAGGAATGGTCGTTTCTGACAATGGCACCAACCTCCTCTCCGCCCTGCGACAGGGGCAGCTCACCCATGTGCCCTGTATGGCTCACGTCCTCAACCTGGTGGTGCAGCGGTTCTTGGGCAGGTTCCCAGGCTTACAGGATGTCCTGAGGCAGGCCAGGAAAGTCTGTGTGCATTTCCACCGATCTTATAATGCCAGTGCTCGGCTGACTGAGCTGCAAAAGGAGCTGAACCTGCCCAAGAACCGCCTAATATGTGACATGCCCACCAGGTGGAACTCAACGTTGGCCATGCTGCAGCGACTGCACACGCAGCAGAGGGCCATCAATGAGTACCTTTGCGACTACGGCACCAGGACAGGGTCAGGAGAGCTTGGCTTTTTTTCCCCACTTCAGTGGAGCATGATCAGGGATGCATGCACTGTCCTCTCACCATTTGAGGAGGCCACGAGGATGGTGAGCAGTGACAGTGCATGCAGCAGTGACACTGTACCTCTTGTCCACCTGTTGGAGCATACGCTGCGTGGGATAATGGACAGGGCACTTGAGGCAGAACAGAGGCAGGAAGAGGAGGACTTCCTTGCCTCTCAAGGCCCCCTTTATTCAGACAGTGTTCCTTCTGTCCCACCCATCACACAGGAAGAGGATGAGGAGGAGGAGGAGGAGGAGGAGGATTGTGTGAGCATGGAGGTGGAGCCTGGCACTCAGCATCAGCAGCAGCAGTCTTTTAGGGATGATGTACAGTCCCAACAAACCAGTGGACTTGTACGTGGCTGGGAGGAGGTGGCTGGCGATCATGTCATCCTCAGTGACCCAGAAGACTCCGGACCGAATGCCTCAGCTAACCTACGCTGCATGGCCTCCCTGATCCTGCAAAGCCTGCGGAAGGATCCTCGTGTTCTTCGGATCAAGGAGAGGGACCATTACTGGCTGGCCACTCTCCTTGATCCACGGTACAAGGGTAAGGTTGCGGACCTTATCTTGCCGTCGCAGAGGGAGCAGAGGATGAGACATCTCAGGGAGGCCTTGCAGAAAGGTCTGTGCAACGCGTTCCCAGAAACTGGGAGGTTACAAACTCCTGGTCCTGGACGACGAGTTGCTGAGGCTTCGGTCAGTAGCAGAAGGAGCGGTGGGGAAGGTGGACGTCTGACCGATGCGTTCAGACAATTTTTTAGTCCGCAGCCCCAAGGTATGATCGGTTCCAGCAACCATCGCCAGCGTCTGATATACATGGTGCAGGAATACCTAGGGGCAAGGTCAGACTTGGACACCTTTCCCACCGAAAATCCTCTGGCTTACTGGGTCCTGAGGATGGATCACTGGCCAGAGCTTGCACAGTATGCAATTGAGCTACTGGCCTGTCCTGCATCCAGCGTTCTTTCCGAACGCACATTCAGTGCTGCTGGAGGATTTGTCACCGATCATAGGGTGCGCCTGTCCACCGACTCGGTTGATCGACTGACCTTCATAAAAATGAATCAGTCTTGGATCACCACCAGCTACCAGGCACCTGAAGCGGATATAACTGAATAATTTATAATGTCACATCCCTTCAAGACTGCCTATGCTGATGCTGAGTGACTGTCCTGTTATGTTCACTGACTATCCTCTTCCTCCTCCTCAATGATCCATGCCACCACACCAGTGCCTAAGGCACAATTTTTCAGCCCCTGTATAACAGGGGCGTGTACTTACAATTTTTTTAAAAAAAATGCTTCGCAACAGGTGTGACTGCTGTGCTCCAAGTAAAGTATCTGTGAGGGGTTGCAGTGTTGTGGCACCAGCACCAGTGCCTAAGGCACAATTTCTCAGCCCCTGTTGGGGCGTGTAATTACAATTTTTAGGCAATGCTTTGCAACAGGTCTCATTGCTGTGCTCAGAGTACAGTATCTGTGAGGGGTTGCAGTGTTGTGGCACCAGCACCAATGCCTAAGGCACAATTTTTCAGCCCCTGTATAACAGGGGCGTGTAATTACAATTTTTTTTAAAAAATGCTTCGCAACAGGTGTGACTGCTGTGCTCCAAGTACAGTATCTGTGAGGGGTTGCAGTGTTGTGGCACCAGCACCAGTGCCGAAGGCACAATTTTTCAGCCCCTGTTGGGGCGTGTAATTACAATTTTTAGGCAATGCTTTGCAACAGGTCTCATTGCTGTGCTCAGAGTACAGTATCTGTGAGGGGTTGCAGTGTTGTGGCACCAGCACCAATGCCTAAGGCACAATTTTTCAGCCCCTGTTGGGGCGTGTAATTACAATTTTTAGGCAATGCTTTGCAACAGGTCTCATTGCTGTGCTCAGAGTACAGTATCTGTGAGGGGTTTCAGTGTTGTGGCACCAGCACCAATGCCTAAGGCACAATTTTTCAGCCCCTGTATAACAGGGGCGTGTAATTACAATTTTTTTAAAAAGATGCTTCGCAACAGGTGTGACTGCTGTGCTCCAAGTACAGTATCTGTGAGGGGTTGCAGTGTTGTGGCACCAGCACCAGTGCCGAAGGCACAATTTTTCAGCCCCTGTTGGGGCGTGTAATTACAATTTTTAGGCAATGCTTTGCAACAGGTCTCATTGCTGTGCTCAGAGTACAGTATCTGTGAGGGGTTGCAGTGTTGTGGCACCAGCACCAATGCCTAAGGCACAATTTTTCAGCCCCTGTTGGGGCGTGTAATTACAATTTTTAGGCAATGCTTTGCAACAGGTCTCATTGCTGTGCTCAGAGTACAGTATCTGTGAGGGGTTGCAGTGTTGTGGCACCAGCACCAATGCCTAAGGCACAATTTTTCAGCCCCTGTATAACAGGGGCGTGTAATTACAATTTTTTTAAAAAGATGCTTCGCAACAGGTGTGACTGTTGTGCTCCAAGTACAGTATCTGTGAGGGGTTGCAGTGTTGTGGCACCAGCACCAGTGCCGAAGGCACAATTTTTCAGCCCCTGTTGGGGCGTGTAATTACAATTTTTAGGCAATGCTTTGCAACAGGTCTCATTGCTGTGCTAAGAGTACAGTATATGTGAGGGGTTGCAGTGTTGTGGCACCAGCACCAATGCCTAAGGCACAATTTTTCAGCCCCTGTTTAACAGGGGCGTGTAATCACAAATCTTGATCTAATAGTTCACAGCAGGGCCCATTCCTGCGCCCACCAAGAGTAACTATGAGGGCCTACAGTCTTGTGGCAACACCGTCCACCACCACCACCACCACCACCAAAGGCCCAATTTTTCTGCCCTGTTCAACAGGTGCATGCAATTACAAATCTTGATCTAATAACTCACAGCAGGGCCCATTCCTGCGCCCACCAAGAGTAACTGTGAGGGCTTACAGTCTTGTGGCAACACCGTCCACCACCACCACCACCACCACCAAAGGCCCAATTTTTCTGCCCTGTTCAACAGGTGCATGCAATTACAAATCTTGATCTAATAACTCACAGCAGGGCCCATTCCTGTGCCCACCAAGAGTATCTGTGAGGGCTTACAGTCTTGTGGCTACACCAACATCTAATGGGGCAAATTTCTGCGGAGTATATACGGCAGGCCCCTACTTTCAAACATCCAACTTACAAATGACTCCTACTTGCAAACAGAAAGAGAAAACAGGAAGTGAGAGGAAATCTACCCCTAGGAAGGGAAATTCGATCCTGTTAGATTTAATTTGGGAAAAAGGTATCTCCTCTCTACTGATGGTTTATCACCAATCCTTATTTCAATTAAAACCCCACTTTTCCAAAAACATTTGTCATTGGGACGGAAAGTGAGGTGAAATGTTCTGAACAGATGTGCAAAGACAGCAAATGTTACAGGGGTGATAACCCCTCCCTATGTTCTCCAAAAAGCTTAAAAATAGATTTTTTGCGGATGGAACTACACTTCATAATGTACCTGTTCAGATTCTACTTAAGAACAAACCTACAGTCCGTGTCTTGTTTGCACCACCTATATACTGCTGTTCAGAGTATATAGGGTTGTAGGTAAAGGGTTTTATTTTGGGTGCGGGGTCCCCCTTAATATCCATACAAGACCCAAAGCGGCTGGGGTGGGAGGGGGGTGATGGGGTAGCCATGCCATTTTTCTCAAGGATTTTCAGCCATATGGCGGCCAGGACAAGACATGACATTAAAGCCGCAAGTGGTTTTAAATGGCTTCTTTTTTTTCCTTTACAAATGTCATTTTGTGCAAGGACAGTTCTAAACACGGGAAACACATGCCACTTCACAGGCATACTTTAGACACCCCCCAGGTACCATATTTAAAGGAAAATTTCACAATATTTTTTTTTTTCACTTTATGCATCATTAAAATGACTGCTCCCGAAAAAACGTTAGTTTTTAAAAGTTCTTTTTGCATTGATATATGTCCCCTGGGGCAGGACCCGGGTCCCCAAACCTGTTTTATGACATTAACATGCATATTGGCCGTTGTAATTAGCAATTTTTATTTTGAACGTTCGCATCCATTATAACGAATAGGGTTCGAAAATTCGCGCAAACTTTCGGTCCGTTCGAAGGTTCTGGTGCGAACCGAACCCGGGGGTTATCAGCTTTTCCTCCACTCGCGCTGACAGACGTGAGTAGAGGAGAGCCGATCGGCTGCTCTCCTGACAGGGGGGTCTGCGCTGAATGATTATTAGCGCTGCCCACCAGGGATGCCAATCAGTGCCCAATAGAGGTGCCAATCAGTGGCCATCAATAATACCTGCCAGTGCCTCCTCATCAGTGCTGCCTATCAGAGCCATCTATCAGTGCGCATCAGTGCCACCTATCAGTGCCCATCAGTGCCGCCTATAAGTGCCCACCAGTGCCACCTATAAGTGCCCATCAGTGCAGCCTTTCAGTGTCTATCAGTGTCACCTATCAGTGCCCATCAGTGCCACCTATCAATGCCCATCATTGCTGCATATCCATGCCACCTTGCAGTGCCCATCATAGTTACATAGTTGGTAAGGTTGAATAAAGACAACAGTCCATCTAGTTCATTCTGTGTAGGTGTGTGTGTAAAAAAAAATCCCCCATATTCCCATATTGTTTTCGCTAAGATGCCCGTCCAAGAGTTTTTTAAAACTATCCATACTTCCTGCCGACACCACCAATTGTGGAAGAGTTCCACATCCTCACCACCCTGACAGTGAAAACCCCCCTACACAGTTTAAGATTAAAATTGCTTCTCTTCCAGTCTCATCTTGTGGCCCTGTGTCCTTTTACAATCTCTGGGACTGAAAAGTTTCTTACTTACGTTGGGATCACCATTGAGATATTTGTATATTGCTATCATAGCTCCTCTCAAGCGTCTTTTCTCCAGGGAGAATAATTTTAGTGCTTGTAGTCTTTCCCCATAATTGAGGTCCTCCAGTCCCCATATTAATTTAGTTGCCCTTCTTTGATCTCTCCCCAGCTCCAGCACGTCCCTTCTGAGGACTGGTGATCAGAACTGGATGGAATACTCCAGATGCAGCCGAACCAGAGTTTTATAAAGTGTCAGAATAATCGTTTCATCTCTGGAATAAATTACCTTTTAATGCATGCTAAAATTCTGTTGGCTTTGGTAGCCGCAGCTTGACACCAGGGCCAGATTAAGAACATCATGGGCCTGGTGCTGAGGATTTTGGTGGGGCCTTTTATAAACAATAAATTAATAAATAAAAATGCAAACAATTTTTTGTTTTAACAAATTAAATTAAAAAGAGAGGGAGGATGAGAGAGAGAGAGAGAGAGAGAGAGAAAGGGGATGAAAGAGGTGTGAGGGGTAAGGGAAAGAGGATGAGAAAGGGGGGGGATGAGAGAAAGAGGATGCACATGAGCATGTGTGGGAATGACATCAACACAGCCCGGCCAAGGCAAGTGACCGAAGGCACAGAACCCGGAAGGAAGACGATGGAAGCGCCCGGGTCGGATTGATCACAGCACAGCACTGGAGGGCTCAGTCTGACAATTTAAGTGTACCCTAATGTGCTAATATGCTGTGCATACTTGTACATTATGGCATAACCTACCTAAGGGCCTCTAAAAAATAGTAATGTTAGAAAAGTTTACTACCGCTTTAATATCATTGGAATCCAGGAGCCTCTCATGGGGCCCTCTACTGACCCGCATAGTTGCCAACATTTCAAAAATATTTTCAGGGACACTTTTTTACAAGTGCTATATTTAGAGTAGCTGACATCACCCATGTTCCTCTATACATCACAATAGTAATTACAAAATTAAATAAGTACTAATAATGGGGCAATTTTAAAGAACTGTTTTTGTGGGTAAGAGGCATAGGGGAGGAGAATGGATGGTATAAAAGTGGGAAGTATGTGCAGGTGAGGGAGAGGAATGTGGAGGGTCTAACAGTGGGCACTATGTACATGAGAGGAGTGCGGAGGGTATGGCAGAAGGCACTATGTACAGGAGAGGAGTGTGAAGAGTATGACAGTGGGCAGTATGCACAGCAGAGGAGTGTGGAGGGTATGACAGTGAGCAGTATGTACAGGAGAGGAGTGTGGAGGATACGACAGTGGGCACTATGTACAGGAGAGAAGTGTATGACAGCGGGCACTATGTACAGGAGAGGAGTGTGTAGGATATGACAGCGGGCGCTATGTACAGGAGAGAAGTGTGGAGAGTATGACAGTGGGCACTATGTATAGGAGAGGAGGATGAAGGAATCTGGGAAGGAAAAATGTAAAGGTTTGTGGAAGGCTGTTTAGGGACTGTGTAGTGGTTAAGCGGGCCATACATGGATTGAAATTGCACTAATTAAGCAGAGACCAGCCATAGTCGATCTATGTATGGGCTACCTGGTTTTACACAAGTCAACCTATTAACCGACTTGAGTACAACCAGCCTGTCAGGTTTTCCCCAAAACAATCAGTGCTGCCAGCTATAGTTAGCAACACTGATCATCGTATTCACTGGCAGAACACAATAACACTGCAGGAGTGATTCCCCCATTCACAGGTCAGCAGGTGAGAGGGTGTGTGGGGACAGGCTGGGGAGAGATACTAGTCAGTGGCTGGGTAGGCACTGGTTAGTATCAGATCCAGATACACACAGGTTACATATGCCACGATCGTTAGAGTGAGAACAATAATTCTAGCCTTAGACCTCCTCTGTAACTCTAAACATGTAACCTGTAAAAAAATTAAAGCATCGCTTGGTACACAAAAAATATCGTGCTAACTTTAGTGTTTTTTTTATGAATGAAACAGTTTCTTTCCAAAAAAAAACGTTTGAAAAATTGCTGCACAAATATGTAACATAAAAAGTTGCAAAGACCACCATTTTATTCCATAGGGTGTCTGCTAAAACAACATATATAATGCTTGAGGCTTCTGAGTAATTTTCTATCAAAAAAATTATGATTTTTACATGTAGGAGAGAAGTGTCAGAATTGGCCTGGGTGGCAAGGGGTTAATTATCATAAGTAATATACAAATAATTATTATAAGCACTGTGAGTTCATCCTCTCAGTCTTCGGCAGAGTGTTCCAGCTTGTATTTATACTGGCCACTCTGTATGTAGCTTCTGATCGACTGCGCAAGCAACCCCATATCTCCAGAACCATAGATGATAGCAGCCCCATATTTTAACCAGTGCTGGAGTAGGTCTTGAGCTACCTACTCCAGCACTGTGGGGTCTCTGTGACTCCTGATCGTTGAGCTACAACCCTCGAAGTCGATTTTTTTTTTTTTTTTTTTAGAATTTTTTTTTTTTTTTTTTTGGGACAAATGGGCCTATCTTGAGAAAGGGGCCTGGAGCTGCAGCTCCAATAGCCCCTATGTTAATCCGGCCCTGATAGTATCTACATCCCCAACTCCAACAGGAATTACATCTAATACAGAGATACTTTTTAACATGAGGAGCGGGGGGGGGGGGGGGGGACTCTGGTTAACAACATTATCTGCCCTACAAGCAGGCCCTATGCTAGAAGAGTGTCAGAGGTTTTCTGTAGTAGGCTCTGTATTGACCCAAACATCATCTAGGTGCTGCCCATGAAGCTTTCAATGCATGAAGCTGCGTGTAGAAGAAAAGGGCACATTATCAGTTACAGCAGTGAGTTGCACATTCTGGTGCAGCCGTGCATGGTAACCAATCAGCTGTTCATTTCAGCTTGTTCAATAAAGCTTTGGACAAAAAACCTGCAAGTATTTGGTTTCTATGCAGGGCTGTTCCAGATTTTGTACTCTCCAGTTTTAGTAAATCCACTTCATAGTGCTTGAGGCTTCACAGGCAGCAGTCACACACCCTAAAACAGTGATGGAGAACCTTTGCACCCCCCAGATGTTTTAGAACTACATTTCCCATGATGCTCATCTACACTGCAGAGTGCATGAGCATCATGGGAAATGTAGTTCCAAAACATCTGGGGTGCCAAGGTTCACCATCACTGCACTATAAAGGTCAAGAGGAGGAAACACTACAGCTGCACAGAAGTGTTAAAGGTTGAAGAAAACAGCATTGCCCTTATTGACGAAGGGTATTAACGAATTGCTATGCAAAGGCAGCATTAGTAAGGGCCACTTGGCGACATTTTATTTACAAAAACCGAAATTAAAACTGTTTCCTAATGAAGGAGTTTCTGTAAAACTTAACTCCAGGCAGATATCGAGCATCATATAGTTAAGGTGGTTCTAAAGCCTCAAGGTTTTTTTTACCTTAATGTTTTCTTACCTGAGCCTGATCCAACGACCTGCACAAGAGCAGTGGCTCTTGCCGCTGTCTCCCTCCTCATTGGGCATATTGGTAGCAGAGGGAGCCACTGGCTCCTGCTGCGGTCAATGAAATGGTGTGACAAGGGAGCACAGGTGGGGGGCAGAGCAGCCTGGTCTGTGTCAATAGACGCAGACAGAGCGGCTCAGGAGCAAGCCGCGTTCCATGGGGGCACTCGCCAAAGAGGCGGAGTCTGGAACGCTGGCGGGGGACCCCAAAAAAGGAGGATCGGGGCTGCTCTGTGCCAAACATTACTATGCTGCTGTTCCCTTTGTGTCCAACCACAGTCTGGGGCAAGTCTTGAACTGGATATAGTGCAGACTGCATACAGACCTTGTGCCTGGCTACATCATCTGACCGGGGTGCCTACATTACAAGTGCTGTTCAGCCGAATTACAGATTGTTTGGTAGATAACTTTTGTTTCCTTTATACACAAATGTACATTTAACCACTTGCATGGAAATCTGCTTTAAAGTGGTTGTATACCCTTACAGATTACTTTGACCTACAGGTAAGCCTAGATTAAGGCTTACCTGTAGGTCCAAGAAATATCTCCCAAATCTAAAAGGTTTGGGAGATGTTTACAGAAATAGCGGCACCGCTGTCTACGGCGCATGCGCGCCGTAGACAATAGCGCAGGGGCACTGCGCGCGCCGTAAGTGAAGGCAAACATGCCGTCACTTACGGCTCCAGCGCGCATGCGCAGGCGTGACGTCATCGCTTCTCCGGCCACTCACAGCGCCAGAGCAGCGATACCCGGAAGGAAGATGGAGGCTCCGTACACAAGGGGGCAGCGGTGACATCGCTGGCTCCTGTGTCAGGTAAGTGACACATAATGGGCTACTATGCGATGCATAGTAGTCCATTATGCTTTACCTTTGCAGGAAAACAAAGAGGAAGTAAACGCATCAGGGTTTACTTACTCTTTAAGAGAAAAAAAAAATAATTACTTTACACTTAACATCTCTCTTGCCAACATACCCCTCCCATAAGATCAGCTAGCAACCTCCTCCTTCACCAGACAGAGGAGAGTTGGCAAACACTTTAAAATGAAATAAATAAATAAGGAGGTAAGGGTCGTTCACACTAGAACGCGATCTGTGGCACATTTCCTGCACCGCATTCAAAGCGCACTGCCCTTGCAATCTGAAGCAGGTATCAAGTTAACAACGCCCCAAACGCAGTGCATCTTTCCACACCAGATCTCATGGTACAAAAGTACCACGTGATCCAGTTGCAGTGCATTTCCAGATTGGAAGAGTGCATGCGCTTTTTTTGGTGTGGTGCCATTTCAGTTCATTCAATAGGAATGCATGTGAATCACATGTTGCATTCCTGTGAGATTTCTAGTGTGAACTAGCCCCAATCCTGTAAAATACATTATAATAGTTGTAACCTTTTTAAAACAGTTTGTGCTAGGATTACATTTAGATGTATGTCTAGCTAGATCCATCTTCGTTAGACTGATGCAAACTCTGCATTCTAAATGCACAAAAAGTATTAGACTGTTACCTGGTTTGTTTAATCCAGCAATTAAAGTGTATTATATTAAAACACAAGAGTAACCAATCAGTTTTCACTGATGGGTCATTGAAGGAAGAACTGGACAGGCTGATTAGCAGTGTAATTGCATTTTGCTATCTTCCTTGGAAAATAAGTCTTCCTATGCTGCCTCTGGGAGCAAATGTCACTATAATGTCATCACTTAGATCTTTAGTTTAGGTTAACTTACGTTTTCGCTCTTTTATTGCCTTTATTTCTTCTTCACTCTATTAAAATAAAATAAAAATAAAGTTTAGTGTATGTCAAGACACAAAAAAAAAAAAAGGGGGCGTGGCCTAGCCGGGATCCGAGATGGCAGCTTGAGGTGAGAGCTCCCGCACAGAGAGGACTCATATAGCTGATAAAGTGGGCAATAATCGCCCTATCAACGATGGGCAGAACAAACAGAAGCACCTCAACCCCCAGAGCGGTGACTGATCCCGGAACACAACCCGGAAAGAACATCCTGGAGCTTTTCCGGTCCCAGAAAGCAGGAAAGCACGAGGCATCACAAGCGCCCCAGGCCGCACAGGCCTCACAGGCCTCATCCCCGCTCTCTCGCAGTAACAGCGACCCAGCAGCAGCCATGGAAGGCGCTGATAATCCGAATCAACCCCCAAGCCTCCTGGACCTACAGAATGACCTGCAGAAGGTGGCCCTAGATATAAGGCACACCATTACAGCCGCAATCTCAGACTTGAAGGTGGACATCCACAGCATGGCACACAGGCTAACGGACGCTGAAAAAACCTCACATGCACAAGCGGCGGCTATCAGGCAAGTCCAACAAGCCTATGACACCCAGCTACCACACATTTTCGAGCTCCACCGACAAGTGGAAGACCTCGACAATAGGGGTCGCCACCATAACGTGCGGGTAAGAGGGGTACCGGTGTAATGGAAATTTGTAAGTTCTGTATATAATTGTATTCTATTTTGTATGTATTGCACACTGCCCTCACTGTGCACACGGCACTAATAATGTTTTCAGTACAATGTTTACATTCTTTTGAGTCCTGATTAGCATTAGTCTGCCTATGATATGCCCCTTGTTACCATAAATGTACAATTGTAATATTAATGTGACACCTACGTAATCATGTGTATAAAAACCTTCAATTGCGTCATAATAAAGCATAACGGTTATTTGGAAAGATGCTGAGCGTATCTTTTGTGTCTGTTCCCTACTGCAGTAGTTATTATTAATTTGGAACCACTAATCAATATGAGGATAGGCGTTGCCTATCTATAAATTTCCAGGACAGGTGGTGAGCCAGCCAGGAGGGGTTAAAAGGTGACCCTGAGTATCAGAAAAGAGGAGCTTGAGACGATCCGGGAATTTCTGATAATCAGCCGGCTGAGGTAAGCCTTTTGCTTACATTTGAGTTATCAGACTTCCTTGATCGGTAAGGCATTTTCGGGACAAAGGGTACCTATCTTACTCCCCTTAATCGAACTGTATTGATTGGTGGTTATATGTTATGTTGTCAATGTCTACTGTCCATCGGAGTGTTATAGATAAGAAAGGGAAGAATAGTGCCGTTCACAGGTATATGTAGTACATCTGCTAGATAAAGTAGTTTAGAGGCAAGAGGGTATAGGCACACGTAGAGAAGACTGGCCAGTCATTATGGGTATTAAATTAAGTAAGGGAATGAAGGGTAAGAGACCCTCAAAAATGCCCAGCGCAAGAGGAGCGCTATATATGAACCGAAGGTGCGGTTCCGCCTATACTGAGCCCCTAGATTAATGGTTAAAGTGGACATGGATCCACAATGGGTAACTGGGTTACCACCGAAGTCCACAGGGACTAAGAATCATGCAGAGTACACAGCTAGAGAAACAGATATCTATGTGAGCAGGATGGATGAAGGGTGACAATTAACACTAGACAGAAAGGGACATGTTAATTTGTGGGATTAATTTGGGGTCAGGCACTACAATTAGTAAAGTCAAGAAACAGAGAAATGAGAGTTAAAACAGAATACTTTATATGTTGTTTATATGTTGTCAGAGAGGGAAGATGGGATGAGCACTATGGCTGCCCGTCTGATCATAGAAGGTACAGTATGTGAAGTATGGTATTACAATACATTGGATGCAAAGGATATCAGAACAAAATAAGGAAAGCAGAAATTTAGCAAGGAAGTATTTAAAAGAGTTAAAAGAATGTGAGAGAATGATATGCATGTGTTGTGTACAAATGGGAAAAATGTAAGCGATTTTAGAGAGATATTTGTGTATGTGTGTGAATGCTGGAACCTGTAGTTCTATCTCTTGTGTGTGTCATGTACGCAGATGTGACCCCCTCCTTTGTGCTCTCCTGAAAGAATGTAGCTGGGATGAGAGGTTGGTGATAAGCTATAAGGACACCATGCCAATTTCAGTTTTTTAGACAAAACATTTATAACTTTATGTGCCGGGTTAACGAATCTAATGATAAACAATGTGATCACAATTATTTTTGAATCTGTTTTCCAAACATGGTAAAATGAAGGTTACATTTAACCGTGTATTACACAAATTGAATATCCTTTGATAGTGGAAACAGTGCATTTAATAAGGAATTAAGTAATATGTCCCCCTTTCAGCGCTGTCGCATTTTGAATGACAAAGTGCGCGGTCATGCAACGCTGTACCAAATAAAATTGTTTTTTTTTGAAATTATCAAATTTCTTTTTTTTTTTTTTACTCTTTATTCCAAATTTTTCATTACATAATAATTTACATTATACATTTTTATATACTTTTACATTTCTTTATATAATACAAATCATAATTACATTTGCTCCTTCCTTTCATTCCTTCCTCTCTCACCCTCTATGGTCACTTAATACTGTATTTTCAAATATTCCTCTATCCGTTGATAGCCATATTCTATTCCATTTTGCCCATATTTTTTCATACCTTCGCCCATTTCCCCTTTGTTCATACATTATTTTTTCATAGGGTAGGACCTGATTTACTGCTCTCACCCACTGGGTTACTGTCGGGGGATATGGCTGAATCCATTTTTCTATTATTTGTTTTCTTGCCAGGAACAATACCTCCCTTAAGAAGGTATTATTATCTCTATTATCTCTCTCTTCCCTCAATATCCCCAACAAACATAATTCCATCGTAGCTATAAAAGGTTTATTCAGGACTCTTCCTATTTTCCTAGCTACTTGTTGCCAGTATTTTCCTATTTTACCACAGTACCACATTACATGAAGGAAGTCTGCTCCCCCCTGCCCGCATCTAGTATATCTTGGTTCAGTCATCCTCCCCATTTTATACAATCTATTTGGAGCCAAGTATGTCTGATGTATTATATTCATCTGTATTATCCTGTTGTTCATTGCAGGGGATACCTTCCAGTGAGAATTACAGGCTTCATCCCATTCATGATCGCTCATGTCTGGGATAGCCTCCTGCCATTTATCCCTTATTTTCAGTGGTTCGCCTTCTATTTTCTTCTGTAACAGGTGTGTGTAAATCTTTGCTATCAATCCCTTAGGTCCCTGTGATCTCAGGATCCCTATAAGGGGATATTTGGATATTTTTATTTCCTCTCTTCTAAACTGTGTCTGTAGCACCTGCCTCAGCTGAAGGTATCTGTAAAACTGTTTACTCAGTAAATTATATTGTTTGCACAGGTTTTCATAGGTTAGTATTACATTTTTGTCATATAGCTGACCAAAAGTTGTTATCTTATTCTGCTTCCAAAATTTACTGTCCTCAAAGGCTTCCAGTTGTTCAAATTTTGGGTTGTTCCAAAGCGCAGTTTCTGTTGGGATTCCAACAAATCCCGTCAGTTTCTTAGCCTCTCTCCATACTGTCCTTGCCAGTTTCAAGAGGGGAATTTTTACTCCCACTCTCCTCAGGTCTTTTAATTCTAGTCCCGTCATTAAGTCATCTATTTGCATTTTGCTAAGGAGATATTCCTCTATCCTTGTTATTTTTTCCTGTCCTACCCATGATCTTAGATGTTTCAGTTGTCCTGCCAAATAGTATAAATATAAATCCGGGAGGGCCAGTCCAGCTTCTGTCTTTGGTCTTTGTAATTTATTAAATTTTAATTTACATCTTCCATATGCCCAAATGAACCGAGTCATCTGCGAGTTTAATTTTTTAAATATCTGTTTTGGTATTTTTACTGGGGAATGTGCAAATACATATAAACACTTGGGTAGTATAATAGATTTTATCAGGTGAATTCTGCCTGCCATTGATATTGGTAGCTTTATCCATATTTCCAATTTTCTCTTTACATATTCTACTAGTGGGAGTATATTAGCTTCCATCTCATCTTCATGTTTCAACGTTATGTTTACTCCTAAATATTTAAAGACTTCCACTATTTTTAATGGGGTCTGAGCTCTCCTTTCATTACCTGTTCCCAGAGGCATTAATGCGGATTTTTGCCAATTTATTTTTAACCCTGAGAACCTCCCGTATGTTTCTATTATTCTCATTGCTTCTGTCAGAGATGCTTGCGCATCTCCCATATACAATATAATATCGTCCGCATATAAGCCTATGTGTTCGGTTTTTTCTCCTACTTTAATCCCTTTGTATTTGTCTGATTGTCTGAATCTATTTGCCAGTGCCTCAATTGCCAGAGCGAATAATTGCGGTGACATTGGGCAGCCCTGTCTTGTTCCTCTATATAGTTTTATTGTAGGGGATAATATACCGTTTATTAGTAAATTAGAGCATGGTTGTTTATAGATTATCCTCACCCATTTTCTAAATTTTTCCCCAAATCCATTCCTTTCCAAGACTGTCTGCAGAAATTCCCATTCTATAGAGTCAAATGCCTTGGCTGTATCCAGCGATGCCAAGGCACTTGTTTCTGGGATAAACTCTCTCATTTGTGTCATATATTGCGTCCTTCTAATATTAATTGATGTGGATTTCCCTGGCATAAAGCCAGTTTGGTCCTCCGCTATTATAGACAATATTACCTGGTTAAGCCTATTGGCAAGCACTTTTGCCAGTACTTTATAATCTATATTTAATAGCGATATTGGCCTATACGACCCACACTCAGTTCTATCTTTCTCTGGTTTTGGTATCAATATAACTGTAGCATCATACATGGAAACAGGCATTTCTCCCCTTTGGAACGCCTCTCCATACATTTTGGTCATAACTGGTACCATAATTTCTGCATATCGCTGGTACATTTCCAGTGGTATGCCATCTGGTCCTGGGGACTTACCCTTTCCCAGAGAAAAGATAGCTTCTCGTACTTCCTCTTCCTCTATATCCCTCTCTAACTCCTCTTTTTGTTCCTCTGTTAATTTAAGGAAGTTCAAGTCCTTCAGATATTCCTCTATCTCTTCTCGTGTACATGTCAATGTTGATGTATACATATTAATATAATATTTTTGAAATGTCTCAAGTATCTCATCTAATGTGTTTACCGTCTCACCTTTTTCGTTTTTTCACCTCTGATATTGCTAGTGATGGGGTTTGTCGTTTTATCATAAAATTCAGCATCTTATTAAATTGTTGTCCTTGTTCAAAGTTTTTTTGTGCATGTTGGAGTTTCTTACGCTTTGCGTTAATTATTAGTTGGTTCTTATATTGCCTTGATGAGGCTGCCCATCTTATTTGGTTTATATTTGAGGGGTCCCCTATAAACCTATTTTCTGCCTGTGCACAGAGTTGTTCCAATTCCTCCTCTTCCTGTCTATTAGTGCGTTTAATGTATGATATTGTTGATCTTGTTATCCCCCTCAAATATGCCTTAAATGTATCCCAGAGTACTCCATCTATTTTCCTGTTGCCATGTGCTTCCAGGAACATTCCCATTTGCTCTGGAATTCTATCATTTAATCCTATCTGGGTCAACCATTGAGCCTGTATCCTATAACCCGGTTTTATTCTTTTTGGGCCTATTTTTAGCTCAAAGGTTAATCCAGAATGGTCAGACACCCCTCTTGTCATGTACGCCACAGACTGAACCATTGGCAGGATCTTTTCGTTCCCCATTGCCATATCTATTCTAGACATGCGCCCTCTCCCTGGCGCATGCCATGAGTAAGCCCGGGTCCCAGGGTTTCTTATCCTCCACAGGTCAGCCCATCCTACTTCATTCATAAATTTCTCCAACACCTTCGGCCCTTCCCCTCCTTTATGGTTACTTCTTCCGAGCCTATCTAGTTTTGGGTCTAAGCACATATTGAAATCTCCCATACATACGACATGTGCCTCTGGATATTCTGACATAAATATTACTGCCTCTTTCAGTACTCGCATTGTAGCTGGGGGGGGGGGGTTATAAATCCCCATAATTACAACAGGCATTGCATGCACCAGTGCAAAGACAAAGACATATCTTCCATCGGGATCTCTTTTTTCTCTAATACACTCCCATGTTACCCCTCGATGAACCAAAAGAGAGACCCCTCTTGAATATGTAGTATGACATGAGTGGCTTGACCATTGTATCCAAGGTTTTTCTAGGTACTTCAATCTTTCTTTAGTCATATGTGTTTCTTGGATACAAATGATCTTTGCCTGCACCTTGTTAATTTCTGAAAAAACCTGTGTTCGTTTTAATTGCGTTCCCATACCTCTCACATTCCATGACAAAAATGTGTGTTGATTACTCATGTCTAATATATTTTATTTTAGCCATTATTCCCCCGAAAAAAAAAAAAAAAACAAAAGGAGAGGAAAAATAAATCGTATGTCTCTTTTTCCTTTCTGTGACCATTCTCTTTTCTACCACTCTCCTCTCATTCATCCCTTCCATTACATTCATCCATACCATTTTTTTTAGGGCATTACCGACATATTGCATTTTTGCTGTTATATAGGTAATTAATTTCGATTTCAGCCTGTTTGCACCTACCCTTTTCCCGCTTAGTCCTAAATATAAGGGGCGAGGGGGGAGCCGCCCGGGGGGGGGGGGGGGGAGAGGGCATCCCCTCCTTACACCCTCTCCCTCCCCTACACATTTAAAAAAAAAAAAAAAAAAAAAAAAAAAAAAAAAAAAAAAAAAAAAAAAATAAAAATAAAAAAATAAAAAAAAACCCACAAAAAACCGCAACAACACACACCAAAAACGAAAAAAAGAAAAAAAAAAAAAAAAAAAAAAAATAAAAAAAAAAAATAAAATAATAAATGTATATATTTTTCCTGTTCTCTCCCTTCCCCCCTTCCCCCCCACCTCCCTCCCTCCACCTCCCTCCCTCCACCTCCCTTCCTCCTTCCTTGTGCACAACTCTATTTTGTTATCTGTTCATTCCCCATCCCTCCCCCCTTCCCCCGTTTATCTGCATTTATAGTGTTTATAATGTGACTCTTGGCCTTACTTAAGCCTTCCTTAATATTGTGTCTTAAAAAAAAAAAAAAAAAAAAAAAAAAAAAAAACAAAGGAAAGGGAAAAGGTGAAGGGGAAAACTTCCTCTCCCTCTTCCTTCTCCTCCCTTTATAACTAGTGCCTATTTTAATGTGTTTCACTGTGCGTCTAATTCCGTTTTACTATTTATACACACGCCATCACCCACCATTTGCCCCCCCCTCCTCCCCATCCCTCCCGTTCCCCTATCAAATGGACACACAAATAAATTTTTACGTTTTACCTTTTCCCATTTCTCCCCTCAAGAAAAGAAAAAAAAACGAGAAGGAAAGAAAAAAAAAAAAAAAAAAAAAAAAAAAAAAAAAAAAACCAAACACATCAAAAAAAAAAAAAAAAAAAAAAAGAAACCAAACCAGTAAATTATTAAAACTTAAACCCTTAACCTAAGGGAAGAAGAAAAAAAAAAAAAAAAAAAAAAAAAAAAAAAAAAAAATAAAAACAAATAAAAAAGTAGGGAGAGTGTCCCTCTCCCCCCCCCCCCCCCCCCCGCCCCCCCTCCCCCAAAGTCCCAACATTCTTGGTGTCTCATATCTTTTCAGGGCTTCTCTGTTTCTCCTATCGAGGCATAGGCCTGGTTGTTCCCAGCCAGTCTTTAGCTTGTTCAGGTGTACTGAAAAACAAAGTCTTTCCCCCTTCCTCCACTCTCAATCGTGCTGGGTATGCCATAGAATATTCAATTCCTGCCTCTCTCATTTTTTGTTTTATTTCATAAAATGTTGCCCGTTGTTTTTGCAGCTCCAGAGAAAAATCTGGAAATATTGATATTTTGCTGTTTTCATAGCGAATCTCTCCTTTTTGTCTTGCTTTCCGCAGAATTGTGTCTCTGTCTCTGCAGTTTAGTAATCGTGCCAGCAGGGGTCTAGGGGGAAACCCTGGTTTAGGTGTTGCTGCCGGGACCCTATGCGCTCTCTCCACTGCATATGCTGCTGATACCTCCATATCTGGGAATACATTTTTCAGCCATTTTTCTATAAAGTCACCAGGATTAAACCCTTCTGCCTTTTCTGGTAAACCGATTATTCTTAGGTTATTGCGGCGCATGCGGTTCTCAAAATCATCAGATTTTTGATGCCACAGAGTAATCTGTTTTTCTATTGAAGCTATCTTTTTGGGCATAGGGGTGACAGTATCTTCCAATAAAGCAGTCCTATTTTCCATTTCCATCATTCTCTCTCTTATGTTCTGCATATCATGCTTAATCAGTCCTATATCATTTATAATCTCATCCATTTTACCTGTTAGGGCTGCATTACTCGATTGGATGGCCTCCATTATCTGGGAGTTCATCTGTTCCAGGGTCAGTTTGGAGTGTTTCTCCTGTTTTTCTGCAGCTTTTCCGGTCTGCGGCATGGGCGTGTTGAGCTTCTGGATATCCAGCGCTGATGGTCCACCACTCCGTGTCTGTGGGGGGCTACGCCCGCCGTCTTGCTTATCCGTTCGAGCAAATTCTTTAAGACGATCGGCCGCCGACTGCTTACTATTACTCATCGCTCCGGGCGATCGTTTTCGCGGGTTTCAAGTCTCGTTAGCAGAGGTCAGTCAGGATTCCATAGAAGACTCGGGCACCACTAAGCGATCGTTTTTGCGGGCTTAGGGTCTCGGTAGCAGAGTTTATTCAGGATTCTTTCGGAGACTCAGGCTGATCTCAAACCTCCCGCTGTTCACATCCGAACGCCGCGTCCGACCGTCACATCCGGTCGCGTCGGCGGAAGCGGAAGTCAGGCCCATGATGTGAGAGTAATAATAAATAAAATGTAAATATGACAGACCCATCACATCAAGTCCACACACCCTGTTAGGATAGATCCCACCTGCAGCCAGTTGTTTTATAGTTTTTGATGTGGCTGAGCGCTTTGTTTGTTTTTATTTGTTTTTATTTTTGAATCCAAAGCAGAATGTGTGGATTGTGATATGATGTGCCCCTTTTCCTTCTAAGTACAGTGGGTATAAGCAGAAGAATATTTTGGATTTATGGACATCTCTGCCTGACCGCAGGGTATTGTTATCATTTATTATAATATTGCCAGGAAAAAGTTGTCTTTTTGAAACATGAACCTGGAGTTCTTACACAAACAGCATGATAGAAAACAAGCCATTGTAATATATTTATGCAAGCTGGATCCAGTAGTGAAGGGTTCACCCTGATATATCAGAGCTGTACCTTTATGCAAAGGTGCTATTAGACAAAGTTAGACATTATTTTGGTCAAATATTAAATTTTTAATGGTCCGACATTCTGCGCAGCAAATATACAGCTAACTAAATGTTTGTCTAATGAAAGGTTTAAAATATGAGTTTGTTTTGTTTGTTTATGTACAAATCCAACAATGAAAAATGCGTACATTTTAATCCAGCCACCTTATTGCCCCTATTGGAGGAGGCTGTAGACGGGGGAGACCACATGTGTTAAATTGATGACGTAGGAATCAGCTGCTGTGAGCCCAGTGCAGGACACACTCCCTGAAGACCCAGATATTTATTTTTTTGTAGAGTTATTCCTGGTTTTATACCGAGTATGCAGTTCATCACCCAGAAGGATACTCTGTATATAGAGTCATTGGATCCTTTTTCCCCAGCTCAAGAAGCAGAGCTCCATGTTTTAGCAAATGTTTTAGCAAAGCCTGTGAGCTATAAAAAGAGAGTATATTTATATAGATAGTAGAGAATTAAAGAGCTTTTGGTTCCATTTGAAGGGCCAGAAGTTTGTTTTTACTTTGGCAGGTAAACCAATCAAGCATACTAAGTTAATTTTACCGGCTGTTTTCAGCCTTCCAGGTTCTTGCTGAGGTAGCCATACTAACATTAAAACTCACACATGGAAGCAGACCGACTAAGGATGCTGCATTTACAGCCCTGGACACTTGCTGGGTCTGTGCAACTCACAGATTCCACCCTAGTTCTGGCCCAGTATAGCTGGGATTAATAATTCAACTTTAAGGACCCCAGAACCAGAAGAACAAGTGGTCCACAGTGGGCAACTTCTTATGAAACAGGACATAGGAAAAGGTGATCAGTTATGTCTGCCAGTCACTCTTTTCCCTCCAGCTTGACACATGGACCGTGTCATCAGTCACAAGCAGTTATGGCTGCCTTAGTAAATGAGCATGGGATAGAGGCAGGGTTCTCCACAGTTATTTTATAACATACCACTTCTTGTTTTACCTGTTACCAAAGGTGTTACCAAAAGCTGAACATCCCTTCCAGCGATTACAAAAAGATATATCCAGATGCCCAAGTCAGGATCTTATGAGTATGCATTTTGTCTGTATGGACATGTTTTTTGGATGTCCAGTGGCCAATGCTACTGCAAAGGCCACAGTAAAAAGTGTTATCAGAAGTAGTTTGTAAGTACAGAGAGTAACAGAGGAAATCATTTAGTCAAAGAGAAAAGGGGAGGGACTTTGGACTTTTTAGGCACCAACGACAAAGTATAATTTTTACAAAATTTATTCTTAAAAAAGAAAAACACATATACAACAAAATACTCGACATATATCTCATTCTGCCCCCCGCCCACGGTGCCTGCATGAGTCCTAAAAATAGATTGATATAGGAATCAGTTTCTATATATCCTTATGTATCAACAATATCCTTATGGATGTGTGTCTAAATACTGAGTTGCATACCTGTTTGCTAATTTTGATTTCTAAATGTTTACTATACATGTATGTTTTTGCTCTGACGGTGCTTTGATGTGCTGTCAGTTCCACTTTATTTGTAGCCGCATCCTCAGGCCTCCTCCAACATTCAATGCGGCCGCCCATCGTCACACCTACCACCTTTGTGACGAATTGCAGAGCCCTTCGGAGGCGGCGCCAAGCGCGGCCCCCTTGGATCCTCTGCTTTACGCACTTGCGCACTTCGCCCGACACGGTCGTGCCTCATTGCGTAGGCGCGATGCGGCACACGGGCGCATGCGCACAGCATATCGGCGGCCGATCCGGATGACGTCACGCCGGCGTACGCCGGATATTGACTACGGATGGGACGTATATGTAGCACACACTGTGTGCTCCTGGTCAGCGTCCCCCACCAGCTCGCCGCCTGGACGCCGCTTTATCTAAGCCCCTTGGGCTGTTCTCAAGGTAAGCCCCCATCTGGATACATACTGGGTCATCTTTCCCCCCCCCCCTTCCTCTCTCCTATTGTGGAGAATTTGGCGGACATTTTTATCAATACTTCTTTATACAATTTTTCCAGATCCCTGGCTCTAATACCAGCACCTTTTGGACCTGGGTTACCAATCCCTCGGATACCCAGCCTCCTATGTACCTTGGGTAACTACTGACTATGTGATAGATTCACACAAACTACCCCATAGGTGATAGGTTTTTTCAAAAACACGCACTACCGTTCCAGGTGAGCCCATCTTAATGCAGACTGTGGTTTAACTCCACAATGCATGTTGACTATTGTATCTTTCAATATACAAATTGTTATTATGTTTTTGCATTTTTTGACGCCAATTAGGACCCTGACTAGCGCTACTACCCCTCTACCTCCAATCGGCTATCCACTTATATACGGCGCACTGGACTTTTGGGGACACATTTTTCTGTCTACCACTTCATACAGTCACACTCAAACTTCAGTAAGTGTTGTTTTATATTATCTATACCTGCTGTACAGCATCTCATTATATCATATACGCCCCCATTGTGTGATGGAGTAGTGGCCTTTACTCTTGCGGCTGCGACTGGTGGTCTGATGTCTCTCTAGCACCGCCATGAGTTTATGAAGTTAGATAACATGTATACTGTTACGATCATGATCTATGTATATAATATGCCGTACATATATACTCATTATGTGTTTCTCTAAACTGTTATTCTCTTGTCAGTGATCTTATTGTCACGCTCCAGATGAAGCGTTCACGTAAAATGCGAAACATGTAGAGCTATTGTCACGAATATCTTCGCCTCACTGTACCCTCGCCTCATCGCTGGACACCTCACAACTACCGGACAAGCTAACCATAGCTGATCGTCCCTGTTGGTGCCCCTAAGGCTAGACACTTTAGGTTACATGTGTGGCTCGTATCTACTATATTGATGTTTTGACAAGATGTGGTTTTTAAACGTATTTTGTTGTATATGTGTTTTTCTTTTTTAAGAATAAATTTTGTAAAAATTATACTTTGTCGTTGGTGCCTAAAAAGTCCAAAGTCCCTCCCCTTTTCTCTTTGACTACTAGTTTCAGGACGTGGCACGTTATTATCTGTTCAGTATCCATAGTACCACACTATGAGGATACTTTTTCCCTTTTTCAGAGGAAATCATTTTTTATAGGAGAGTCCTTACTAGAAGTTTTGAGGTTTTATTTTTACACTCCCTACTGTCTACAATGTAGCGGACAAAGTAGACTAAGAAACTAGAAAACTTTTACCTGAGTGTTTTCTTATAATTTATCAAGCCCCTAAGGGGATGTTGGACTCTCTCCCTATGGCATTTGGTTTGGGAGTGTGTTACTCACTTGCTTATATTTTGTCTCAGCAGCTGAAGTCCTCCATTCGGATCTCATAGAGAATGTTTGTCACAAGTACTCACCCGGGCCGATATGCTGAGAGCTGCTCCCCTTGCGACTAGGTGCACGATGCCTCTGGAGTGGGTACAGCGGTCACCGGGCACAAAGATGCACGGGTTGCCAGCAGGAGTGTTGCAGGTGGTGTGCAGTAGCGACGTTGACCAGGAGAGGCTGATGCTGCACTGGAAGTAGACACCTGGCAGGGCTGTGATCAGGCAGAGGTTATAGAGGTACCAGAACATATGCTGGAGGAGGACCCTCAGGAGCATGAGAGAACTGAAAGTCCAGAACACCGAGCAGGGGGTCAAGCACAAGGAACTAGAGATTGTCCAGTGAGCAGGCCGAGGGTCAAGCACAGGTGATCAGGCAGCAGAAGTATCCAGGAAGCAAGCCAGGGGTCAAACACAGGTAAGTAACTCAGAGAATGTCCAGTAGGCAGGCCGAGGGTCAAGCACAGGTGATCAGGCAGCAGAAGTATCCAGGAAGCAAGCCAGGGGTCAAACACAGGTAAGTAACTCAGAGAATGTCCAGTAGGCAGGCCGAGGGTCAAGCACAGGTGATCAGGCAGCAGAAGTATCCAGGAAGCAAGCCAGGGGTCAAACACAGGTAAGTAACTCAGAGAATGTCCAGTAGGCAGGCCGAGGGTCAAGCACAGGTGATCAGGCAGCAGAAGTATCCAGGAAGCAAGCCAGGGGTCAAACACAGGTAAGTAACGGCAGCGGTGGTCAGACAGATTCCGGGTCGGCACAGGTAGTCAAGCAGGTGCAGGGTATAGGGTACTGGATACAGGATACAGGATACAGGATACAAGGACTGGAGCCAGGACTCAGGAAGAGACAACAAACCAGCAATTTGTGAGCAAACAAGGGAAGCCTTTTATAGGCCAGGTGAGTGGTCAGGTGGGATACCCGGACGAGTGCGCATGCGCACTCGTCTTCTGTCAGCGCCGCGCACAGCGGTGAGCCGCACTGGCTGGGCTGTGTCAGATACCCGAGTGCCACGGACCCGCGCATGCGCACCCGCTACCCGGCGTACCTGTACTAATCGTTGCGCTGCTCTACCGCGCGTGCGCAACCCTGGAACCCGGCGGTGAGGCACGGTATTTCCCTGACAGTGCCCCCCTCCTAAGGGCAGCCTCCGGATGCCCACTTCAGGGTGTCTTTGGTGATATTCTCGTATTAAACGAGGGGCGTGGATGTTTTCAGATGGCTCCCAGGAGCAGTCTTCGGGGGGATAACCCTTCCATTTGACTAGGTACTGAACCTGTCCCCTTCTTTTTCGGGGATCCAGAATCTTTTCAACCTCGAATTCTTCCTCTCCTTGGATGGTGATGGGTGGAGGAAGTGGCATCTGCCTGTCAGGGAAAGAATTGGCAATTACAGGTTTCAGCAAAGAAGCATGGAATACTGGGTGGATCCTATAGGAACTGGGGAGATCTAGTTCAAAGGCCACTGGGTTGATCACCCTCTTGACCTCAAAAGGGCCGATGAACCTGGGACCGAGTTTCCGAGAAGGACAGGGGAGTTTCAAATTAGCGGTTGATAACCAAACTTTCTCACCAATCTGGAAAGGTGGGCATTCTTTCCTGCCCCGATTGTACTGTACCTCGTACCCCCTTTGTGCTTCCTTCATGGCCTGCTGGATCCGGAGAAAGTTGTCCTGGATATGCTTGACTAATTCCTGTGCAGCTGGAGTAGGGACGTCTGGAATGGAATCTGGAAGAAAAGAGGGGTGATAGCCGTAGTTTGCCCAAAAGGGCGTTTGGTTAGTGGCAGAATGCAAGAATTATTATAGGCAAACTCCGCGTAGGGTAGCAGGCCTGACCAGTCATCTTGGGAGTATGAACAAAAACATCTCAGATACTGTTCGAGGGTCTGATTGGTGCGCTCAGTTTGGCCGTTGGTTTGTGGGTGGTATGCTGAAGACATGGAAGTCTTAATTTCAAGGGATCTGCAGAGGTCTCTCCAGAACCTGGAGGTGAACTGTACCCCCCGGTCTGAGGTGATGTTAGCTGGTACTCCATGTAATCTTATAACCTCTTTGATGAAGATGTCTGTGGTAGCGGAGGCCTAAGGGGTACCCTTCATGGGCAGGAAGTGGGCCATCTTTGAAAGGCGGTCTATCACAACCAGAATTGTGGTAAAGGAATCTGAGGGAGGTAAGTCTACAATGAAGTCCATAGAGATCTCCTTCCATGGACGTTCCGGGACGGGTAGAGGTCGTAACAGACCCCAGGACTTGATGTTGGACCCCTTGTTCCTCTGACAGGTGTTACAAGAATGTACATAATCTTGGCAGTCCTTTCTCCAGCCCGGCCACCAGTAGGACCGACCTACCAAGTCCGCTGTTTTCTGTATTCCGAAATGGCCGGACATCTTGTGGTCGTGAAGGGTCTGCAGGACTTGGAGTCTGACGGGAGGAGGAACAAATATTCGGGCATGGGCACAAAGTAAGTCCTGTTTCCTTTCAAGAAAAGGTAACGTAGGAGAGGAGAACTGGTTGGAGGCTTGTTTAAGGGCTGCGGTCAAGTCAGGTTGAATCGCATGGAGAAAATTGTGGGCGGACAGGATGGTAGCAGGTTCCTTAGAGGACTCAGTGTCCAGGAACATACGGGATAAGGCGTCCGCCTTGCCATTCTTGGAGCCGGGACGGTAAGTGATGTGGAAGTTAAATCGGGAAAAGAACAAGGCCCAGCGGGCCTGTCTGGGTCTAAGGCGTTTTGCTGCCCTGAGGTACTCCAAATTGCGATGATCTGTGAAGATAAGAATGGGTTGGGAGGCTCCCTCTAGCAGGTATCTCCATTCTTCAAGAGCGAACTTAATCGCAAGTAATTCCCGGTCGCCTACGTCGTAATTCCTTTCAGGGGGATTCAACTTTCGGGAGGCAAAGGCGACCGGGTGGAGTAGGGCCTTTGGGCCACTTCTCTGCGATAGGATTGCTCCCATAGCAGAATCAGAAGCGTCCACTTCTAGGACGTAGGGAAGTTCAGGGTCAGGGTGCTGCAGGATGGGTGCGGAGGAAAAAAGTTCCTTGAGCTTCTCAAATGCGCCTTGCGCTTGGAGTGTCCATTGGAACTTGACTTGCTGACGGGTAAGTTGGGTGATTGGGGACACAATGGCAGAAAACCCCTGAATGAACCGTCTATAAAAGTTAGCAAAGCCGATAAAACGTTGGACTGACCTTTTGTCTGTGGGGGCAGGCCAATCTTGGATGGCCTTCACTTTTTGTGGGTCCATCAGTACTCCTCCGGTGGTAATGATAAAGCCCAGGAACTGGATGGTGTCTGTCTCAAACTCGCATTTCTCTCCTTTGACGTAGAGCCCGTGTTTACGTAGGATGAGGAGAACTTTCCGGACATGTTGACGGTGAGTTTCTAGAGAGTCGGAGAAAATCAGAATATCGTCAAGATATACAATGAGGAAGTTATCCAGATACTCACGGAAGATGTCGTTGACAAGGTGCTGGAAGGTAGCTGGGGCATTACAAAGTCCAAACGGCATGACCAGGTACTCGAAATGGCAGAATCTGGACCTAAAAGCCGTCTTCCACTCATCCCCAGAGCGTATTCTAACCAAGTTGTAGGCCCCACGGAGATCGAGCTTGGTGAAAACTTTGGCAGTCCTGAGCCGCTGGAAAAGTTCGGGGATGAGTGGGAGTGGGTACCTGTTCTTGATAGTAATTTTGTTGAGTTCCCTGTAATCCACACAGGGTCTGAGGGAACCGTCCTTCTTTTCAACAAATAAAATCCCAGCCCCTGCTGGCGAAGAAGATGGTTGAATGAACCCTTTAGCGAGATTTACATCAATATACACCCGTAGGGCTTCAAGCTCAGTTTCAGACAAGGGGAAGATCCTTCCGAAGGGGATCTCAGCCCCTGGTAGGAGATCAATCGGACAATCATATGAACGGTGAGGGGGAAGGACTTCGGCCTTTCTTTCATCAAAAATGTCCATGAAATCTCGATAGGGTGCTGGAACATGTTGCAGGTCCTTGGTACTGGGTTGCATGGCAAGATGGGTAAGAGGTCCTGCGGATTTATCCGGGAAGCAGTGCTGCAGGCAGTAAGGGGAGGAGAACACCACTTCTCTGTTGATCCAATCGATCCGAGGATTGTGGGCCAGTAACCAGGGGTACCCCAGGATGATGGGGAACATAGGAGAGTGGATTACATCAAAACGTAAAAGTTCGTGGTGGCCCGACTTGGTGCAGGTCAGGATGGGAGCGGTTTCCTGGGTGACCGGTCCTGAGCAGGGTGGAGAGCCATCAGCCAGCTGGATTTGAAGAGGTTGCTTCTTGGTTATTAAAGAGAGGTTCAAGTGTCGTGCTAGGGTCAGGTCCATAAAGCAACTGCAGGCTCCGGAGTCAAGGATGGCTCCCAGCTGGAAGGCCTCTCCCGCTACCTGTAGGGAGAGTGGAACAGTCAAGTGAAAATGCAGAATTCCAGCAGTGTGTGAGCTCGAGAGGGACCGAGAAGGGCACTTACTGGGTCTTACGGGGCATTTCTGTAGGTAGTGACCGGTGCCTCCGCAGTAGAGACAGAGGTTAGCTTGTCGACGGCGGAGCCTTTCTTCAGCAGATAGGGGGGACCGTGCCAGGCCCAACTGCATAGGCTCCCCATGAGGAGAAGAGCGGGAGTTCCAAGAAGGAGCAGGTACCGGAGGAACCCGGGGCATCATCCAGGTGGGCCGGGGGCTCTGAAGTTTCTCTGCCCGTCGTTCCCGCAACCGACGATCAAGTTTAATGACAAGTTGGCAGAGGTCTGCAAAGGTGGTTGGGATCTCTCCTCGGGCCAGTTCATCCTTCAATACTTCGGATAGCCCCAAACGGAATTGGTACTTTAGAGCAGACTCATTCCAATCTGTATCTGCAGCCCATTTGCGAAAATCTACTATATAGTCCTCTACGGGCCTTCTACCCTGGGATAGAGTATGCAGGGTAGATTCTGCCGTACCTGTGCGTTGGGAGTCCTTGTAGAGTGCTGCCATAGCGGAGAAGAAAGTCTCTACAGAATTCAGCTGTGGGCTCTTTTGTTCCATCAAATGGTATGCCCAGGATTGAGGGTCATCCGAAAGCAGAGAGATAATAAAACCCACCTTGGTGGATTCCAACTGGAAAGTCCTGGGTTGTAGGGCCAGGTGTAGTAAACAAGAATTTTTAAAAGAGCGAAATTTCCTTCGGTCCCCGGAAAAACGTTCTGGTGTGGGGACCCTGGGATCGGGATTAGACATGTCATAGGTAGGAAGAGCACCTCCAGGTGTTTGTGGGAGAGTGGAGGTGCTGGCTGCAGGGGGTGACTGGTCCGCTTGGTTTGGAGAAAGAGTCAAGTGCTGAAGACGTCCTTCGATCTGAAAGTACCCATCCTGGAGGCGTTGTACAGCCTGAGTAAGGGCTGTCACCTGCTGGCATAAGGCCTCAAGGGGTGAACCAGCTCTGTCGGCCTCGGACATTGGCTGGTTTGTACTGTCACAGGTACTCACCCGGGCCGATATGCTGAGAGCTGCTCCCCTTGCGACTAGGTGCACGATGGCTCTGGAGTGGGTACAGAGGTCACCGGGCACAAAGATGCACGGGTTGCCAGCAGGAGTGTTGCAGGTGGTGTGCAGTAGCGTTGTTGACCAGGAGAGGCTGATGCTGCACTGGAAGTAGACACCTGGCAGGGCTGTGATCAGGCAGAGGTTATAGAGGTACCAGAACATATGCTGGAGGAGGACCCTCAGGAGCATGAGAGAACTGAAAGTCCAGAACACCGAGCAGGGGGTCAAGCACAAGGAACTAGAGATTGTCCAGTAAGCAGGCCGAGGGTCAAGCACAGGTGATCAGGCAGCAGAAGTATCCAGGAAGCAAGCCAGGGGTCAAACACAGGTAAGTAACTCAGAGAATGTCCAGTAGGCAGGCCGAGGGTCAAGCACAGGTGATCAGGCAGCAGAAGTATCCAGGAAGCAAGCCAGGGGTCAAACACAGGTAAGTAACTCAGAGAATGTCCAGTAGGCAGGCCGAGGGTCAAGCACAGGTGATCAGGCAGCAGAAGTATCCAGGAAGCAAGCCAGGGGTCAAACACAGGTAAGTAACTCAGAGAATGTCCAGTAGGCAGGCCGAGGGTCAAGCACAGGTGATCAGGCAGCAGAAGTATCCAGGAAGCAAGCCAGGGGTCAAACACAGGTAAGTAACTCAGAGAATGTCCAGTAGGCAGGCCGAGGGTCAAGCACAGGTGATCAGGCAGCAGAAGTATCCAGGAAGCAAGCCAGGGGTCAAACACAGGTAAGTAACGGCAGCGGTGGTCAGACAGATTCCGGGTCGGCACAGGTAGTCAAGCAGGTGCAGGGTATAGGGTACTGGATACAGGATACAGGATACAGGATACAGGATAAAGGACTGGAGCCAGGACTCAGGAAGAGACAACAAACCAGCAATTTGTGAGCAAACAGGGGAAGCCTTTTATAGGCCAGGTGAGTGGTCAGGTGGGATACCCGGACGAGTGCGCATGCGCACTCGTCTTCTGTTAGCGCCGCGCACAGCGGTGAGCCGCACTGGCTGGGCTGTGTCAGATACCCGAGTGCCACGGACCCGCGCATGCGCACCCGCTACCCGGCAAACCTGTACTAATCGTTGCGCTGCTCTACCGCACGTGCGCAACCCTGGAACCCGGCGGTGAGGCACGGTATTTCCCTGACAATGTTGCTGATCTTTTTAAGGTTTTTGACAACCTCATTTATGTGTTTTCTCCCCATTTCCAGATCCTAAAAGTTTGGAAGGATCTAAAACTAAAGCCAGGTGACTTGTGGATTGTTAAGAGACATTTATATATAAGGAAATGTTTGGAGACTCAATACAACATCTTTTTCATTTACAGTTTTGCAAAACTTGAAGGAAAAGTCACCTGGATCCACACCAGACACTGCAAAAATGACTAAATTAAAGAAATCTCTGGAGTTTGACTTGTTTCCCTTTTGCAATCACAGTCTAGGGTACTTTTTGATTCAATTACTTTAATTGTAAGGGATATATATTTGAAAAGTAGTTTAGCCATGTTGAAGTCATATTTGTCTTTTGTACCTCTTCCATTTTATGTAGAATTGTCTGTGTTTACATGTGCTGATAAGTCACCATACCAACAATTAAGCTAGAAGGCCATTCTGGCCACAGGAGTGTACAGCCAGTACTCTGTAAATATGTCTTATCAATCATTTGTTTTTCACAATGAAAAGTCATTTTGTAATGTAAAAAGTTGTTCAGCTATTATTTTCTCCACAATGGAGTTTTTGCCTCTTTCGCCAGGACTACCTCCACCTAAGTGTGTGGAGGTTCCAGGTTAAAGGTGATAGCAGGTATGGTTAGTGATCAAAATATTGATCAAAAGAGAGGAGACTGTAATGGAAATTTGTAAGTTCTGTATATAATTGTATTCTATTTTGTATGTATTGCACACTGCCCTCACTGTGCACACGGCACTAATAATGTTTTCAGTACATGTTTACATTCTTTCGAGTCCTGATTAGAATTAGCCTGCCTATGATACGCCCCTTGTTACCATAAACGTACAATTGTAATATTAATGCGATACCTACGTAATCATGTGTATAAAAACCTTCAATTGCGTCATAATAAAGCAGAACGGTTATTTGGAAAGATGCTGAGCGTATCATTTGTGTCTGTTCCCTACTGCAGTAGTTATTATTAATTTGGAACCACTAATCAATATGAGGATAGGAGTTGCCTATCTATAAATTTCCAGGTCAATGGTAAGCAGGACAAATCAAGGACGGGAATCTCTCTAACGGGGGACAGAAAGCAATAAAAACAAGAAATAAAAAAAATAAAAAAAGTTTTGCCTTTAGTTATACCTTAATTTATGTCTTTTATATTTGCTCGAAGTTCAGCTTTAATTGAAGCAAAAGAAACAATTATATATGACAGAAGCTTGTTTTTTAATAACAATTCTCAAAATGGCAATTATAAACTTTTGATCAGTTTAAACAAAACTAGAGCTATATTTAAAGATCCTGCTAAGAAGGAAAAAGTGGGAGAACTTGTAACAACTTTTAAAGAGTTCTGTCCAGCATCGGTCTCTACATGTGCGCTCTAAAGACTCTCTAAATAAATAAAATAAAATGGAAATTATGAGGAGGCTCAGAGGAAAAGGGGTAGTAAGAAAACATTTACAAAACTGGCTTACAATGCTTGATCTGGATTTAGGGTCCTCCAGGGAATTAGGAAGGACTGAAACAGAAACTGTCCAGATGGTAAATACCGGTCATAGTCAAAACTTCCGCGAAGGTTGTCACTTTGACTCCAAGAAGTAGTGCTGGTTCCAGGGAAGCTCCAGGAACAGCAACCCGCCTAAAGCTGAAAGCAGTACTGCACCCAGAAAATGGGATTCACTGGATGACCATTTCCCTTAAAAACACTAGCAAAATCAGTAGGTACAGCGGGTGCCTGGTATCTGTTAACCACTTTCAGACCGGACCAATTTGCAGCCAAAGGACCAGGCCCCTTTTTGCGATTCGGCACTGCGTCGCTTTAACTGACAATTCTGCGGTCGTGCGACGTGGCTCCCGAACAAAATTGACGTCCTTTTTTTTCCCACAAATAGAGCTTTCTTTTGGTGGTATTTGATCGCCCCTGCGGTTTTTATTTTTTGCGCTATAAACAAAAAAGAGCGACAATTTTGAAAAAAAACGCATTATTTTTTATTTTTTGTCATAATAAATATCCCCCAAAAATATATAAAAAAAACTTTTTTTTTCCTCTGTTTAGGCCGATACGTATTCCTCTACATATTTTTGGTAAAAAAAATTGCAATAAGCGATTATTGATTGGTTTGCGCACAAGTTATAGCGTTTACAAGATAGGGGATAGTTTTATAGCATTTTTATTAATAATTTTTTTTTATTACTAATGGCGGCGATCAGCGATTTTTATTGTGACTGCGACATTATGGCGGACACATCGGACATTTTTGACACATTTTTGGGACCATTGTCATTTATACAGCAATCAATGCTATTTAAATGCATTGATTCCTGTATAAATGACACTGGCAGTGAAGGGGTTAACCACAAGGGGGCAGTGTAGGGGTTAAGTATGCCTAGGGGTGTGTTTCTTACTGTGGGGGGCGTGGCTGTCAGCTAGTGAATGCTGATCTCTGCTCCAATCACAGGGGCAGAGATCGGCGTCACTAGTTGCTAGGCAGAACGGGGAGATGCTGTGTACTTCCGCATCTCCCCATTCAGCCTTCCCGTGAGACGATCGCGGGTATTCCCGCGGCGATCGAGTTCGCGGGACCCGCGACTGGCCTCACGGGGGTCCCGACCGGCGCGTTAGCACGCCGCTCCTGGCGCGCTCCTGATGGCACGGCAGGTATTAAGGAGGGACTTGTATATACGCCCTCCTGCCCGTACGTGCCATTCTGCCGACGTATATCGTCGTGCGCCGGTCAGGAACCGGTTAAGAAATAAACTTTTTTTTTTTTTGGCCCAACCTTGCATTAACCAGTCCCCGACCAGCGCACGAAGATGTACATCGGCAGAATGGCACAGACAGGCATAAGGGCGTACAGGTACATCCCTTTAAGAATGACGCCGTGCCATCACGTGCGCACCGCGTGCACGTCGGTTGGGACCAGCGTGAGTCCGGTCGCGGGTCCCGCGGACTCGATCACCACGGGGATTCCGTCTCACGGGAAGGCTGAACGGGGAGATGCGGAAGTAAACAGCATCTCCCCATTCTGCCTAGCAACAAGTGATACTGATCTCTGCTCCTTGTGATTGGAGCAGAGATCAGTGTCCACTAACACACAGCCACGCCCCCCACAGTTAGTAACACACCCCTAGGAACACTTAACCCCTACACTGCCACCCCCTGGTTAACCCTTTCACTGCCAGTGTCATTTACAAAGGAATCAGTGCATTTGTATAGCACTGATTGCTGTATAAATGACAATGGTCCCAAAAATGTGTCAAAAATGTCCGATGTGTCCGCCATAATGTCACAGTCACAATAAAAATCACTGATCGCCGCCATTACTAGTAAAAAAAAAAATTATTAATAAAAATGCTATAAAACTATCCCCTATTTTGTAAACGCTATAACTTTTGCGCAAACCAATCAATAATCGTTTATTGCGATTTTTTTTTACCAAAAATATGTAGAAGAATACGTATCGGCCTAAACTGAGGAAAAATTTTTTTTTTTTATATATTTATGGGGGATATTTATTATAGCAAAAAGTTAAAAATAATGTGTTTTTTTCAAAATTGTTGCTCTTCTTTTCTTTATAGAGCAAAAAATTAAAACCGCGGGGGCGATCAAATACCACCAAAAGAAAGCTCTATTTGTGGGAAAAAAAGGATGTCAATTTTGTTTGGGAGCCACATTGTCAGTTAAAGCGACGCAGTGCCGAATCGCAAAAAGTGGTCTGGTCTTAAGCCAGCAAAATGGTCCGGTCTGAAAGTGGTTAAAGACACACTATTAAGGGCAGTGGCAGCGCCTTCTAAAAAAGTGTCTCATCCTCGCCTCACACACAGCAAGCAAGGTATGCCATCAGGGCCGCCATCAGGTGGGTACAGCCCATACACCTGTAAGGGGCCCGAGCGTCTAGACTGGTCCATTTGAAGTGAATGTGAGTCGGCAGCTGTATCACTGAGCTTGCATCGGGCTCTTTGCTGCCACCTCTGGCAAATTCCTGCATGTGCACTCCTCGTGTGTGCACAAGAGCTGGGACCAAGAACACCACCTTACAAGTAAGGACTGTTCTACAAGTGACGGGGGGGGGGGGGGGGGCGTACGGGTGTGTGTGTTCAATGGGTACATGTGTCTAGCCATACGCTCTTAAAAACCTTGTAAGTAATAACATATGGTAGTGATCAATGTGATTACATATAATGTAAGGGGCTTAAATACAAAAAAAAAAGGTATACAATAAATAACGAACTCCAAATTCTGGGCGCTAGCGTGGTATGTCTACAGGAGACGTATATCACACATGGGGCAGGGGTTAAATTAGCATCACATCAATTCCCGATCTGGTTCTATGGAGGCACACCATCACCACACTCAAGAGGGGTAGCTATTGGCTTTAATAGCACAATAAGGTTTGAAGTGGAGGAGCGTCTGGTAGACCCAGAAGGAAGGTATTTGTTTATAAAAGGAAAATTGTTTAATATGAAGTGTACGATTGTAAATGTATATGCACCGAATAAGAACCCTGACAGATTTCTCAAGAAAGTATTAAAAAAACTTGATGACTTCAAGGATGGTAAATTGATTGTGGCAGGGGACCTGACCTGGAGCATTGACCCCAGAGTAGATACTTCAGGGGGAGGAAATGGAGTTACTGAGTAGAGACAGAGAACAGTCAAAAATGCATTGGCTAACTGGCAGTTGCAAGACGCATGGAGGATCAGCCATTTAAAAGAGCGGGATTATACCCACTTCTCCTCTGTTCATAACTCCTTTTCTAGGATAGACTATATCCTAATAGAACATCAACTTGTATCTGCCTTGAAAAAGGCAGGAATTAAACCTACCACATTGTCAAACCATGCCCCAGTGCAAATTCAACTGGAGATAAAGGGAGACGTGGGCTCGGGGAGAACTTGGAAGCTAAACAATTCATTCATTCAGGACCTAGAATCGATCAGTAGGATTGAGCAAGAATTGACAACTTTTTTTGAGCTAAACGATACGCCAGAAATCTCCAGAGCCACCGCCTGGGAAACATACAAAGTTGTTATAAGAGGGATTCTGATCGGGATTGGGGCAGGGAAAAAGAAGGAAAGGGAGAAAAAGAAAGCCCAGTTATATAGGGAGATCCAGGAATTGGAGCAAAAAACTAGACCTAAAGGGATACCGGACAGACAGGACCTGATAGCTAAAAAGAGAGAGATACAAGAGTGCCTTGAGCAAGAGAGGAAATCAGCATTTCATAATATAAATAAGGAAAGATATCAGTGGGGAAATAGGTCAGGCAAATGGATGGCGAGACGGGTGAAGGAAAAGAAGAACAGGACCTTTATCCCAATGGTTAGAGATAGAATACCCCACGCATCGCGGAAAATCTCCATTCTTACTATAGTGCTCTGTACAATATAAGCCAGAGAGGTGAAGACAGGGGAAAACAGAGTGAAGTAATAAGGGAGTATTTACGGGACCTGGACTTCCCAAAGGGAGAGAAGGAGGAGATGGAGGCATTGGAGGCCCCCATGTCGAAAGAGGAAGTGGAGAGAGCAATTAAAAGTACTGCCCTGGGTGGAAGTCAGGGCCCTGATGGATACTCCATCCTGTATTACAAGAAGTTCCATAAGCAACTAGTCCCCAAATTATGCGATTATTTCAATGCAGTAGGAGCAGGCCAATTTCATTATTAAATGCAGATATAAAGATCTTTGCAAAAATAATAGCAGAAAGACTGAAAGCTTACTTCAAGAAATGGATCCACAATGATCAAGTGGGGTTTGTCCAGGGGAAGGAGGGGAGGGACAATTCGTTGAAGTCTATACTGTTGGTACAAGAAGTCATCAGGAGGGGTACCCCCACAGTACTTATGTCAATCGATGCCGAGAAGGCTTTTGACAGAGTCAATTGGGGGTTCATGTTTGAGACGCTAAGGTACTTAGGGTTTGGTGAGAGGTTGATGGGATGGATTGAGTCCCTTTACTTCCACCCGACGGCCAGAATTAGAGTTAATGGCTCCCTGTCCTGCCCCCTTGAATTATTCAATGGGACAAGACAGGGATGCCCACTCTCACCACTTCTATTTATAATCACGTTGGAGCCCCTCCTGGTGGCAATACGCAAAAACCAAGATATCCAGGGAATCCGGGTTGGAAGTAGGGAATATAAGGTGGCCGCATTTGCAGACGATTTATTATTGTACATCTCCAAACCCAGAACAACAATCCCGATAATCCTGAAGGAATTAAAACAGTATGGGAAATTAACGAATTTTAAAATAAACATGACTAAATCCGAGATTTTGAACTTAACCTTGTCCGTAGTAGAGCAGAGAGCACTTCAAGTTAATTTACTGCTCAGTCGGTGTAAAAAGGAATTGGGTTATCTAGGTATAAAACTGACAGCACAAATAGGAGATCTCTTTGAAGCCAATTATATACCTCTACTTAATAAAATTAAAGACCAACTGGGCAGGACGCAATACAAAGCACTCACATGGACTGGAAAGATCAATGCAGTTAAAATGTTTATATTGCCCATACTAATTTATACATTTCAAATGGTCCCAATCCCTCTCCCACAGACTTATTTTGGAAAAATAAAATCCATGGTGTTGAAGTTTATTTGGGCCCGTAAACGTCCCCGTATCGCTTATGATGTATTGGTGAAAGATAAAGATAGAGGGGGATTAGCAATGCCAGAGTTTAAAACATTTTATGAAGCAGTTGTGATCTCTAGAATAACAGATTGGCTACATAATAAGACGGAGAAGAGTTGGGCGGAGTTAGAAATCACATTGAGTAGAACAGACATAGGGAAAATGATATGGATACCACCCCAACACCGAGACCTAGCAGCAAACACAAATATTTTGACAAAAAACACATTAAAGATTTGGGATGGAATAAACAAGAGACACAAATGGGATTACAATTCACCACTAATGTCACTTTTAGACACAATTTTCTTTTTGCCTGGGAAGGAGGAGCGTTTATATTTTAGTAGGTGGGCTAAAAGGGAGGAAATAGCACTACAGAAAGTGATGGTAGGGAAAAGAGTATGTAGCGAAATCACGCAGGATTGGGGACACAGGCCACTTGACAAATGGAGATATACTCAAATTCAACACTTGTGTGGGGGGGGGGGGGCTGAGAGCATTCAGGTGTGGGGGGGGGGGGCTGAGAGCATACAGGTGGGGGGTGAGAGCATACAGGTGTGGGGGGGTGGGGGGGGGGCTGAGAGCATACAGGTGTACAGGGGGGGGGGGCTAAGAGCATTCAGGTGTGGGGGGGGCTGAGAGCAGGGGGGGGCTGAGAGCATACAGGTGTGGGGGGGGGGGGGGGCTGAGAGCATACAGGTGTGGGGGGGGGGTGAGAGTGTGTGGGGGGGCTGAGAGCATACAGGTGGGGGGGGTGAGGGGGGGCTGAGAGCATACAGGTGTGGGGGGGGGGCTGAGGGGGGTGTGTGGGGGGGCTGAGAGCATACAGGTGTGGGGGGGGGGGGGGGCTGAGAGCATACAGGTTGTGGACAAACCTTGTGGACAACCTTTCCCAGAAGAGTTGAATAACCATATAGTTGGTTATTTATATTTACCCCTGTGTATAGAGATATTTAGGAATAAATTGCCTTTTTTTTAAACTTTACATATTAACTAAATTATACACTACACTTTTTTTTAAGGTTATTAACCGATTAATCGAAACAATAATCGGCCAACTAATCGATTATGAAAATAATCGTTAGTTGCAGCCCTACACTCAAGCTACACCTGGGTAAATGGGTAATAGGGAAGAAAGGAATTATAGATAACAATTCCTCAACCAGACAACCAAAACCGTCACCCCAATAGTAATGAATAAAGTGTGAGGCGTGTTCCTCTGAATCAGTAAACAACATATCAAAAAAAGACAGTCAACCTCCACACTCCCCACAATACCATGAACCACTGAATCTGGATGAGCTAACTCAAAAAAAATGGAGAAATTCCCAATACTGTCAGATCTGGTCGCCCAGTAGATACAGTAAGGCCCCCATGTACACTGAGGCTGGTAAACGGACATTCAGAGGCAGTTGGACGTTTTTTTTTTCAACTGCCCCTGAACTCATTCAATGTTATCCTATGTGACCATGTACACAGTTTTGTTAACAGCGTTTCTTATAAGGCAAAAAAATGAGTTCAGACGCCAAAGATTTCCAAGTTTTAGACGCAAAACCCCGCTAAACGCGGTACCGGCGTATAGCCGCGTTTATGTTTATAAGCGTTTTTAAAGGTGCACTATTTTTTTGACAGTAAATATCTCAAAAATGATGTCAAATGATGAAAAACCATTAAAAAAAAAAAAAAAAAAAAAAAAATGTAATTGCTTGCAATAATACATAGACTATTTATATACCCTAAAGTGCCCTTGATCCAATCCAATACACCACTAGCATTGCTGTTATCCGAAGTATAATTGGAATTTGACCCATATGTTGTTAGATTTGAACAAGCAACTTGTGGCAGGTGACGTGGCATGTGGACAATCCACAACTTGTGGCAGGTGACGTGGCAAATGACAATCCGCAACTTGTGGCAGGTGACGTGGCAAGTGGATAATCCACAACTTGTTGCAGGTGACGTGGCTAATGAAAATCCGCAACTTGTGGCAGGTGACGTGGCAAGTGACATGGCAAGTGGACAATCCACAACTTGTGGCAGGGGAAGTGGCAAGTGACATGGAAAGTGGATAATCCACAACTTGTGGCAGGCGACGTAGCAAGTGGACAATCCACAACTTGTGGCAGGTGACGTGGCAAGTGACATGGCAAGTGGACAATCCACAACTTGTGGCAGGTGACGTGGCAAGTGACATGGCAAGTGGACAATCCACAACTTGTGGCAGGTGACGTGACAAGTGACATGGCAAGTGCAAAATCCACAACTTGTGGCAGGTGACGTGGCAAGTGACATGGCAAGTGGACAATCCACAACTTGTGGCAAGTGACGTGGCAAGTGGACAATCCACAACTTGTGGAAGGTGACGTGGCAAGTGGATAGAAACTCTACAGATTAGTTCAGTGTAAAATATATGAAAGTGTGATCCGGATAGTATACAGTCCCGGTATGATGATGAAAGAACACCTATGGATTCCCAATGGGGAGATGGTGGGCGGTCCTGATGATTAATGGGGGCAATGATGACAAGTGTAGCAGTCTCAGCTCGCATGGTTGGACAGTCTCTGCCCTCGATGCAAATACCACAGGAACAGAAGGAACTGTAATTGGTGTCAATGGGAAAGGTGAGTATGCATATAATCTTTGTCAGTTCCCAGCCGGGTGTAAACAGCATAAATACAGCTCACCACTCTCCTGATACCCGGGCCGTCCTAAGCCATCTAGAGCTGTAAATTTGGTGTGATCACCTTGTCCTCACAGGATAGGAGAGAAGGGAGCCTGTTCATTGGCCAGTGCATGGGCGTAGCGTGAAGGGGTGCAAGAGTCACCATAGCAACCCCGCGTTCATCTCCAGGGGGCCCCGCAGCTCCCTGCTACGTCATCTTACATGCTGCATTTTACTATCACAAAATCCTGGAAATAGAATCCAGGTCCGATCCTCCCTGTGTCTCCCAGCATAGCTCTGCAATCCAGTCCAGAGCTTCTAGTTTGCCTTCTCCTCAGACCACCAGACCACACCCCTCCTCCACTCTCATTGGCTGGGGAGAAGTTGTGCCGTTACCTGAACGGAGTGGAGGACTGAGTGCCGTGGAGCCCGGGACAGGTAAGTGTGACTCTGTGCTGCTGTATGCTGGGGCATGTATGATTACCAGGAGGAGGACTCCTATCATTACTTAGAGGTGGGGGGACATTTGTCATTACTAAGGGGGTGCATGTGGCTTACCAGGAGGGGGGCAAACCTCTGTTATTAACTTGATGAGGGAAGGAATTGAATATGTTGCAACTGGGGGGGGGGGGGGGCATGTGTCATTACCAGGAGGGGGGGCACAGGATTGCCAACCACCTGTAAATTTACAGACAATTTGTAAAAATCAGCCAATGTTACTGTGCCTGTAAGCCCTGGTTCACACCGGTGCAATCAGGGAAACGCAGAAGATTCACTGCGTTTTCCCCGCATTGCACTGCATAGCAATCAGGCGACATCCATGCGATCTGCTGCGAGTGTAAATGTTAGATGAACGACACCCCAAAAACAGATTGCAAAACGCAGTGCGATTGTCAGAATCGCATTGCGGGGGTGTGAACACCCATGTGATGCGATTCAGGTGCAGGGGAAAAAAAAGGGTCCTGCACCATTTTTGTGCCGATGTGATTTGAGCCATACAAAATGTATGGCACATATCGCACCACACAGACATTGCATGTAATGTACACAAGAATGCGTTGCGATTCCTGTGCGAATCACACGCAGTATTCTGCACGCACCAGTGTGAAACCAGGCTAAATGTCTGGGAATGGCAGCCACTGCCCATAAACAAAATATGGCCACAGGTCAGCTTGCAACAGCACACGCGCAGTTCCAAAAGCAGCAAATAGGTGTTGGAGAAAAAAGCGTGAGGAGAAAAAAAAGGCGATCACCGGCGGCAGTGAGAGGGACATCAGTCCAGATCACTGCGAGCTACCGCCAGCTCATCAGTGCCCACCTGTGCCCCCTACAAGTGCAACCTAGCAGTAGGCAACAGTGCCGCTGCCTACCAGTGCTCACCAGCGCCACACATCAGTGCCCACCAGCGCCACCCATCAGTGCCCACAGTGCCACCTATCAGTGCCTGAATAACAGTGCTGCCCATCAGTGTCACCTACCAGTGCCCATCAGTGCCGCCCATCAATGCCACCTATCAGTGCCCATCTATCAGTGATACCTATCAGTGCCAATCAGTGCCAGTGCCATCAGTGCAAACCATCAGGGCCCATCAGTGCCATCTTATCAGTGACCATCAGTGCCGCCTTATCAGTTCTCCTTTTACATCAGGGTCCACAGATTTCTCCTTTTACCTCAGGGTCCACAGAGTTCTCCTTTTACATCTGGGTCCACAGGGTTCTCCTATTACATCAGGGACCACAGGGTTCTCCTTTTACATCAGGGACCACAGGGTTCTCCTTTTACATCTGGGACCACAGGGTTCTCCTTTTACATCAGGGACCACAGGGTTCTCCTTTTACATCAGGGACCACAGGGTTCACCTTTTACATCTGGGTCCACAGGGTTCTCCTTTTACATGAGGGTCCACATGGTTCTCCTTTTACATCAGGGACCACAGAGTTCTCCTTTTACATCAGGGACCACGGAGTTCTCCTTTTACATCAGGGACCACAGAGTTCTCCTTTTACATAAGGGTCCATGGAGATCCCCCTTAAACTATAAAGGGTAACCCTGCAAACTCTGATATAAGGGGGAATGCTATGGACTCTGATGTAAGGAGGGACTTTTGAAACCCTGATGTATAGAGAAATGCTTGTGACTTTGATATAAGGGGAGACTCCAATGTGAACACAGAGTTCATTCTAACTGCTGCACTCTACGTGTTGTTTTGTATGTTACTTACTTCTGACCCCTGCACTCTATACATTATGTTGTGCATTACATAGTCCTGACCCAGGTGTTCATTGTCCCAATAGTTGCTGGTTTTATTGAAGTTCTTTTTTAAAGCATAACTACATGTCATCTGAGCTCCACAAAAAAAAAAACACTATTTAATTTACTTTTAATATTTAAAGCAAACACATCAATCCATCCATGTCCCCATGATTTATCACTTTGAAAAACACTTCCCTAGCATTTCTGGCCGTGGCCATTATAATCCTAATCAAGCCCATATTTTAAGCAAGAAATCTTTTGAATTACCCCCTTAACCTCCCTGGCGGTATGATTCTGTCTGGAATTTTGTGCTGAAAGCGGTACAATTATTTTGCATGGAAATTTGGCGTTTTTATATTGTAGGCATGCAATTCTTATGAATAACTCACTTAAATCTGTCCGAACCAGAGTCTAGTAGACATCCCGGGTATGATTAAGTTTGGAACACAAAATTATAATGTAATAAAAATATATATAAAAATGATTCAATAATGTCATCAAATCAAAAACACTGAAATTTGCTCAGTTGCAGAATAGTCTCTGCCATTAAATTTAGTGTTTGATGATAAATCGTGATTCTAATTTATTATCGCTGTTTTCTAGCTGGTCTAAAACCACTTTTGACATAAAGGGACACTTTTTGGTTGCTATGGACAATCTCCAGTTTCCAGGCAGAAAAAAATCTTTTTTTTATATAAAATGACATGCAGGGCACTGGACAGACCACTAGGGACAAAGGGGATGCGTATTTTTTGTATACAGTACTGTAATCTGTAATATTACAGTACTGTATGTGTATTGTGTTTTTAAACTTTTTAGAATTTGGCGCCGATCTCTGCTCCCGTGCGTCGTAACGTCGCAGGGAACGGAGATCAGCGGCACTCGGTACTGTGTGAATCGAGCGAGCAGACGGCTCGCTCACACAGCGGGGAGACATCGCAGGATCCAGGGGACAAGGTAAGTAACCCCCCCCCCCGGTGTGCTGCAACTCAAGCCCGAGTCTGGCTCAGGGTTACCGCTTTTGGTACTGAAGTTCCTGCCCCGAGCCAGACTCAGGATTACCGCCAGGGAGGTTAATATGTAAATAAATCTTTGAAATAACTCTTTAGCCACTTGGAGTATCATGGCACTTAACTGAAAAAGGTGGAAGTGGTGGGTGGTAGCGTGGGCGGGCAGGTCAACTTCTGCATCAGGGCACACAAGCTTTAAGCTACGCCTCTGGGCCAGCGTGTACCGCCGGCATCTCACAGCTTCCGCTCACCTCCAGAGATCACTTCCACCCACCGATGTACATACGAGAGTTTATATATGTATATATATATATTATATATATATATATATATATATATATATATATATATATATATAATGTATATGTATATGTGCACAGAAACAAGGGATATAATTTACAATTATTTTATTTTTTTTGTTTTTTTTTTTAAATATTAAATGAATATTATATATATATGTATATATATATATATATATATATATATCTTTATATATACATATATACACACACACATACACACACACACACACACACACACACACACACACGGCTCAAAAGTTCAAGTCCTGAGCCACTAGCCCGGCCTTAAGAGTTACTCGCAACCAGTTACCACACCCAACCACTCCCCTAAACACGCCCTCATAAATTATCTCATGAAATTACACTGTTAAATGTTTTATACAGAAATAAGGTCCAAAATAAATATTAACAACAACTATGATATTGCCCCACATTGATATTGTGGTATACACATGCCATGTGAGAGAAATAAACTATTACAATGACGATTTTGTGGAAAAGAAAAAAAAAATCTTCATTTTGCAAAGAATTGTGGGAAAAAAATGACAACATCAAAAACCTCACCATGCCTCTTACTAAATACCTTGGAATGTCTACTTTCAAAAAAGAGGTCATTTGGGGGATATTTACTATTTACTTTCCTGGCTTGTTCGGGTCACAAGAAATGAGATAGGCCACCAGTACATCAGGTGTGATCAATTTTGTATGATTTGCACCACAGACTTGTAGACTCTCTAACTTTCACAAAGACCAAATAATATCCACAAATTTGGGTTATTTTTTACCAAAGATATGTAGCAGTATAAATTGTGGCCAAAATTTATGAAGAAAAATTAATAATTTGCTAAATTTTATCACAGAAACAAAAAAGAAAAAGGTTTTTTTTTTTCAAAATTTTCGGTCGTTTTTCATTTATAGCGCAAAAATAAAAAACCCAGAGGTGATCAAATACCACCAAAAGAATGCTCTATTTGTGGGAAAAAAAGGACAAAAAATGAACTTGGGTACAGTGTTGCATGACTGAGTAATTGCCATTCAAAGTGTGAGAGCACCGAAAGCTGAAAATTGGTCTGGGCAGGAGGGGGGTTTAAGTGGCCAGTAGGCTAAATGGAATTGTCAGTTAGACCACCCACCAGGAGATTTGAAAAAAAAAAAGGTTGCCATGACAACTGTGATGTCATCGGCTGCTCTCATAAGGAACTTATGAGAGCAGCCGATGACATCACAGTTGTCATGGCAACCTTTTTTTTTTTTTTTTTTCAAATCTCCTGGTGGGTGGTCTAACTGACAATCTTTCTTAAAGGAGCCACATCCTTGTTTATTAGATTTGTATACTAAGCCTACTGGCTGAATTTCAAAACCAGGAGGAGGCTCCTCTAAGAAAAATTGTCAGTTAGACCACCCACCAGGAGATTTGAAAAAAAAAAAAAAAAAAAAAGGTTGCCATGACAACTGTGATGTCATCGGCTGCTCTCATAAGGAACACACAGCATGGTTCCTGCCAGTTGCTTTGTTGACACTGAACGGTTAACACCAGCTTTATTCTCTGGCGAGTTTTTTCTTGTGATCTGATCCGATTTTATCCGATTTGATTGCAAATTTAATTCTTGCTCATTTCAAGCGTGTTTCATTATTCTTTATAATGAACAGATTTAACCTTAAAAAGGTTGTTTCTCAAAATAACAAAGAGAAACCCACCATTGGAGGACCACCTATGGAAGGCGATATCAGTGTCCATCCTGCAGATATCCCACCCAAGAAGCCCAAAAGAATGAAGAGGAGTCCCCGGGCTTTTATGAGACGTTGCTTCAGAGCCGTGATTGGATGCTTTGGTGCCGGCTGTAAAGTCAATGGCCAACAGCAGAAAGAAGACCTGAATGGTAAGTACCTGTATTGTGGATATTGATAGATACAAGATAAAGGAAACCCTTTCATTGGATCCTTTTCTCCCATTAATGACGGGTCACATTCCCATAGGTACATAGGTTGTTTTTTTTTTTATATCAAATCCTTTTTTATTACATTTTTTAGTTACAATCAACACAAGACATACACACAGCCCATGTACTTATTGTATAATCATAATAAACACACATTTATAAGAAATATTTAAAGTGGTTGTAAACCCACAACAAAAAAAAATTAAACCTAACGTGCCATTGCTTCAGTGCCCATGTGTGGATGACGTTGGCACATGATGATACAGGGGATATCTCCTCATCTGTGCAGGTTTAGGAGATATCCGGGGGAGCTACAGGTAAGTCTTATTATAGGCTTACTGTAGTAAAAAGTGCTCTGTAAGGGTTTACAATCACTTTAAGAAAAAAAAAAACAGACCTCATAACATTGTATCCTACTAATATCTTTATCTTTCATCATTCAAGTTTTTGCACTGCTATATTTAGAGGTTCATATATATCCAGCGTAATAAAAGGTCAATACATCATCACAACTATATCTGTCCTCAAACCCCTTGTGCCACTCCACCTAATTGATGGTTGTGAGTGCTGAACCCATGGTAGTCACCCACATCCCCCACACCTTACCACATTATTCTGAGCAGTTCCTATGTAGATACATTTATTTTTCTCTAAGTACCGTATCATTTATTTGCATTTTCCATTCCCCTAATGTCGGAGGATGTGGAGACATCCATTTTTGGGCTATACGTTTACAGGCCTGAAAGAGAGTCCTAACTATTGGGGTACATGGGTGTTTTCCGGGGTCCTAGATTCATCTATCATACTTAAAGGGCATACCCCGGGTTCTACCATCAATTCTGACTTAAAGACAGAGTTACCAGTAGAAATAACCCCTTGCCAATACTGATGGAGTTTAGGACATCTCCATAACATATGTATTAAATTAGCCGGCCCCATATTACATCTAGGACAAAGAGGGGTATCTTTACGCTGCCATTTAAACAATTTCTCAGGGGTATGATAAGTCCTGTGTGAAATGAATAGTTGGGTTCATTTCTGTGTGGAAGATAAAGAGACCATGGGCAGTGCGGACAATGCCGCCTCCCAATCATCATCCGATATGGGACCTAGATCTCTTCCCCACTGTCTCTTTGAAGGTTTAATTTTGATTGCAACTCTGTAGTCATATGTGTCAATCTTTTGTTTTCATTTCCAACAATCCACGTGTACACACTACTGGGAGGTCCACACACATGCAGATAGATGGTTATAGATCTCTTATTAGCACTGTCTCCCCGTGATTTTGTACTTGCTGGAAACCAGAATATTACTTAGCAGTGTCCCAAAGAAAACATGAAATTCCCTGCTGAATTGACAAAAAAATAATGGATTGTCTGAACTGCCTTAGGGCTCATTTAAACACGTTGTGCCCTCTGAACAGCAATCCACATTCAGGTCGCTCTTCAGAGGGCATTTGACAGGTGATAAAAAGGTGTTGTATTGCCTCCTCACCACCTGTAAACATGACAACATTATATACACATATTAGATGCCTGCATGCAGCACCTGGAAGTTACAGATGTTGCAAAAACGGCCACGTTCATGCTATATAGGCCTCATCACACTTGTAAACAAGGCCATACAGACAGACAAAACTAATACAAATAAAACTGCGCTAATTAATTATCCATGAACAATTTAATATGCACTATGCCTTTAACCTAAGTGCTGTAATTAAAAGTGTCTGTGCTCCTAAAGCCGGCGATAGACAGTTCGAATCTAGGTTGGTTCAGGAGGGACCAGCTGAGATTCTAACCATGTATGGGCAGGCTAATTAGGGGCTGGGTACAACAAGCCCATATGATTTTTCATGCGACTATTGCCAGCCAGTGGGTCAGGATGAGTGGCAGGCAACCAGTATTTTATACGAAGGCCAACATTAGTCATCCTTGTGTCCCTGTCATGTCGCGTTTATTCATTGTCTCTGGCACAAGCGTTTTGAACTTTTCTCTCTATAATTTGATGTTGTACAAAGAAAAAATATATAAAATGTAGGTGAAGGTGCTAAATCTAATTCCTCTCTTTTTTTTTATTGCAGATGTACGTGGTATTGACTACACACAAGGTTCACATGGCAGGCCTGTCGACCAACACATTGAGATGCCACCAAAAAGTGACGTTCAAATTAGGACTCCACCAGAGTGCGACCTGTACATGGCCACTCCACCAGAGTGCGACCAGTACAGGGCCACTCCACCAGAGTGCGACCTACATGGCCACTCCACCAGAGTGCGACCAAGACACGGCCACTCCACCAGAGTGCGACCAAGACACGGCCACTCCACCAGAGTGCGACCTGGACACGGCCACTCCACCAGAGTGCGACCTGGACACGGCCACTCCACCAGAGTGCGACCAAGACACGGCCACTCCACCAGAGTGCGACCTGGACAGGGCCACTCCACCAGAGTGCGACCTGGACAGGGCCACTCCACCAGAGTGCGACCTGGACACGGCCACTCCACCAGAGTGCGACCTGGACACGGCCACTCCACCAGAGTGCGACCTGGACACGGCCACTCCACCAGAGTGCGACCTGGACACGGCCACTCCACCAGAGTGCGACCTTGACACGGCCTCTCCACCAGAGTGCGACCTTGACACGGCCACTCCACCAGAGTGCGACCTGGACACGGCCACTCCACCAGAGTGCGACCTGGACACTCCACCAGAGTGCGACCTGGACACGGCCACTCCACCAGAGTGCGACCTGGACACGGCCACTCCACCAGAGTGCGACCTGGACACGGCCACTCCACCAGAGTGCGACCTGGACTGGGCCACACCACCAGAGTGCGTCCTGGACTGGGCCACTTCACCAGAGTGCGACCTGGACTGGGCCACTTTACCAGACTGGGCCACTCCACCAGAGTGCGACCGAGACATGACCACTCCACCAGAGTGCGACCTGGACTGGGCCACACCACCAGAGTGCGTCCTGGACTGGGCCACTTCACCAGAGTGCGACCTGGACTGGGCCACTCTACCAGACTGGGCCACTCCACCAGAGTGCGACCTGGACATGGCCACTCCACCAAAGTGCGACCTGGACATGGCCACTCCACCAGAGTGCGACCTGGACATGGCCACTCCACCAGAGTGCGACCTGGACATGGCCACTCCACCAGAGTGCGACCTGGACATGGCCACTCCACCAGAGTGCGACCTGGACATGGCCACTCCACCAGAGTGCGACCTGGACATGGCCACTCCACCAGAATGCGACTTCCACAAGGAGACTCCACCAGAGTGCGACATTCACATGGAAAACCCACTAGAATGTGACGTTCACGTTGATACTCCACCAAAATGCCAGGGGAACGTCTCCAGTGAAGATGGGGGCAAGGTTACAAGAAAGGATAGGCATATACTAGTGGTAGGGGATTCAGTTATTGGAAGGATACAGAGGGCAATCTGTCCCAAATACCCTTATCGCCGAACAGTATGTTGTTTACCGGGCGCTCGGGTTCGGAACATTGTTGATTGCATGGACACATTGTTGGATGGGGCTGGAGTGGACCCAGCTGTCATGGTATATATCGGTACCAATGACAAAGTTCGAGAAAGATGGAGCGCCCTACAAAATGATTTCAGGGAATTAGGAGCTATATTGAAGAAAAGGACCTCCAAGGCAGTATTTTCAGAAATATTGCCTGTACCTCGAGCCACACCGGAGAGGCAGCAGGAGCTTATGGATCTTAACAACTGGCTGAGGAACTATTGCAGAGAGGAGGGTTTTGGCTTTATGGCGAACTGGGTTGACTTTTCATTCGGTTCCTGTCTTTATAGCAGTGATGGATTGCACTTAAATGGAAGGGGTGCAGCTTTTTTGGGAGTGAAGATGGGCAAAACGTTGGAAAAAATGTTCAACTAGGAGATGAGGAGGAGGGATCAGAGGATGATTTTCTAAAGCCATCATCACTGGAGCCCACTACGTCATTGCTCTCTTGAAAGATTCTCATCAGCTCAAGACAATTGGCTGTTCCTAGAAGAAGACTCAACAAAAAATCTGAGGAACCCTCCCAAGGACCAGGTACGGCTGTACCAACACAGGTCCCTACACTGGTGGCGGCTGCCACTCAAGTTACTGGAGGGTCCTCCCATTAGCCCTCCATTTTTGTTTTTGGAACTTCTGAATCACCAACTATCAATGCAGCTGGACAAACAAGACAATTGGCTGTTCCTAGAAGAAGACTCAACCAAAAGTCTGAGGAACCCTCCTAGGGTCCAGGTATGGCTGTACCAACACAGGTCCCTACACTGGTAGCGGCTGCCACTCCAGTAACCTCAGGGCCTTCCCATCAGCCCTCTATTTACCTTTCTGCAGAAGCTTTAAGGTTTGACAATACATCGCCCAAACATAATCACCTGTAAAAAAGTACCTGAGATGTTGGTGGTAAACAGCCTGCTAAGCATGGGAGGTAACCGAACCAAGTCCTCCAAAATCTGACTCATCCAAAAGTTGCCAAGAATGTAAATGTAGACATTAAGCTTTAAAGTTAATCAAAAAAATCAAATAAGGTTGGAGGAAGAAGGGGTATGAGGGTTGGGGGGAACCCCCACACCCCTTCCTTACCCTCAACCTACCCCCCCACCTCCTTTCCTCCCACTCTCCCTCTTCCATACTCCCCCTCCCCTTGTTATACCTTTCCTTTTAGAATGTGATATTTTTGATTAACCTTAAAGTCTACATTTACACTCTTGGCAACTTTTGGATATGAGGTAGCCTTTGGAGGACTTGGTTTGGTTCCCCCCGGGCCTAGCAGGCTGTTTACCACCAACATTTCAGACACTTTTTTACAGGTGATTATGTTTGATCGATCTATTGACGATCGACATTAAGTAATTGATTAGGTTGTGAAGTTTGGAGGCTGGTAGGCTTTTGAGGCGCGTGTTGGACTGGCTACGAGAGAATGTTGGAGGCGGTATGTTTTTGAGGCGTGTGTTGGACCACCTATAAGGGGAGGTTTAAGGCTGGTATGTTTTTGAGGCGTGTGCTGGAGCGGCTATGAGGGGAGGGTGGAACACCTGTGCATCCCCCATTCCGAACAGAGGCCGCATATGGGCAGCACAGAGGCTTAGGAGTTAGCCTTGCAGCACTGGGGTCCATGGTTCAAATCCTGACCAGGACACTATCTGCATGGAGTTTGCATGTTCTCCCTGTGCTTGCGTGGGTTTCCTCCGGGTACTCCGGTTTCCTCCCACACTACAAACACCTTGCGTTGGTGGTGCAGTGGTAAGCATAGCTGCCTTTCAAGCAGCTGACCCGGGTTCGATTCCCGGCCAACGCCATCTCCAATAGTTGGAGTCCTCAGAGAGAAAAGCGCTATACAAGGTCAATGCGGAGTATATATTAGCGGTGGAATAAAGAATGAAACAAATGTGTGGAATGTTTGAGGAAGAAAATGTTCTCCCAGAATCTATAGAAAGTGAACCCAGCAACAGATAGAAGACGCTTAGGCTGCGATGACACAAAGGCGTTCTGGATCGCGAGCGGAATTACTGCGATTCACAAATTGCCACAAAATGCATGACATGTTGCCTGTTTCCCAAAAGCAGGTGACAATTGCGGCAAAAACTCGCCTTGATTGGGGCGATAGTGAAAGTAAAGGGTTCGCAAGCGTGTGCCGCGTTTTGCAGCAATTCGGGAATCCTAAACACCTAGGTGTGAACAGAGCCTCGCCCTGTCCATCATACGATGAGAACTTTCTGCACAGACATCCCCCCCAGCAGGAATATTACACCCAAACTCCCTCCTCTCCAGCAGGAATATTACATCCGATACTCCCCCCAGCAAGAATATTACACCCACACTCTCACCCAGCAGGAATATTAAACCTACACTCCCCCCGAACAGGAATATTACACCCATACTCCCCCCCCCCCCCCCAACAGGAATATTACACCCATACCCCCCCCACCCATACCCCCCCCCCCACCCCCCCCCCAGCAGGAATATTACACCCATACCCCCCCCCATCAGGAATATTACACCCATACCCCCCATCAGGAATATTACACCCATACCCCCCCATCAGGAATATTACACCCATCCTGCCCCCATCGGGAATATTACACCCATACCCCCCCATCAGGAATATTATACCCAACCCCCCCATCAGGAATATTGCACCCATACACCCCCCCCCCCATCAGAAATATTACACCTATACACACCTCTATATCTGGGTATATACGGTGGATATAGTACATAGCGATATATAGGACAGTGGATATATAGTATATACAGAGAGTACACGTCACACCTCTATGGGTATATATGGGGGATATTGTATATAGGCGGTATATAGGACAGTGGATATATAGTATATACAGATAGAACACATGTCACACCTCTATATCTGGGTATATATGGGGGATATAGTATATAGAGATATATAGGACAGTGGATATATAGTATATACAGAGAGTACACACATCACACCGCTAGATCTGGGTATATACGGTGGATATAGTATATAGAGATACATATATAGGACAGTGGACCCTTCCTGGCTATGTCCTGGTCGGAGATTAGTATGGACCTACCATAGGGGTCATGTGATACCTTTCCGACTATGTCCTGGTCAGAGATCACCATGAACCTACCATAGGGGCCATGTGATACCTTCCTGGCCATGTCCTGGTCGGAGATTACTATGAGCCTACCATAGGGTCCATGTGATCCCTGCATTGCTATGGCCTGGTCGGATATAACTATGAACATACCATAGGGTCCATATTACCCCTGCCTGGCTAAGTCCTGCTCATAATTCACTATAAACCTATCATAGAGGCCACGTGATCCCTTCCTGGCTATGTCCTGGTCTTAGATTACTATGAACCTACCATAGGGGTCATGTGATCCCTGCCTTGCCATGGCCTGGTCGGAGATCACTATGAACCTACCATAGGGGCCATGTGATCCCTTTCCTGTCTATGTCCAGATCGGAGATCACTATGAACCTACCATAGGGGCCATGTGATACCTTCCTGGCCATGTCCTGGTCGGAGATTACTATGAACCTACCATAGGGGACAAATGATCACTTCCTGTCTATGTCCTTTTCAAAGATCACTATGAACCTACCATAGGAGCCATGTGATCCCTTCCTGTCTATGTTCTGGTCGGAGATCACCGTGAACCTACCATAGGGGCCATACGAGTCCTCCCCCAAACAGGAACAAGCATTGCAAGCACCAGAGTCACACAGGATTTCAGTGGCCAATGAAACTTGTTTTTTTAAATAAAAAACATGTCATACTTACCTGCTCTGTGCAATGGTTTTGCACAGAGCAGCTCCGAGCCTCTTCTTTTCAGGTCCCTCATCAGCGCTGCTCCCCCTCGAGCCGTGCCCCTAGAGAACGCTGCTTTCCCTGGGGGCATAGCTGCATGCTCGCTCCCAAGCCTCTGCTCTATGCGTCCATAAGATACAGAGCCATAGATTGTCTCTGAACCCCCACCCCCCACTCGCTCCTCACTGGCTGTGATTGACAGCACTGGGAGCCAATGGGAGCCCGCAGCTGTCTTAGCCAGTAAGGAGAGGGAGTCCCGGGACAGCCGAGTCTCTTGTGCACATTGCTGGATCAAAGTGTTTTTTTTTTACCTTCATGCATAGAATGCATGGCCTATTAGATATCATGAAGCCAACTGAAACAAAGGTGGACTTTTAGTGTCCCCAAGGAATACACACAGACATTGGGAGGGATTTACTAAAACTGGAGCATGCAAAATCTGGTGCAGCTCTGCATAGAAACCAATCAGTGTTCAGGTTTTTTTGTGAAAGCTTATTTGGACAAGCTGATGTTAGAAGCCGATTGGTTACCATGCACAGCTAAACCAGATTCGGAGTGCTTCAATTTTAGTAAATCAATCCCATTATGTATTATACCTTCAAAAATTGAGGGGGTTACTACCCCGCCAAGTTAATTAATACAAAAAAATTATAAAAAAAAAAAACAATAAACACATACAAGATACGGTGGATATAAAAACTCTTTCACACCCCTGTTAAAATGTCAGGTTTCTGTGATGTAAAAAAATGAGATAAAGGTCAATCATTCCAGAACTTTTTCCACCTTTAGGCAACTTTCACACTGCGGCTTGGGCGCGCTGGCGGTAAAGCGGCGCTATATTTAGCGGTGCTTTACTGTCATTTTAGCTGCGCTTTTCGGGCGCTAGCGGGGCAGTTTTACCCCGCTAGCGATCGAGAAAGGGTTAAAACCGCCCGCAAAGCGCCGCTGCAGCGGCACTTTGCAGGCTGGTTTGGAGCGCTGCCCCATTGTTTTCAATGGGTACATCGCTACAAAAAGATGCGGCTTGCAGGACATTTTTCAGCGTCCTGCAAGCGCACCGCTTCAGTGTGAAAACCCTCGGGCTTTCACACTGGAGAGACAGCAGCGGCTGTTTGAATGCAATTTGCAGGCGCTATTTTTAGAACTTTAGCACCTGCAAAGCGCCTCAGTGTGAAAGGGGCCTTAATGTGACCTATAAACTGTACAACTCAGTTGAACAACAAACTGAAATCTTTATTAGGGGGGAGGGGGTAATCGGAGGCACTTGAACGGCAGGTGTGTACTGACTCCGATTTAACCACTTCAGCACCGAGCGATTTTACCCCCTTCCTTACCAGAGCACTTTTTGCGATTCGGCACTGCGTCGCTTTAACTAACAATTGCGCGGTCGTGCGGCGTTGCACCCAAACAAAATTGACGTCCTTTTTTTCCCACAAATAGAGCTTTCTTTTGGTGGTATTTGATCACCTCTGCGTTTTTTTATTTTTTGCGCTATAAACAAAATAAGAGCGACAATTTTGAAAAAAAACGCAATATTTTTTACTTTTTGCTATAATAAATATCCCATTTTTAAAAAAAAAAAAAACAAATTTTTTTACTCAGTTTAGGCCGATACGTATTCTTCTACATATTTTTGGTAAAAAAAAAAAAATAGCAATAAGCGTATATAGATCGGTTTGTGCAAAAGTTATAGTGTCTACAAAATAGGGGATAGATTTATTGCATTTTTTTTTTTTTTTTTTTACTAGTAATGGCGGCGATCTGCGATTTTTTTTTCATGACTGCGACATTGCGGCGGACACTTCGGACACTTTTGACACATTTTTGGGACCATTGACATTTACACAGCGATCGTTGCTATAAAATTGCAGTGATTACTCTGTAAATGTGACTGGCAGGGAAGGGGTTAACACTAGGGGGCGCTGCAGGGGTTAATATGTTCCCTAAGGTAGTGATTCTAACTGTGGGGGGAGGGGACTCACAAGGGGAGGAGACCGATCGGTGTTCCTCCGTACTGGGAACACATGATCGGTCTCCTCTCCACTGACCGGACGTGGAGCTGTGTGTTTACACACACAGCTCCACGGTCCCGCTGTTTTCACGGGCAATTGCGGGTGCCCGGCGGACATCGCGGCCGCCGGGCATGCGCACCGAGTCCCGAGCAACGCCTAGGCGGCCGGGAATGGTAGGACGTCATATGATGCCCACCCAGGATGGGAGATCCACCTTGTGGGCGTCATATGACTATGGCCGGGTAATGAATCGGTTAACATGAGTTTGAATGCGATTGCCTAATTATGAACACAGCTACATCCCCAGTAATAAGAGGGGGTGCTCATTATTTTATTTTTACTTCCCCAAACTAAAAGATTTCCGTTTGTTTTTCAATTGAGTTGTGCAGTTTATAGGTCACATTAAAAGGTGAAAAATATAATAATGATTTATCTGTCTCATTTTTTACATCACAGAACCCTTTACCAGAGTTGTGTAGACTTTATCCACTATATATACACAGTATATATATATATATATATATATATATATATATAGTGCACCGAATGGAAATTTTGGTGCCAAAACCAAAAATGCAGGACCTACTTGGAAATTTCGGTGCATCTCTACACACACACACAATCTCACAAAAGTGAGTACACCCCTCACATTTTTGTAAATATTTTTTACTATATCTTTTCATGTGACAACACTGAAGAAATGACGCTTTGTTACAATGTAAAGTAGTGAGTGTACAGCTTGTATAACAGTGTAAATTTGCTCTCCCCTCAAAATAACTCAACACACAGCCATTAATGTCTTAACCGCTGGCAACAAAAGTGAGTACACCCCTAAGTGAAAATGTCCAAATTGGGCCCAAAGTGTCAATATTTTGTGTGGCCACCATTATTTCCCAGCACTGCCTTAACCCTCTTGGGCATGGAGTTCACCAGAGCTTCACAGGTTGCCACTGGAGTCCTCTTCCACTCCTACATGACGACATCACAGAGCTGGTGGATGTTAGAGACCTTGCGCTCCTCCACCTTTCATTTGAGGATGCCCCACAGATGCTCAATAGTGTTTAGGTCTGGAGACATGCTTGGCCAGTAACTCACCTTTACCCTCAGCTTCTTTAGCAACGCAGTGGTCATCTTATAGGTGTGTTTGGGGTCGCCATGTTGGAATACTGCCCTGCGGCCCAGTCTCTGAAGGGAGGGGATCACCATGCTTGACTGTAGACAAGACACACTGATCTTTGTACTCCTCGCCTGGTTGCCGCCACACACGCTTGGCACCATCTAAACCAAATAAGTTTATCTTGGTCTCATCAGACCACAGGACATGGTTCCAGTAATCCATGTCCTTAGTCTGCTTGTCTTCAGCAAACTGTTTGCGGGCTTTCTTTTGCATCATCTTTAGAAGAGGCTTCCTTCTGGGACGACAGCCATGCAGACCAATTTGATGCAGTGTACGGCATATAATCCGAGCACTGACAGGCTGACCCCCAACCCCTTCAACCTCTGCAGCAATACTGGCAGCACTCGTACCTCTATTTCCCAAAGACAACCTCTGGATATGACGCTGAGTACGTGCACTTAACTTCTTTGGTCGACCATGGCGAGGATTGTTCTGAGTGGATCTTGTCCTTTTAAACCGCTGTATGGTTTTGTTCATCGCGCTGCAGCTCAGTTTCAGGGTCTTGGCAATTTTCTTATAGCCTAGGCCATCTTTATGTAGAGCAACAATTCTTCTTTTTCACGTTTGAGATCTCCCCAGAGTGGATCAATGATATTGAGGTCGGGAGACTGAGATGGCCACTCTAGAACCTTCACTTTATTCTGCTGTAGCCAATGACAGGTCGACTTGGCCTTGTGTTTTGGATCATTGTCATGTTGGAATGTCCAAGTACGTCCCATGTGCAGCTTCCTTGCTGATGAACGCAAATGTTCCTCCAGTATTTGATACATACTGCATTCATCTTGCCATTAATTTTGACCAAATGCCCTGTGCCTTTGTAGCTCACACATCCCCAAAACATCAGCAATCCACCTCCGTGTTTCACAGTAGGAATGGTGGACCTTTCATCATAGGCCTTGTTGACTCCTCTGCAAATGTAGTGTTTATGGTTGTGGCCAAAAAGCTCAATTTTTGGTCTCATCACTCCAAATGACTTTGTGCCAGAAGGTTTGAGGCGTGTCTCTGTGCTGTTTGGCGTATTGTAAGCGGGATACTTTGTGGCATTTGCGTAGTAATGGCTTTCCTCTGGCGACTCGACCATGCAGCCCATATTTCAAGTGCCTCTTGAAACAGCCACACCACATGTTTTCAGAGTCCTGTATTTCACCTGAAGTTATTTGTGGGATTTTCTTTGCATCCCAAACAATTTTCCTGGCAGTTGTGGCTGAAACTTTAGTTGGTCTACCTGACCGTGGTTTGGTTTTAACAGAACCCCTCATTTTACACTTCTTGATTAGAGTTTGAACACTGCTGATTGGTATTCTCAATTCCCTGGATATCTTTTTAAATCCCTTTCCTGTTTTATACAGTTCAACTACCTTTTCCAGCATATCCTTTGACAATTCTTTTGCTTTCCCCATGACTCAGAATCCAGAAACATCAGTGCAGCACTGGATGAAAGATGCAAGGGTCTGTCAGGAGTCCAGAAACCCATTGACCTTTTATACACACACTAATTACAAGGAAACAGATCACAGGTGAGGATGGTTACCTTTAATAGCCATTCAAACCCATTTGTGTTAACTTGTGTGCATGTTATCGGGCCAAAATCACCAGGGTATGTAAACTTATGAGCACAACTGTATATAAAGATTAAAAAAAAGTTACTACATAGACTACTCCCCTATATGAAGACATGTAGATATACAGTGCCTTAAAAAAGTATTCAAACCCCTTGAAATTTTCCACATTTTGTCATGTTACAACAAAAGAACTTAAATGTATTTTATTGGTATTTAATGTGATAGACTAAATACAAAGTGGCACATAATTGTTAAGTGGAAGGAAATGATAAATGGTCTTCAAATTTTTTTTACAAATAAATATCAGAAAAGTGTGGCGTGCATTTGTATTCAGCCCCCTTTACTCCAATACCCCTAACTAAAATCTAGTGGAACCAATTGCCTTCAGAAGTCACCTAATTAGTAAATAGAGTCCATCTGTGTGTAATTTAATCTCAGTATAAATACAGCTGTTCTGTGAAGCCCTCACAAGGTTTGTTAGAGAATCTTAGTGAACAAATCGCATCATGAAGGCCAAGGAACACACCAGACAGGTCAGGGATAAAGTTGTGGAGAAGTTTAAAACAGGGTTAGGTTATAATAAATATCCCAAGCTTTGAACATCTCATTGAGCACTGTTCAATCCATCATCCGAAAATGGAAATCGTATGGCAAAACTGCAAACCTACCAAGACATGGTCGTCCACCTAAACTGACAGGCCGGGAAAAGAGCATTAACCACTTCAGCCCCGGACCATTTGGCAGCCAAAGGACCAGAGGTCTTTTTTAATTTCGCACTGCACTACTTTAACTGGTAATTGCGCGGTCATGCAATTTTGTAACCAAACGAAATTTGCGTCCTTTTCTTCCCACAAATAGAGCTTTCTTTTGATGGTATTTGATTGCCTCTGTGATTTTTATTTTTTGCGATATAAACGGAAAAAGAGCGAAAATTTTGAAAAAAAAAGAGATTTTCTACTTTTTGTTATAAAAAAAAATCTAATAAACTCAATTTTAGTCAAACATTTGGGCCAAAATGTATTCAGCCACATGTCTTTAGTAAAAAAAATGCCAATAAGCGTATATTTATTGGTTTGCGCAAAAGTTATAGCGTCTACAAACTAGAGTACATTTTCTGGAATTTACACCGCTTTTAATTTACGACTGCCTATTTCATTTCTTGAGGTGCTAAAATGGCAGGGAAGTACAAAACCCCCCCAAATGACCCCATTTTGGAAAGTAGACACCCCAAGCTATTTGCTGAGAGGCATGTTGAGCCCATTGAATATTTTTTTTTTTTAGTCCCAAGTGATTGAATAAAGACAAAAATAAAAAAGATTTTTTTTTTTTTTTTTTTCAAAAAGTTGTCACTAAATGATATATTGCTCACACATGCCATAGTTATATGTGGAATTGCACCCCAAAATACATTTTGCTGCTTCTCCTGAGTATGGGGATACCACATGTGTGGGACTTTTTTGGAGCCTAGCCGCGTACGGGGCCCCGAAACCCAAGCACCGCCTTCAGGATTTCTAAGGGTGCAAATTTTTGATTTCACTCCTCACTACCTATCACCGTTTCGAAGGCCATAAAATGCCAAAATAGCACAAAACCCCCCCAAATGACCCCATTTTGGAAAGTAGACACCCCAAGCTATTTGTTGGGAGGCATGGTGAGTATTTTACAGCTCTCATTTGTTTTTGAAAATGAAGAAAGTAAAGTAAAAAAAAAAACATTTTTTTTTCTTTTTTTCAATTTTCAAAACTTTGTGACAAAAAGCGAGATCTGCAAAATACTCACAATACCTCTCAGCAAATAGCTTGGGGTGTCTACTTTCCAAAATGGGGTAATTTTGGGGGGTTTTATGCCATCTGGGCATTCCATGGCCTCCAAAACTGTGATTGGCAGTGAGAAGTGAAATAAAAAAATTACACCCTTAGAAAGCCTGAAGGCGGTGATTGGTTTTTGGGGTTCCGTACGCAGCTAGGCTCCCAAAAAGTCCCACACATGTGGTATCCCCGTACTCAGGAGAAGCAACAGAATGTATTTTGGGGTGTATTTCCACATATGCCCATGACATGTTTGAGCAATATATCATTTAGTGACAACTTTTTGTAAAAAAAAATATATATATTTTTTTTTTTCATTATTCAATCTCTTGGGACAAAAAAAAAAAATATTTAATGGGCTCAACATTGCTCTCATCAAATAGCTTGGGGTGTCTACTTTCCAAAATGGGGTCATTTGGGGGGGGTTTGAACTGTCCTGGCATTTTATGCACAACATTTAGAAGCCTATGTCACACGTCACCCACTCTTCTAACCACTTGAAGATAAAGCCCTTTCTGACACTTTTTGTTTACATGAAAACATATTTTTTTTTTGCAAGAAAATTACGTTGAACCCCCAAACACTATATATAATGTTAAAGCAAAGGCCCTACAGATTAAAATGGTGGGTGTTGCATTTTTTTTTTCCACACAGTATTTGCGCAGCGATTTTTCAAACGCATTTTTTGTGGAAAAAATACACTTTTTTTTATTTTAATGCACTAAAACACACTATATTGCTCAAATTTTTGATGAAATAAAAAATATGATCTTAGGCCGAGTACATGGATACCAAACACGACATGCTTTAAAATTGCGCACAAACACGCAGTGGCGACAAACTACATACATTTTTAAAAGCCTTTAAAAGCCTTTACATGATACCACATTAGATTCACGGAGGAGGTCTACTGCTAAAATTACTGCCCTCGATCTGACCTTCGCGGTGATACCTCACATGCATGGTGCAATTGCTGTTTACATATGACGCCAGACCAACGCTTGTGTACGCCTTTGCGCAAGAGAAGGGGGGGCAGGGGTGCTTTTTTTTTTTTTTTTTGTTTTTTTTTTTATTTATTTAGCTTTTTTATTTTATTTTTAAACTGTTCCTTCCATTTTTTTTCTTTGTTATGATTTTTATTGTTATCTCAGGGAATGTAAATATCCCCTATGATAGCAATAGGCAGTGACAGGTACTCTTTTTTTGAAAAAATTGGGGTCTATTAGACCCTAGATCTTTCCTCTGCCCTCAAAGCATCTGACCACACCAAGATTGGTGTGATAAAATGCTTTCCCAATTTCCCAATGGCGCGGTTTATATCCGGGAGGGGGGGACATTCCCTCCCACTGCTTGTAAAAGCAGTCTAGAGGCTAATTACCCGCTAGAATTGCTTTTACATGAAAGCCGATCACTGGCTGAAAAGAATGATACCAAGATGATACCTAAACCTGCAGGCATCATTCTGGTATAACCATTCAAAGTCCAGCAACATACTGGACATATATTGTAATCTTTTTTTTTTCATGCAGCCTCTTGGCTGAACGAAAAAAAGAGATTGATTGGTGGGTGTGCCCACCATTAGAATACCTCCCTTCATCCACCCACTTCTAATGATGGGCATACATGCACCATTTATATATGCCGATGCATGGGGGCATCCTCCCGCAAAAGTTATGCCGTGTACACACGGTCGGAATTTCGACCGTATGTACGTGGCATTAGGAGCCAATCGCTCCTCCCCCCCCCTGCTGCCCCCATGCTTCGGCATATATGCTCTTTTTTTTAACTGTGGTGGTGAAATCACCTCCTACAGCGTTGGAGTCGCGGCTTTATGTATCGTGGGAGCAAACGCTGTTGCTGTCAAGATAAATAAATCCGCGTTGCAACTGAATGGCGCACCTGAAAACAAAAAAATGCTTAACACTAAAACACAGTAAACAAAATTACATACCTGAAAAGCAAGCATGATAAAACATAATAAAACATTGCAGAATAGAATGGAGTAAAAAAAGAGCAACAATAGAGAGAGAGAGAGAGAGAACAATAAAACGACAACTATTTTATTTTTTTTTATTTTTTTGAGATTCACAGGTAAAAAAGCTCCTGACTGAAGCGACTGAATCAAAACGCTACCACAAAAAAAATGTTAGCGATCGCAGGGATCAGGCCTGACTCTGCGAACGCTGCAGTTATGTGTGCTTAGTGTTTTGTAAGTGACAGTGATCGATCGATACTGCACTTGGGTGGGCTGGGCTGGGCGGAGGGGGAAAACGCAGGTGCTAGCAGGTATCTGGGCTGATCCCGCTAACAATGCGTTTTTTTTTGGAACCCTAAACTGCTGGGACGCTAGTATAGATCTGATCAGATCAGATATTGATCTGTTCAGATACTGTGCCACTAAGGGAGGTGTATGCTTTGCGCGTGGGTGTTTGCGGTACTGGCACTAACCTGGGGCAACGCAGACCTTATTAGACCCTAAAACCTAATTGATATCACCCGCCGGGCGATCAGGGGGGTTAAACCGTTATTGGGTAATAAATGGCGGGTGCCCTGACAGTATAAAAAACAAGCTAACTAACCAGCGTCACCCGTAACAGTAATACAAAAAAAAAAACTGGTTACCTAGCGACACTAATGCAGCGATCAGAAAAACGATCGCTTAGTGACACTGGCAAAAGGGGGTGAAAGGGTTAACTAGGGGCAATCAGGGGGTTAAAACCTTTATTAGGTAATATATGGGGGTACCTGACGCTATATAAAAACCTGACGGGGAACCTAAATAACTAACTGGCTGACCAGCGTCACCAGTGAAATTTATACAGTGATCACTGGTGAAAGGGTTAACTCTAGGGGCAATCAGGGGGTTAAAACCTTTATTTAGGTTGTAATATGGGGGTACCTGACCTATAAACCTATTTATGAACCTATATAAACATGGCGGTAAAAAAAAAAAAAAAAAACTGGTTACCTAGCGACACTAATGCAGCGATCAGAAAAACGATCGCTTAGTGACACTGGCAAAAGGGGGTGAAAGGGTTAACTAGGGGCAATCAGGGGGTTAAAACCTTTATTAGGTAATATATGGGGGTACCTGACGCTATATAAAAACCTGACGGGGAACCTAAATAACGAAATAACTAACTGGCTAACCAGCGTCACCAGTGACATTTATACAGTGATCACTGGTGAAAGGGTTAACTCTAGGGGCAATCAGGGGGTTAAAACCTTTATTTAGGTTGTAATATGGGGGTACCTGACCTATAAACCTATTTATGAACCTATATAAACATGGCGGTTAAAAAAAAAAAAATGGTTACCTAGCGACACTAATTCAGCGATCAGAAAACCGATCGCTTAGTGACACTGGCAAAAGGGGGTGAAGGGGTTAACTAGGGGCAATCAGGGGGTTAAACCTTTATTAGGGGGGGGGTAGGGGGCTACAGAAGCAGCCAAGAGGCCCATGGGAACTCTGGAGGAGCTGCAGAGATCCACAGCTCAGGTGGGAGAATCTGTCCAAAGGACAACTATTAGTCGTGCTCTCCACAAATCTGGCCTTTATGGAAGAGTGGTAAGAAGAAAGCCATTGTTGAAAGAAAGCCATTGTTGAAAGAAAGCCACAAGAAGTCCCATTTGCAGTTTGCGAGAAGCCATGTGGGGGACACAGCAAACACGTGGAAGAAGGTGCTCTGGTCAGATAAGATCAAAATAGAATTTCGCTTTTGGGCCAAAAAGTAATATGTGTGGCAGAAAACTAAGACTGCACAACACCCTGAACACACCATCCCCACTGTGAAACATGGTGGTGGCAACATCATGTTGTGGGGATGCTTTTCTTCAGCAGGGACAGGGAAGCTGGTCAGAGTAGATTAGAAGATGGATGAAACCAAATACAGGGCAGTCTTAGAAGAAAATCTGTAAGAGAGTCTGCAAAAGACCTAAGACTGGGGCGGAGGTTCACCTTCCAGCAGGACAACCCGACCGTAAACATTCAGCCAGAGCTACAATGGAATGGTTTAGATCAAAGCATATTGATGTGTTAGAATTGCCCAAAGTCCAGACCTAAATCCAATTGAGAATCTGTGGCAGGACTTGAAAATTGCTGTTGACAGATGCTCTCCGTCCAATCTGACAGAGCTTGAGGTATTTTGCAAAGAATAATGGGCAAAAAATGTCACTCTAGATGTGCAAATCTGGTAGAGACATCCCCAAAAAGACTTGCAGCTGTAATTGCAGTGAAAGGGGGTTCTACAAAGTATTGACTCAGGGGGGATAAATACAAATGCACACCACACTTTTCACCTATTTTAAAAAAAATTGTGAAAACTATTTATCATATTACTTCCACTTCACAATTATGTGCCACTTTGTGTTGGTCTATAACATAACATCCCAATAAAATACATTAATGTTTTTGGTTGTAACATGACAAAATGTGGAAAATTTTAAGAAGTATGAATACTTTTTCAAGGCACGGTATACATAGCAAATACACCTTTCCTTTATATAAAACACTTGTCCCTAACAGCAAGGGATCATCAGAACAAACAAGTTATTTTGTGGTAGATGCCTCTACGCGTTTCACAGGGACCACTACCACCTGCTTCTTCAGGAGGCTGATGGGGGAGAAAATGGTGTTTTGCAGTGTGTACCTGGTTACAATGGAAGAGATATTGGTAATAGTGATTAATTATCAACAAATGTTCATCATGAAAAATATACATTACAACCCATAAGCAATAACAGAGTACATACATATGGATTTAACGAGGACGAGTCCGTGAGGGGCACTCACCCAGGTACACGCTGCAAAGCATTTTTTTCTCCCCTATCATCCTCCAGAAGAAGCAAGTGGTGCGTCCTGAGAAACACAGGGGGCATCTACCACCAAACCAGGGGTAGGCAACCGTAAAGAGGTGGAGATCTATCTGAACAACAAGGGAGAAGTCAAAGATGATCGGCACCCGTGTCCCCTCCTCACACGTATAATTGCCGTACTACCGTGACACAATCGTGTGCATTGCACGGCATCAGGGTTTGAGATCAGGTGGTGACTCGGCAACATATTGCCTCCTCACCACCTGTCAAACACACTCTCGGATCACTTTTCAAAGGACCAGCAGTGCCTGCTTCACTTGTGAATGTGCCCTTAGTTGCATTCGGCAGCGGCACCCTTGGGGCTCGTTCACACAAAGTTGGGTGGTGACAAAACCCTGTGGTTGATTCGTGGCTATACCGCCCCCAATCCCTAACCTCTTTAGCTTCTGAGGCAGCATAAAAAAGGGTGTGCACACATGCCGCAGCAGGAATTAAACCCCTGTTGCTTTTGGTGGGTGCTACCGCCTGCCAAACGCAACCTATTCAAGTAAATGGGACCACTGTGAAAGCGGCCTGCACTGCATTCTTCTGTGGGGTCCAAGGGATTAAAGCAGGCGGTGGGAAAGCAACACAACGCTGCCTGCTTTAATCCCATTTGCTGAACTGCACAAGGTTGCAGGCCACTTGCAGAGCGGCCTCATTCACTTGAATGGGTCACGCTTGGCAGGTGCTACACCCACCAACCACGACGGGGCGTATAACTCCTGCTGCAGCATGCGTACACCCCTGCCCACTGCAGCTAAAGGGGGTGCGGTTGGGGCAGAGGTGGTGAAAACACATCTTAACTACGGGATTTTACCACCCCCAAAACTAAAAATGTAAATGAACCCTTACCATTCTGAGCCCCCAAATAAGGCTTCTTTCGCACTGATCTGCAGCGCAGTGCTTCTGTGAACCCCCCTGGGTTAGCTGCACTTTGCCATAGACTTCTATTATGTCCTGCAGGTGTGGTGCACTTTCTGAAAACTCACCACTACAGAGGAGGCATCGGCTTATGTGGCTCTTGCTCCCTACTACAGCTCCAAGTTTACAAGTAGTCCCTCTGCGTTGCACTCTGCTGACCCGCCATCCCAGAGCATCAAACAATCTACCAGTCACCTGGATCTACTTGTTGCTGACCCCCGCACTAAACGATGACTTATTTGTTCTGATGAACCCTTGCTATTACGGACAAGTGTTTTATATAAAGGAAGGTGTATATTTTTATATGCGTTTATTTAAAAAAAAATTGTATGAATAAGCTTTGCGGGGTAGCAACCCCCTCACTTTTTAAAAGGTATAATACATAATGTGTACATTCATTCCTTGGGCACCCTAAAAGCCCACCTTTTGTTTTCCAATTGGTTTCATGCTTGAAACGTAGACAGGCAGCACTAATAGAGTCTGAGTGGATCAAACACCGAGATTTCCCACCGGGATAAGCGGTCATTCATTTGGACAATATATCTACTTCTACAAATCTTCTATAAAATGCAACTTCTAGTTATGTATTCTAAATTTGTCTAGAGCCCTTGGAGATACTGGCACTTCCTATAGGTCTTCTCCCCCCATACTAGTTCTCAGGCCTAAGCAGCCAATCCCTAGGCCCAAACACTGTCACATGGAGGGGTGGAGAGCATTAACCATGTGTAAGCCCTGACAGGGGAGCACAGGGAGAGTGTATGTGTATATATATATATATATATATATATATATATATATATATATATATATAATGAGATTGGTTGGCTATAAAGAGAACCAGTCCCTTTACCCTGAATGGACAACTTGATAGATTCTCCAACAGTGGAAGATATGGTTATTGGAACGTTTAACTCAGACTGCAAGCTGTTCCCCCATCCCCAATAGGCACATAATTAGACCTTAGGCCTGCCCATACATAGTTTGAATCTCGGTCGGTCCCCACTGAGCCAGCCGAGATTCAAACCATGTACTGATCAACTTGGGTACAACCAGCCTGTCAGATTTTTACATGCAAATTTTACTAGTGGGCTTGAAACCACCACTTGCCATAGCCGATCCTGCCATGTATGTATACATCCGAAAGTCTCAGACAATTCTGCTTCTTGGACCATGACCCCTGGCATGTTTTGCCCCACTCACCGGGGCCTAACGTGGTTCTAGTGGCTGAAGGTTTTTTTTCACCTTCATGCAGTCACAGCTCTGTACACCTTGTGTGTGTTCTTGCTCCAGTCTGTGACTAGCATGAAACCTAGTTCCTTGTGGTGCTTCTCCTACCAGTCTAAGTTCTGCTGTACAGATTGAAAATGTCTAATACTAAATCATTGTCAGGTACTTACACTGCTGGCACTAGGCCATTTTTTGCGATACTGCACTGCGTTATTTTAACTGACAGTTGCACGGTCATGCGACGTTGTACCCAAAATAAAATGTATGTTTTTTTTCCCCCACAAATAGAGCTTTCTTTTGGTGGTATTTGACTGTTAATTTATAAAAAACACACACAACGTGTTTTACTATTTGCTATAAAACATATCCAATAAAAAAAATGTAAAAAAAATAAATAAATAAAAAAAATCTAATTTCTTCATAAATTTAGGCCAATATTCTGCTACATATTTTTGATTAAAAAAAATTCCCAAAAAGCGTATATTGATTTGCTTGCGCACAAGTAGCCGGACTGCAATATTGTGGTGCACAATCAGACACTGACACTTTTTTGGGAACTAGTGGCACTAATACTGTGATCAGGGATAAAAATATACACTGTCACTGTACTAATGACACTGGCTGGGAAGGGGTCATCAGTGGCGATCAAAGGGTTAACTGTGTGCCTAACATGTTAGTTATTTTTTACTGTGTGGGAGGTGATTTTACTAGGGGAAGACATGGATCCTTGTCCCAGCTTTGCAGAGACACAGGATCCATGCCTTCCCTCGACAGAATGCTAATCTGCCTTGTTTACATAGTCCGCGGTACCTGCCCATTGGCTCCCGCTATGATTAATCACAGAGGGAGCGAGCCAGCGGTGGAGGGTCTTTGCCCCCGCTACCCGGAGGTATGGGATCACGTTTATATACACACACACACACACACACACACACACACGTCACCTGCCCTTTAGGAGTAAAACTCCTACAGTGTGGTCGCTAAGTGGATAAAAAATAAATTTAAGGCTGTATTAATGAACACTAGTTGCATTAAAGTAGAACTATAGGCAAAACTTAGTTTTTCCATTTTGGATAGAGTAAGGAATGGTTATAACCCATCAAATTATTTTTTTTGGCCATCTGTGTCCCATTGTGGAGATTTCCCTTCACTTCCTGTCCCGTAGCCAAACAGGAAGTGAGAGGAAATCCCTGCAAATTAAGGGAATTCCTTGGGAACCCCCCAGGTCACCAGAACCAGTGTACCCATTGGAAGATTTCCCCTCTATTACTTTGCTGGGGACAACCCAAAATTTGGGATTTTCTTTTACATTCAATGATAATGGTAAACAGGACAAATCGAGAACGGAATCTCTCTCGGGGGACAGAAAGCAATAAAAAGAGAGGGGTTCTAATCCCTCTCCACTATATCCAAAACTTAAAAAAAAAAAGTTTTGCCTTTAGTTATACCTTAATTTGTGTCTTTTATATCTGCTCGAAGTTCAGCTTTAATCGGAGCATAAGAAACAATTATATATGACAGAAGCTTTGAAAAAAAGTATTTTTTTTTTTTAATAACAATTCTCAAAATGGCAATTATAAACTTTTGATCAGTTTAAACAAAACTAGAGCTATATTTAAAGATCCTGCTAATAAGAAGGAAAAAGTGGGAGAACTTGTAACAACTTTTAAAGAGTTCTGTTCAGCATCGGTCTCTACATGTGCGCTCTAAAGACAAAAATAAAAAGAAATGGAAATTATGGGGAGGCTCAGAGGAAAAGGGGTAGTAAGAAAATATTTACAAAATTGTCTTATGTACATACAATGCTTGATCTGGATTTAGGGTCCTCCAGGGAATTAGGAAGGACTGAAACAGAAACTGTCCAGATGGTTAATACCGGTCATAGCCAAAACTTCCGCAAAGGTTGTCACTTTGACTCCAAGAAGTAGTGCTGGTTCCAGGGAAGCTCCAGGAACAGCAACCCGCCTAAAGCTGAAAGCAGTACTGCACCCAGAAAATGGGACTCACTGGATGACCATTTCCCTTTAAAACACTAGCAAAATCAGTAGGTACAGCGGGTGCCTGGTATCTGTTAAGAAAGAAACTTTTTTTTGGCCAACCTTGCATCAAAGACACACTATTGAGGGCAGTGGCAGCGCCTTCTAAAAAAAAAAAAGTGTCCCATCCTCGTCTCGCACACAGCAAGCAAGGTATGCCCTACCAATCCACATGCTCTCTCCGCCCCTTGCTGCAGAAGTCAACCTTGGGCGAGCTTCCCGAGTTTTATCACCTGGGTAGAGGACTTTATTGTTCCTTCACGCAAGAGTGTTGCTCCATTAGCGGAGGTGAAGGAGAATGGATCGCTAAGTATACCCTTACTGGGAGGTGCCATCAGGATGCACGTTTCCTTTGTCCTATAAAATGAAATGACAGCATCTGTTTAAAGTGGTTGTAAAGGCTCAATATTCTTTTTTACCTTCAGGCATTCTATGCATGATGGTAAAAAAACCTTGTATGCAGAAGCCCCCCCCCCCCCCCGCCCCCCCCAATACTTACCATCTCGATCCAGCGAGGTGAACAAGAGCAGCAGCTCTCCCAGATCTCTCCCTCCCCCTTGGCTGAGACAGCAGCAGGTGCCAGTGGCTGTCAATCACAGCCAGTGAGCCAATAGAGAGCAGAGTTTGGGCCAAGCCACCCTTCATGTGTGAATAGACACACAGAGCATTGGCTCTGGAACGAGCTTGCTCGGGTGCCCCCCATAGCAAGCAGCTTGCTATGGAGGCACTAAGCAGGAGGGAGGGACCAGAAGTACTGGCGGGAGAACCCCAGAAGAGGAGGACCGGGGTTGCTCTGTACAACACCAAACGCACAGAGCAGGCAAGTCCAACATGTTTGTTGTTTAAAAAAAATTAAATAAAAACCAAACGCACAGAGCAGGCAAGTCCAACATGTTTGTTGTTTAAAAATAACCCCCCCCAAAAATAAAAAAATGTGCCTTTAATAGCACTTTAAAGACAAGGTCTATGGGAGCTGCCATTGTTATCTTGCAGTTAAAAGTGTGGAATTGGGGCCTGTCAGCCTGTCTCTTGCTTCATCACTCAGTGTCATTACCTGGACCAAAAATGCAGCCAGTGAAATCCGAGTATAACCTCCCATCCTACAATGCAGAGCCCCCCCCCTTTAGTACAGACCCCCCCTACAATGGAGACCCCCCCTTCAGTACAGTGTGACCCCCCCCCCCTTCAGTACAAACCCCCCCCCGGCCCCCTTAAAAAAAAACAAAACAAAACACAACTTAACATCAGGTCCCACATGTTTATCCTCAAAGGTTCTCTTTAAAAACAGATTAAAAAGAAAAATAAAGTATAAAACAAAAACAAAAAAAGTCTATTGACATCAAACTTCCTCTGCAATATCCATTTGCTGTGGGATGGAATCAAGTTGGTCTTTACTCTCCACCGCCTTCAAATATGTGTCCACCATTAAATCCAGGTCATGTTTTGCGTCATAGTTTACATTTAGAAATGCCAGGTGGCTCGAACGCTGTTCTCTTGGCGTTTTCTCTATGTAGAAACTCAAACGTTTCCTGCTTGTATCACATTTGTTTTCCATTTTGAAGATGGGTAGAGCACTTAAGACTTTTAGAACGGCTTGAACGTTCGGGAAAAACTTAATATCAGGTAGCTGAAGAGACTCAAAGAGGTTGGTAGGAAGTTCCACGTCTTTGCCCCGATGTTTCCATTTGACTCGCCAACAGTGAAGTTCCGCGGAAAGGGTGTCTGGGTTGGGAAGGTCACTTTTGTATTTATCAGCGTTGTGTTCCTTGCTGGTGCTGAATTTCAGTTGGCCCATCACGGCCGGAACCAACGATAGACATTTAAGGGCCTTAAGGTGTTGTTCTGAAAAAAGGTCCTTCAGCCCCTGAATGATGTGCTGGACTGTGGGTATGCTAAGGGCATCTTTGTAAAAGTTTTCAGAAGTCAAGTCATGCTGCATGTTGCATTCTCGGAATTGACCTGGGAGTTTTACTGGGATATGTAGTTTGCCAGCCAAATTAGTGGCCTCCTCAAACCAGAACTCATGGTAAACTTCAATGTTGTCCATCACCTCATTCAACGCGTGCAACACCGCCATTAAGCTGTTGGCGGCAGAGAAAACATCCGACGACGAGCCCTGCAATTTTTTTCCGAAAGCTCGAGTGAAAGAGAGAGCATTTTTCAAAATTACAATGGTAACCACAAAATCGAATTCAGTCATGGCACTTGAGAGGATAAATGCATGGCTGCTGATCTTGGCATCCCACCGACAGCTGTTATCACAAGACACTTTGTCCAAGCAGACAATCAGGGAATGAAGGAGAGTCACTATCATCTCAAAAGCATCATGTCTACTTGCCCAGTCAGATTTTAAGAGCTCTACAAGTTCAGAACCCTTCTCTACATTGTCCTGAAAAAGTGAATTGATAATATTTTTCAGCTCTTCCTGCAGTTGAGCAGAGCTTTGAAAAAATAAAGAAATATCATCTAGGATGCCCAGTACTACAGAAACTCCAGGAACAGGTGTGGATTTTGACAGCCACAAATTCAAGGCACAATTAGAACTAAGAGTATAAGTGGCTTCTGGGTACTTCTGTAGCAACCATGAAGCCACAACTTTCATTTTAGCAGAATATTTGCGTGAAGAGTTGCAAGACATTCCACGGCAGAAATTCATATTCAAGCCCCATTTCTCCGTAAGAGTCAAAAGGAAGTTGATAGCCAAGACTTCGGCATCTGCAACGCAAGGGAGGAACCCAATAAACTCTTCTCGTAGGCTGTAGGTGTTATCAATATGTCTTATGAAAACAGGAATTTGTTCCTCTCCTGCTAAATCAACAGTATCTTCACACATTATGGAGAAGAACTGGGAGCTCCATACTTCACGGAGCACTTCTTCCCTTATGCAGCTCTCACATACTTCCAAAATCTGCTCCTGTTGGAGCCGAGAACAATATTCCTGGTTTACAGCAAGCATTTAGAATCGCCTTCTGAGTACATCATCCCCAGAATTAATTCGGTACTCAAGAAGAGCCTGGAAGTTGTCAGGGGTATAAATCCCTTCAGGAACTTTGCAATTTCGACCCTCCAAAGATACGTTCTGCTTGCCCATAAGCAGCACAGTCTCAAACAACGATCTGATGAAGTCTTTATGCTCCCTTTCCTCTGTTGTTAATGCCATGTTGCCATCAGCCTGGTCTACTTCCACAATTTGTACGTCCATGTCATTGTTGGTTTGATGATTCTCTTGTTCAGGTACAACTGCATCCACTAGAAATTTGAAAAAAGAAAAAAAAAAAGTTCACCGAGAACAATATTGAACATTTGACTGGTACCTGGACACAATTTGATAACAGCAAGCATTTGCAGAATGCGAAACAAATTAGACTTCAATGAGTAATATATAATAAAAATTTTGTACATTCATCAATATTAGAATATTCCCAGAACATACCAGATAAAATCAACATGTTATATTTACCCATTCCAAAATTCGGTACTCAAGTATATTTCCAATGGAGTCAGTCTGGAAGCTCTCAGGTTCCCCTGAGCTGTCTTTCCCTTGTCTCTCTTGGGGTATCAGCCCAAAAATCTCTTTCCTTCAGGAGGGGTCTCACACTTTGCTTTAGTGGAAAATTTCTTTAAATATTTGGGACTACCTCCAAAGATACGTTCTGCTTGCCCATAAGCACCTGTATAATTTGGCACATAGCATAATCATATATATATCTTAATACTAATTTGATCTCAAACAATCGATCTGGATGTCCAAGTCGGTTTGATGATTCTCTTGTTCAGGTACAACTGCATCCTCTAGAAATTTGAAAAAAGAAAAATGTTTGAAAAAAATCAGTGTTTGAAGGTTTCACTTTTAATTAGTGTACTGTTTGGTCCAATTTAAAAAAGAAAAAGGGTTATATTTGCCCCTTATTTATGTTTAAAGTGGAAGGCAAGTTAAAACCTAAAAACTAAGCTTAAACCTGTCCCCACTCCCATTGTAAGCCTATTCCAACTACCCTGTAAAGGGCAAGAAGTCAATACTTACCTATTCTAAAGTAGTTCCGGTTCGATCACGTGATCTCTCCAGCAGCAGCTTCAGTGGGGAGGAGAAATAGTTGAGAACAGCTGCAGAGCCTGCGCAATGACGTCACATATAGGCTTACTACGGTGCAACTACTGCCAGCTATCCCTCCTCTTCACTGAAGCTGCTGCTGGGACCCGATCATGTGACTTGATCGACTTCAGGGTAGGCAAGTACAGATATCTTTCCTTTTACAGGGTGGTTAAGATAAGCTTAGAATGGGGGTGGGAGCAGATTTAAGCTTAGTGAGGATTGACTTGCCATCTACTTTAATCTCTGTGTCTGAACCAGATACTTCAGCTTGCCTCATGGGGGGTCAAAGATGACCTTAAGTATGATAACTACTCACATGTAAACTGCCAGTACCCAGACAAAAAGATAGCAAACTGGGTGTGAGGTCAGGCAGTTTACAGGGGAGCAATTTTTAGACTTCAGACCCCTCTAGCACAAGCTGAAGTGTCAGTCCTTGACAAAGTAAATAAAGCTAAACAAAGGTGCCAAAAAAAAAAAAAACCTTCATTGTCACATGTATGCAAATGCCAATTTCTCTTTAAATCAGACACATGCATAAAGCTTGGCATTTTCAGTAGACCAGCATTGACAGTCTTCATATTTATACCATGACAGGTTTCCTTCAGCCCTTTCACTGACGGATTATTTTTTCATATTTTGCATAATTTGAAAAATACATTTTAGATCTGAAGATTCGTGCAAAATCTAGCCAAACGTTAATTTTAGGACACACAAATGCAATATCTCACCCAAACTTTTGGGGTTGTGCCGAGCAAATTGATACTCAACATGTCAAGCCTTAAAGAAGTTCAGCTTTTATAAAAAATAAATTAGATAGAGAGATGGATGGATAGATGGGAGAGATCACAGGAGGGGTGTCCAACCTTTTGAGATTAGAGATAGATATCTCTCTCAATCAGAGGAGGGGTGTCCAAACTTTTGACCTTCCTGGGCCACATTGAAAATAGAGGAAGATTGTCTTGCTCTACACTAACAATAAGGATAGCCGACGAGCAGAAAAAGTCTCGCAGATCACAAGTTAACGATCACCGATATAAATAATGTACCCGAGTAATAAAACGTAATATTTTTGTAATATTTTTTATTATAAAAAACTCAAAGAAGGTGACCTAAAACTAGTGCAATATTTGACATGGTTTTTGATAAACTAACATTAATATCTGGTTCGATGGATGTAATAGAAATTCTCAATGAAGTTTCAAGGTGCTCATCAGATATTTTGGTTCTAATTTTGCCCTCCGTGTGCTTCATCCTTGAAAATAGTTGCTCACAATATATAGGTGCTGCCGAAAACTGATGACCTGAATAAGGTGCGAATGTGAAGAGTGGGAGATTTTTCTTTGGAAAGATAAAAAACGTATAAAAGTCCAGCAAAGAGAAACTGTTGGCAGATCGCAGGTGCAATGCCAGGATAATGTAGAATCTCAGTACACGTACCTCCGATACGTGCAGGCAGTTGCTGAATAAATGAACTACAAGAGCGCTCACCACCGGCCTCGCAGTTCACCGAGAATGTCAAGCAGTTGGCCACAGTGGCTGACGGTATTCAGTTCAAGTACACCCAACGGGCCATTTTTTGGGAACTACCCTTAGATAAAATATCTCTTGCATAGTAGTCCATTATGCTTTACCTGTGCAGGGAAACAAAGAGGAAGTAAACCCATCAGGGTTTACTTCCTCTTTAAAGAGGAGTTCCACCCAAAAGTGGAACCTCTACTTTAAGCACTCCTCGCCCTCTTACATGCCACATTAGGCATGTCATTATTTTGGGGGGGTTAGAATCGGGTACCTTGTTTTTACAGGGGTTGAAGTGGTTAAGGTAACGCAGTGCCGTATCGCAAAAAATGTCTGGTCATTAAGAGGGTAAATTCTCAATTTTTGCCTGAAGTGATTTTAAACATGTTGTACTTACCTGCTCTGTGCAATGGTTTTGCACAGGGCAGCCCTGATTGGCCTCTTCTGGGGCCCCCCTCTGACGCTTCTGGCTCCTCCTGTCTTCAGAGTGCCCCAATAGCAAGCTGCAAAGTATAGAATAGCAGTGATGGCAAAGCTTGGAACCACAGTTATTTTGGAACTACATTTCCCATGATGCTCAACTACACTGCAGAGTGCATGAGCATCATGGGAAATGTAGTTCCAAAACATCTGGGGTGCCAAGGTTCGCCATCACTGCCCTATAGCAAGGCAAAAAAAAAAAAAAAAAAAAAACACTTCTGCCTTTAGAACCAACCACTCACTTCCTGCCCAGGTCTACATGTCCCACGAGGCATTGCTCCACACCACGTTCACAAGTTCTCAGGCACTTACTGACATGTATGGACGGTATACTGAGCTGTACGTGTGCTGCACTGTATTTCCCGATATGTAAACATAATGCATTCTGTATGCAGTCCAACTAATCGGCTGACCCACTAACCGATTATGAAAATAGTTGTCAACTATCGATTAGTTGTATTGGCAATAAAATTACAGTGACCTCATTGTCATGTTTAAAAGGGGTTGTAAACCCTCGCGTTCGTTCACCTTAATGCATCATATGCATTAAAGGTGAAAAAACACCTGGCAGTCACCGGCCGCCCAGTTTTACTTACCTGAGCCCCTTCATCTACTCGGCAGGGACGCGTTGTTCCTCTCTGCACGTGGTCCCGGCTCTTGATTAGATAGATTGATAGCAGCGCACCCATTGGCTCCCGCTGCTGTCAATCAAATCCAATGATGCGGGCACCGGGGCCAAGTCCGGCATTCGTGTCTACGGACGCAAATGCTGGACTCGGGAGCACGCCCGCAAGGTAACCACCACGGGAGAGCGCTTTTCCTAGGTGGGTTATCTGATGTGGGGAGGAGCCGTGAGAGCTGCCGGGGGACCCCAGAAATAGACGATCGGGGCCACACTGTGCAAAACGAGCTGCACAGTGGAGGCAAGTATGATATGTTTGTTATTAAAAAAAAAAATAAAACGATCCTTTACAAATCACTTTAAGAAACCAGTGGTGAGATGAGCTTTGTGACATGGTGCATTATCCTGCTGGAAGGAGCCATCAGAAGATGGGTACACTGTAGTCATAAAGGGATGGACATGGTCAGCTACAATACTCAGGTAGGCCGTGCAATTTTAACGATGCTTAATTGGTACTAAGGGGCCCAAAAGTGTGCCAAGAATATATTCCCCCCACACCATTACACCACCACCAGCCTGAACAGTTTATACAAGGCAGGATGGATCCATGCTTTCATGTCGTTTACGCCAAATTCTGACCCTACCATTTCAATGTCGCAGCTAAAATCTAGATCCAGACCAGGCAACGTTTTTCCAATCTTCCGTTGTCCAATTTTGGTGATCCTGTCTGAATTTTAGTCTCAGTTTCCTGTGCTTAGCTGACAGGAGTGGCACCTGGTGTATTCATCTGCTTCAAGGTTCGATGTGTTGTGCATTCAGAGATGGTATTCTGCATACCTTGGTTGAAACGAGTGCTTATTTGAGTTACTGTTGCCTTTTTATTAGGGGTGCAATGGATCGTCACCGATCCGTAATCCGAACGGTTCAACCTGTTCGGATCAGAACACCACGTGGTCTGCTGCCTCGGCCTTAGGGAAGGCCGCGGCTACGGTCTAGCTCCGGAGCGTGGCCATCTTGGTAAGCCGTTTACCCCGTGATCGCTATGTCAAATGACGGAGCGATCACTTGTAAACAAACCGGTGTCAAGTCATGAAGCCGGTTCCTCTCTCCCCTCTGTGTACTGATCTGTACAGTGGAGGGGAGAGATCGGATGCCAGCAGTGCTGTGGGCTGGATCAGCAGTGCCCACAGCGCTGACCTGTGACAATTGCAGTCACATCCATGGATCCATCCATGCTCAGCCATCTATCCATACTCTGCCGTTACCCAGCCAATACTCTGCGATACGCGACGATACCCAGCCATGCTCGGCGATACCCAGCCATGCTCAGCCGTACCCAGCCATGCTCAGCCGTACCCAGCCATGCTCAGCCGTACCCAGCCATGCTCAGCCGTACCCAGCCAATATTACAGTGGGGGAGATGACGTGGATATTACAGTGGTGGAATTTTCACAGGTTCTTGCAAATTCAATTATTATTTGCCGATCCGAAAAATGATCCGATCCGTGACTCTGATCCGAGGAACGATCCGTGAGTTTTTTGATCCGTTGCACCCCTACTTTCTATAATCTCCAACCAGTCTGCCCATTTTCCTCTGACATCAACAAGGAATTTTCCTCCACACAACTGCCGCTCACTGCATATTTTATCTTTTTCAGACCATCCTCTGTAAATCCGAGAGATGGTTTTGTGTGAAAATCCCAGTAGATCCATTTTTGAAATACTCAGACCAGCTAGCCTGGCAACAACCACCATGCCAAGTTTAAAGTCACTTAAATCCCTTTTCTTCCTCATTCTGATGCTCAGTTTGAAAGTCAGCAAGTCGTCTTTCACCACGTCTAGATGCCTAAATGCATAGAGTTGCTGCCATGCGATTGGCGGATTAGCAATTTGTTACCACGCAATTAAACAGGTGTACCTAACAAAGTGGTCAGTTAGTGTATATTTAAACAAAGCATGGGTTTACGATAACTACAATTACTATTTTTTTTTTATCATGTAAAAAACACAAACACACCACATACAAGTACTGATTAATCAAAATGTTTATTCAATAAATCTATTAAAGTGCTGTGACAGACCTAGCCGGGACACAGGCTTTTTGAGAGGACTACATGCGAGCCTCCTGCCAACTGATTACGGGCCCCCCAAGACACACTCTCTGTATATACATTTGGCATTGGCAATAGACTGAATGGGACACAAGCTGTCAGATGCTAATGTCATGAACTCAAGCCACATGTCTGTTGTGTAGATGAGGCTGGTCTGGCTTGTAAGGTGTATTCCACACAATGTTGTTGTGCTAATTAGCCCTGTGTTAATGTTTATGTTAATGTCTGTTGAATAGTCATTCCAATTAACTAGGAGCCTTAAAGTCTGACCATGAAAAGTCTTTTTAGCCAGTCAACTAGTCTGGGTCAATGATTAAGATAATTAGCTCATGCTAATTAGGTTAGCTTTTAGTCATCTGGCTATATATATGTGTGTGAAATGTCAAATAAAGCATTCCTGATGTACCTCAAGAACTAGTGCTGTCTAATTCTTGGGGGTTCCTATAACCAGATCCATTGGACTCATGTTCCATGACTTAGGAAGCATTTACGGCGGACACCTTGAGTACAGGATCCGTCACAAGTGCATATTTTAAATTTTGAGATTAAGAAGAGAACGCCTTCATTATTCTTCATACCACAAATACTGCTCATTCATGTGCAACAGCATGGAAAATATGTCAGACCTCCATTTTCTAAATTTCTGCAGCACACAGCTGAGTAAGAACCCTGTACTATGTTTGCAAATGACCCATGGGGCCGACTATTTGCTCTTGGCCACTGTAGGGCAGCAAGTGCCTTTGTTGAAGAGTTCAGGTAAAACGCTGTACAGTAGGAGTCACGCTTGAATTCTCATTTGCATACAGACAACACAGGAGCTTAGGTATCCCAAGAAAGCCAAGAATATCTAAACTTGTAAGAGTCTGTGCAGTCTCCATGTTGCACCTACTATTAGATGCATATGTTATTTCCATCACTTTATGACAGTGTGAGGGTCACGTTAACATTCAACATGGTGGACCAGTTTGGGTTGTAATCTGCTGCCTTAGCCTAGGTTTACACCGGTGCACTGAACGGCATGTAATTCGGACAGGAATCACACCACATTCATGTTCAAATCACATGCAATTCAATGCGATTTGAGCCCATTCATTTTGTATGTATAGTAAGGGGACAGAGGTTTCCTATCCATGCAAAAAAAGTCCTGCGTCAAAAAACACAAAGTCCAACAACGTGAAGAAAGGACATCCAATGTATTCAAGTATTAAGGTGACTTTTCCAATGCTTGAGTGAATAGGGAAATCCTCCACCAACACAAGAAAACAGCCTACTCACCAGATAGAGACTACCACCATTACAGAGATGATAAACGCAGACTGCTTCCAGGAGTCCGTCACTGCCGATCCATATGTAAGCAGTCTGATAACCTTAAAGCAGGACTGTACTGAAAATTTTTTTTTTTAAAAGCCAGCAGCTACAAATACTGCAGCTGCTGACTTTTAAAAAATGGGCACTTACCTGTTCCAGGGTCCAGCGATGTTGGCAGCAGAGGCTGATCGATCGCTCGGCTCTCTGCTGTAGCCGGCGCCATTCTCGGTGAGGGAATAAGGAAGTGGCTTCACTTCCCGATTCCCTACTGCGCATGCACGAGTCGTGCGACGCAATGAGAATCTTCAGCGCTGTCTGCCGGGACACGTGTGTGTCCCGGCAGACAGCGCGCCGGGACAGGAAGCTGCGTAAACTCCCGTGGGAGTTTATGCCCGGAAGTGGGTGCAGATACCTGTCTTAGACAGGTATCTGCACCCCCTCCCCCCTGAAAGGTGCCAAATGTGACACCGGAGGGGGGGAGGGTTCCGAAAAGCGAGAGTTCCACTTTAGGGTGGAATCCCGCTTTAAGGCATTTATGATCTCTGTAATGGGGATAGTCTCCATCTGGTGAGTAGGCTGTTTGCTTGTGTTGGTGGAGGATTTCCCTATTCACTCAAGCATTGGAAAAGTCACCTTAATACTTGAATACATTGGATGTCCTTTCTTCACGTGTTTTTTGTCTTTTTGATGCAGGACTTTTTTGCACTTATTCAATTTATTTATATATACACAATTTACTTTGTTTAGTAGATGTTTGGTATTGTTGTATACGCTCCATTGGAGTCAATTCGGTGGGGTGTATTTGTGCACTTTAATAATTTTTAGATTATAGCGCGGTTCACCACATACATATAATTTTCATCACATTGGTTCATTAACCTTTGAACGGGCAGCTATTTATTCACAATTTGTATATAATATTGCGCGGGTAGGGATCCCTTGTCCTCTTACTATACATACAAAATGAATGAGCTCAAATCGCACTGCATAGAATTGCATGTGATTTGAACACGAATGTGGTGCGATTTCTGTCCGAATTGCATGCAGCTCATTTTCATTATTGTCTATGGCTCAAATCGTACCACACCTGCACGAAAAAGGTGCATGCACCTTTTTTTTTGCTGCACTGGAATTGGACTGCTTGGGTGTATTCTGCAACTTGCACTGCATTTTTTAAACCATTTTTGGGGTGTCAAAGCAGAGCTCCACCCAAAAAGAGGAAGCTTCGCTTGTCTGCCTCCTCACCCCCCTACACTGCCACATTTGGCACCGACCCATTCAAAGAACGCAACCGGCTGTGAAGTCTCCCTTAGCCGAGATGGCGGTACCAGCACCCGAGAGCCAATGCAAGATTCAGTTCGGGTGAGGACACCGCTGGATGCTGGGACAGGCAAGTGCCCTAATAGTAAAAGTCAGCAGTTACAGTATTTGTAGCATCTGTCTTTTCATTTTTGGGGGAAAACACTCCTTTAACATTGACTTTCAGCAGTTCGCATGACCAGAGTGCGATTGTGATGCAGTGCGAGAGACGTACAAGAACCACTACGAATCCAGCACTGCATCAGTGTGAACATTACAGTTAATCCATCCCTTAGATCTGCCCCACAATGCTTCTAAGCACCGGAAATGTGTTACTTTAAAGCTGCAAATGTCTCTACAAGTAATCAGCTAATGGCATGTGAGTTCACAGAACTGAAACTAGAAATTAGTTTTAGTTTTTTGAAAAGATAATAAACAGGGAGGAGGCAACTACCTAAATGCCCATTATATGTACTGCATTAAGCAGCCTGCTCACTACTGGCAGAACAAACACAAATAAAACGGAAGGGCTAAAGTAAGGTGGTACTGAAGGTGGTACTGTGGAACCTCTCTCATTTACATTGCAAGATATTTCAGGGGAACTGGGTGGCTCCGTAGGCAAAGTCCAGAACCACTTTCACCTTGTATGACCTCTACTAGAAAATACTGCTTGCAGGCACATGCTGGAAAACCTGCCGTGCCAGGTCAATTTTGTCCATCTAAAGAGAAATTACCAGTAAGCCCCGAGCCCTGATTGAAATGCATATGCTGTGTGCAAGAACTTGGCTTTGCAAGACTAAGGGGGCTGCTGAATAGAAGAGGATGAGATGTACCGCAGAAGCTCCGGGCTAGTTTTAGAGGCCTGTCCACGAGCATTCTCAATATAACAAAAGATAATGTTAGTCAGTGTCATCCTGAGGCTTTTCTGGCGGCTATGTGGCACTTGGGCCAAATAAGGGACGAGGCTTTTGGCAAAGGCCATGTGAGAGCCTTGAAATTCCTGGCTTTGATGTGCCAATTCCATCACCACGTTTCGACTCAGCTCATCTTGAACGATTTGCGATTCGTCATCTGATTGGATGAAATCCACAGTTTCAGACATCTTGTCTGCATGTAAAGACATGACATCAGGCGATGGTTCATCATTTATATAAATTATTTTAAGGTCATCTTTTTTTATCACGTCCTCCTCGTGGACTTCAGAAGAAGTTGGATGGCCAATTCTGCTTTCTGTCCTAGAATGTAAAATATATTAGAACTCCAGCAAAATGCAAACATACGCAAGATAAGTCCCCAAAAGTTAAGCGAAGTTTAGCAATTCCCAACTATACTGAATACATCTTTTAGTACAGAGAGGTCTATACTGAATACATCTTTTAGTACAGAGAGGTCTGGTTGTTCAATGCACTAATGCATAACCCCAACAAAGAAGAACCAAAAGACAAATTACCCTGGTATTATAAGCGGTTTAAGAAATAACAAATCCTTAAAGTGAGGGAAGGTGGGCGTCTCTGCACACTGCAAGCCTCTTTCGCTGAACATTTGGTAATGAAGCTCCCGTCTGAAGTTTTCCCAGAGTGACTGCCACTGGGTTTGCACCTCCTTTACTGGAAAAAAAAATTAGATTTTTTTCGTCTCATTTAAAACAATCCCATGTCTTGAATATATAAAATAGAATATTGAACTGATAAATTGGGAACAGAGGCTTCAACTTAATGCATAAAAGTTACTTAATTTCTATTTGAATCAACATATCAATGGAATTTTCTATTTATTTCAAGGCAGTATGGCATTTAGGGCCCAATCACACTTGGCTGTTCTGATGCACAGTGTTCATGAATGTTGTGTCATGCATAACATTAAGGGGGCCCCATTCATTTGAAAAAGGCTGCCAACATGCCAGAACGTAGAAAAAAAAAAGGCATAAGCAACTTTTTTTGCCAATGTAGTGCACCAATGCATGAGCTGTGGAGGTGCCATCAAGGCGAAAAGCGTATATTCCGCCCCAAATTTATAAAATGTCTCCCATTCCAGAAGATGGGCTCTTAAAAAGTTTAACAATGCTCAGATGTTCCACACGATTTCCACTTATATGGTCATAGAAATGCTCAAAAGCTCGGTGCATCCCATCCAAATACTGAATTCCCTCCTCTGCTGCCAGTTCCAGCAATGTCTCCTCTATACTTCCTCCCCCTTAGGACACAGGTGGGACCTGTACCCCTCAATGGTTTTACTATGAGTACAAAAATCCTATTTTCTTTCTTGTCCATTGCGCGGCACAGGATATCAGACACAGTCGTCAGGACATATAAAAGTAGTCCAACTGAGGGGTGGGCAGCAGAGCAAAAAAACGCTAATGCCTGCAGTCCAAGAGACATTTAAAGGACCAACGCCTAAATCTGATGGGACTGAGTCCCCTACCCAATAGGGGTACCAGCCAGTCAACAGAAGGACACCTGCATAAAAAACAAAAATTTGCTTCCATTTTTTTTTTTGTCTACGCTTACTTGAACAAGCTGAAGTTAGAAGCCAATTGGCAACCATGCACAGCTGCACTCTCCAGATTTAATAAATCGACCTCCAAGTATAAACCTGAGGCTCAGGGCCAATATATGGGCAGGCCATCACCAGAACGTAATTACTCTGCACGGAAGAGAACACTGAAACCTGGATTAAGCATGAAGCTGATCAACCAGAACCCACCAAAGACAAAAAGGCCCAACAATAATTTCCCATGTGTTTTAGAAAAGAGACACAGCCTAATCTTGTCAACAAGGAACAGGGTCCCCAACAAGGGTAGGCAAGATATGGGAGGTAGACCCCAGATTAGCGAGATGGGAACAACCAGAAAGAGCTTGGGGTGAAGCTGAACATCCTCTGATATGAATGTGGGGCCCCTGGGTCAACGCCACAAAGATCTCTGCCTATCCCTGATCTGTAAGTCCTAGACCTAAGAATGTGCCCGATCCCCTCGATTCAGAAAGTCTCAGCCTTTGTAGACAAAGGAACATGAATTCTATCATCACAGCAAAGAACTGATTCAGTAGAGAAAGGTACAGCCTGAGCAAAAAAAATGGAAACGCCAAAAAAAAAATAAACAACCTTCCTCAATAGGCTGTGAATCAGCCAAAGAAAGAAGACCTAATGCAGAGTGGACAGGCATTCCGAAATCATTAAGGCATTCTTTGCTTCTCTCTAAGAATATATGCAATTGCAGACTGGTGTGCTCTGCCTACCAACAATACAGGAATATGCAGGGTCCTCCTTCAGCAAACTTGACCTGCCACCCTGGGTCAGAGGCACACCTCTATGTCTAGAAGAACTGGTTTCCAGGGGCTTGCCCTTAAAAGGGAACGTTGCATGTGAAACACACTCTTGGTATCATCCAGTGTAGAAATAAGACAATCTCACTTGACGCAGGAAGTACAGCACCTCAATAATGTCAAATGCTGTTCAAACCAGGAGAGCTGCCCAAAGCGAGATCCCATGATTTGGAGGAAACCACCTGTACTGGAGGGACCAGAAAGCAGTCCCACATATGGATTCTTCAGTAATAGAAACCCCCTGATATGGGGAGAAGAATCTTTATCAGCCACCAGATGGAAAGGCTAAGTAGTCATAACGAAACCTACCTAGCCCATAGAGGCAGACCTAAAATAGTGGTTAAAAGTGGCTAAAGTAGACTGACATAGTAGAGACATCTCTGACAGAAGGATCCCCAAACACCCTACACGCCTGCAATGAAGCACAGAGGAGTACCTCTCTGTTCAATGAGGAACCTGAAGGTAAAAATGCTGTAGGACATAGTGACGAGGAACCATGGCAGTTCCCCTCACCTGTTGCTGTCCATCTCCAATGAGAAAACCTGACAAGATCAGATGCAGCTGGTAGGCGTTAAAGGATGCGATATAGAGATATTATATATATATATATATATATATATATATATATATATATATATATATATATATATATATATCTATATCTCTCTATCTATCTATACTATAAATTTATTTTGAAGCCTGGAAAGTCCTGCAGACTCTCAGTGTGAGCTGTCTGCCCCGTATATTGCATGAACTACACTCAAACAGTGATGTGCTAGTTCACTCAATTCTACAAGCGTACAGCTTCAAAGGATGTCAGGACTTGTAGTTCATTCATGCACAGAGCTCTGAACGAATGACACAGCCCTACACAATTTTCAAAAAGTGACAGCTAGTACGGGGAACTTCTTCCTGTACTGCTGTCACGGGGGGGGGGGGGGCCAGCAGGGAGGGGCTACAGCAGTGAGAAGGTGTTAGACGTTCCACCCTAAAAACTATAGGAACATGTTACATGTTTCCGAAGGTGAACATATCCTTTTGAGGGAGATGTTGTCCACTAGGATCCATGATGTCTACCCTCTCTTCACAGGAGGTGGCATGAGTGTCCCAAAATAGACCAGTCCATAATAAAAAAAATCAAAGAAAAAAAAAAAAGGCTAGCAAAAAACTGGTTAGACTTTTCTAAGCAGAGCTAAAAAACAAAAAATACAGCCCTCCTTCTAAGACACTAGAAAAAAAAAAAAAGAAAATAAAAAAAAGAAGGCATGCTGGGTAGAGGAGGCATTAACCTGGGCTTTACCAATTCCTCCTGTAGACAGCGGTATAACCAGACTGAATCTGAATTCCTGTGTCCCTCCAATGAAAGAAGGAAAAACATTATTTTTTGTTTTGGGGTTAAATTGGTCTTTAATGCTGCCCAGAATATCTCTGCAAATAAGTGTAAAGTCCACATGAAGCAAGCATGAAAAAAGATTTGTACAACCTCCTTATGTACAGCTCTCTCCATTATGTACACATGGCAGTAAATCTTTGAATGATGGGGATAAAGTCTTCTGCTTTCTTGTGGAAGTTAAAGGGTATGTAATTTGTTTTTGCTGTGTCTGTATTACTTGGGGAAATTTTACCTCACTTCCTGCCAGAGAGACAATACAGGAAGTCAGAGGAAAGCTCCCAAAGTGAGGGGACCGTTGTCCCCACTGGAAAATTTTCCCCTTTCCTGTCGTTCGGGGGGATTCCAACATGCTGGATTCCCACTCTCTTTCTAAAGGCCCGTACACATGATCGGACTTTGACAAGAAACATGCAAATTAGCTGTTTTGGACAAATATCTAACTGTGTGTACGCTCCATCGGACCAACTTTTTCATTTTTCATCAACTTTCTGCCAACAAAAGTCCGATGGAGCAAAGTCCAACCGTGTGTACACAAAACCATCGGACTTTTGTACAAAGTACAAACACGCATGCTCAGAACCAATGCAAAAGATCAGACAACAATACAGAAGTTGACCAAAGGTGGCGCTGGAGTATTTGAACGTCCTCTTTTGAAGTGTCGTCAGTATGTTGAAACATCACTACATTCATGTTTGTTGACAAACTTGGGGCCAACGCCCTTTGTACAAAAATACATGGGAAAGTTTGTACAAAGTCCGATCGTGTATGAGGCTTTACAATGGTTACTAGGACAAATACAGGGGTGACTCTCCTCAATAGGGAATCAAAAAGCATTAAATACCTGACAGGGGATCTAACCGTACACACTGTCCCAAACTAAAGAAAAGTTCTGCCTAGAGATATATTTTAAAATGGTTTCCCACCAAGTTTTGGATAGAGTAGATAGAGTAGGGAATGGTTAGATTTCCGGTCAGGTTTTCATTGCAGTCTGTACTAAGAAAAGGAAGAGAGAAATCTTCCAATGGGGACACCTGTGTCCAAGTTCTCACCATTCCTTTCTTTATCCCAAAATCAAGTATATACCTAAACAAATACATACATTTTAAATAAATAATAAAATATAAAAAAAAAAGGGGGGGGGGAGAAGTAGTTTAGCCATCACTGAATAGCACCCATAAGTTGAAAAAACTACCTTATTTGCTGAACACCTCAAGAAAAACAAAATCAGAAAAATAAATAAAATATACATACACACACACACACAAATTATATATATATGTAGCGCTACCCCCAGTTAAGAGAGCCGCTGGTTTGTTTTGGGTCCCTGAGTACAGCTCCACCAACCCCCGGCAATTTGGCTCTACCCACTCTGGCACAGTTAGTAAAGGGGTACGTTCCTATGCACATAAAACTTAGCTTATACTCTAAGTGTAATTGGTATGAACTCACAAGCAGACTGCTGAAATAAGAATAACTGGCTTTACTTTGGCAGTAAGGAAAAAAGAATAACAACATGCATTTAAACATATATATCTTACAATACTTTAGCAGGTCCCTGCAATATGCACTTTAACATGTACACATATATGTAACAACTAACAATGGGGAAACGGAGCGCCAAGTGTGGCGACCGTCTGCTATGCACCCCTGAGGTGCAATAAATCTATCTGCGCCTACCTAACGGACCAGGCCTGATCCCTAGTAATAGAGCTCAGTCCTTGTACTAGTACAGTGTTCTTCACCGGCAATAAATCTGTAGAGGTGGTGCACATGTAGCTTTAAATGGTGTCATTTGTAATCCACAAAAAGTAACATTGCTGCTCTGAGGTAAATTGCGCCTAGGCAGTTCAGTAGGCATAAACTGTGTGTGTCAATGCAGGATGAGCCTTCAGGCTCTCTCACCAATCCTTGGGGTACCGTCCTCCGATCCGGTCCCTCTAATGGCGGCTCTGGTCTCTTCAATGGCGGCGTCCGGTCTCCTCAGTCACAGCCCTGCACTCCGGTCATCAGCTCCGTCCGACCGACAGTAAGGGGAAGTCTCCGCTCCGCTGCTGTGGACTCTGAGGGGTGAGAGTCTCACTCCATCGGCTGCAAGGCCCAGGCTTCAGGCCTTCAGCTCCGGTCCGCACAGGTGTCTCTGCTGGCTGCAGTCTCCGCGTCACACGCTCTGTCAGCAGAGGCAGGCCAGTCCTGTCAGGCCTCAGAAGAGGAAGTGTCCCAAGAGGAAGAGGCGGTCTCCGCTCTTCCCTTTTATAATCTCCCCCAGCAGCCTCCCGGGCGGAAGTCAGCAGCCCGGGGGCCTGGGGAATCATGGGAGATGTAGTCTCTTCCCCTAAAAGGGGTAGAACCCCGCTACACACTCCCCCCACTTTGAATCTTTGGTCCCCAAAGACAGTGTTCAAACTACAAACTTTCTCGGGAACAACATTTTCACATAATTTGGACAGAGGAGCTTCCCACCAATTGGCATGAGATGGGGAGCTGTCCTGTCTACAGGTCACTTCAGTGTGGGCGACCTGTTTAACTGTGCCAGAGAGTGAGCTGGGGTTGCCCTCCACTAAATGAACAGCGGAAGGGTCAGGGCTTTCAGCACTTCTCCTTGCTGTGGTAACAGAGTCCTCTGAACTTTCTCCCATCTTGGGGTAAGTTAACTTCTTGGGAGGCTTCACAACTCTGCGAGCTCTCTGTTCTCTTGGAACTTCTTCAGGAACACATTCTGGCAACATCTCTGGTTCTGGAACATCTTCTTCTTGTTCTGGGTAGAGACCAGGGATATCTTCCCAGCACTCAGGCACATCACTGAATGGCACAAACTCTGTGGCTTCTGGGTTCAATGTGTTATCTTCCACATCTTCAGTAGGTGGAAGATCTATGGCGGAACTTCCTGGAGTTGAGGAAGGCCATAGCCATTCAAGTTCTCCTCTTTCTTCCTCTGGTTGGGGGTCCTGTCCACCCCTAACTTGGGATGTCTGAGACCTAGTGTTAGGCCTGGGGGTATCCAGAATGGAAACAGATTCAGGTAAGTCTCTTGCTGGAGGCATTCTGACTGCTTCAGTGAGTGGGAGCAAATGATTCCTATGCCAGGTCTTCAAAGGCCCCAATCTTCCTTCTGGCTTCAACTTGTAGACAGGCAATCCTGGAAGTTTTCTACAGATGATATATGGCTCTGATCTCCATCTATCAGCAATCTTGTGTTTTCCAGGGATCCCTAGGTTTCGTAACAGTACACGGTCCCCAGGCTGTAGGTCCTGTACTCTAACTTTCAAATCAAAGTTCCTCTTATTTCGGGCCCCCCTCTGGTTAGAGGCCGCTTGAGCTTTCTCGTAAGCGATCTTCAGACTGCGCCTCAGTCTGTCCACATATCCTTTGTGGGAGGCAGCAGAGGCATGGTCCAAGGAAATGCCAAAGGCCAAATCCACTGGCAATCTTGCTTCTCTCCCAAACATAAGTCGGTAAGGGGAAAAACCTGTCACATCACTTGTGGTGCAGTTGTAGGCATGCACCAGAGCTGAAATGTGTTGACTCCAATGTTGCTTCTTCTCTGTCTCCAAAGTTCCCAACATGTTCAATAGGGTCCTGTTGAACCTTTCAGGCTGGGCATCACCTTGAGGGTGATAGGGTGTGGTCCTAGTCTTCTCTACTCCCAGAGAATCTAGTAGCTTCCTGATCAGGCGACTCTCAAAGTCCCTTCCTTGGTCTGAATGGATTCTCTGTGGCAGTCCATAGTGAACAAAGTACTTCTCCAGAAGTACCTTGGCTACTGTAGAGGCCTTCTGGTCCTTGGTTGGGAAAGCCTGAGCATAACGAGTGAAATGGTCGGTTACCACCAGAACATTTCCCAATCCGCTCAAATCGGGTTCAAGGCAGAGAAAATCAATGCATACCAGATCCATTGGGCCTTCACTCTGTAGGTGGCCCATTGGGGCAGCTTGATGGGGTAAAGTCTTCCTCTGAATGCATCTTGCACAGGAATGGCAATACTCCTCCACTTCGGCCCTCATGCAGGGCCAGTAAAACCGGTCTCTGACAAGTTGGAAGGTTCTCTCTGCTCCCAAGTGACCATGCTGGTCATGTAAGGCAATCAGCACAGTCTCTCGATGCTTTTCTGGGAGAAACAACTGCCACTTGTCTTCTGGGCCATCAGAGGGGCCCCTTCGGTAGACTACCCCCTGATGCACCTGTAACTTGTCCAACTCTCTCCTCAGTAGGCGAGCTTCTTTAGAAGGGTGAAGGCGAAGTCCCTCTGGACTCTTGTCTTCCAGGGCTTCCAGGACCAATTTCCCCATGGGATCTTCCAATTGGTCACACCTTAGCTCCTTCTTGGACAGCTTCGGCAGACACTCTTCTGCCAGTTGAGTTACCCCACAGTAACACTTTGGGACTCCCACTGTGGTAACTCCTATTTCTTCAGCTCTGGATCCTCCTCTGGCTTGGAGTTCAGCCCCCTGACAAAGGGCTCGCACTCCATCTGGTGCCACTTGGGTCCAGTCTTCCCAGTCATCGACCATGACATGGGATCTTCGGGACAGGGCATCTGCATCCCTATTTCCAGCCCCTGGTCTGTACTTGAGACTGAAATTGAATCCAGACAACGCCGCCAACCATCTGTGTCCAGTTGCATCCAGCTTGGCGGTGGTGAATAGATAGGTCAAGGGGTTGTTATCTGTCTTTACAGTAAACTCGGCCCCATACAAGTAGTCTCTCAACTTGTCAACAACTGCCCACTTGAGGGCTAAGAACTCCAACTTGTGGGTGGGATAGTTCTTCTCGGAGGGGGTCAGGCTCCGGCTCACATAAGCCACTGGTCGTAGCTGGTCTTCATACTCCTGGTAGAGTACTCCACCTAGGCCCTCATGGCTGGCATCAACATGTAGCTCATATGGTCTAGTGGGATCAGCGTAGGCCAAAACTGGGGCTGTGGTGAGACTTCTCTTCAAGGTTCTGAAAGCCTCTTCACACCTTGAATTCCATTGGTCTTGGACTGATTCACTGGACCTCCTAGGCCCCATTCCATCCTCCTCTCCTTCTGTCTTCAGCAGCTCGTTGAGGGGTTTGGCAATGCGGGCAAATCCATCCACAAACCTGCGGTAGTAGGAGCAGAACCCCAAGAAAGACCGAAGTTCTGTAACTGTTGTGGGCCTTGGCCACGAAGTAACTGCCTCCAGCTTCTCAGGGTCTGTAGACACTCCTTTTTCAGACACTATGTGTCCCAGATAGTTCACAGAAGACTGATAGAACCGACACTTCTCTGGAGAAAGTTTAAGTCCCTCTTCACTGAGCCTCTTCAGTACTTTCTCCAATCTGGCTTCATGTTCTTCCAAAGTCTTTCCAAAGACAATGACATCGTCCAGGTACACAAGGACTTCTATGAGGTTCATGTCTCCAACAGTCCTTTCCATTAGGCGTTGAAACGTAGCAGGAGCTCCAGATAGGCCCTGAGGCATCCTGTTGAACTCAAAGAATCCCACTGGGGTTATGAAGGCAGTCTTTTCTCTATCTTCTGGATGCATGGGGATTTGGTAATACCCACTCTTGAGGTCCATCACACTGAACCACTTAGCTCCAGATAAACTCTGCAAGGCATCTTCTATCCTTGGCGTGGTGTACTGGTCAGGAATGGTCCTCCTGTTGAGAGTTCTGTAGTCAATGCACAGTCTCAATGACCCATTCTTCTTCCTGACTACCACAATTGGGGAGGCATAGGGGCTTCTGGACTCCCTAATCACTCCCGTCTTCTTCAGTTCCGCAAGCTGCTCCCTCAGATCCTCCAGATCTGCTAGCGGGACTCGCCTCACTCTCTCTCTGAATGGCTTGTCCTCTTGCATGCGGATTCGGTGGGTGGCACTCCTCGCACACCCCACATCAAACTCATCTTTAGAGAATATCTTCTCCCATCTGGTCAGCTGGGCCTTGGCTCTCTCTTTCCAAGCTCCAGGTAGGTTTGGGTTTTCCATGGAGAGTTTCTTCCAAACATCTTCTCCTTCACCCGTCCCCTTCACTTCTGACCAGCCAACTGGGACAGCAGGACTCACCTGTCCCAGAAGCATCCTGGCAGGGATCTCCACGGGCCGCTCCGTGGGGTTCCTCACACTGACAGGGACTCTTCCTCTAGCCTTCTTCAGGTCCTTCAATGAAATCACTTCTGGTATCACTTCCAGACCTGAGTGACCCTCCATTGGGTCAGGTTCCAACATCACAAAGGGGCCAGGCTGCTCCCAGGTAAGTTTCACCGTGGCTCTCATGCAGGTCACCTCTCCAGGCTGTAACACTGCTCCTTCTTTTCCAAGCCTCCATACCCTTCCTATCCCCTCACTTGGGGTCTTCTGCTCTAGGACCAACCGCTGGTAGGCTGCCTTCAGCATGGGATGGATCTTGGGAGTTGAAAGATTCTCTTTCTTCACCAGGGGGGTCAGAAGCCTTCTGACTAGGTCCGTGTTCGTCCCTATGATCAGGGACGTCTTGCTGGTTCCTGGTGGGCGGGGACACACCACTGCTAAGGTGTCGAACACTTCAGACTTCCCAGCTACAGATGGGTCAAACGTCAATCTGATGGGTAAGTATCCATCATAGGGGAAACTCTGAGTTCCCAATCCCCTTATCTCCAACTCTTCTATCTTCTGTATTGGCAGATGACTCAAGTATCTGTCATAGAAGTCCCTGTACAACAGGGTCACTTGTGCTCCAGTGTCTAGGAGGGCCTTCGTGTACACTCCTTCCACCTGGATGGGTACAGTAGGGGATGGACCAACTAGCTCTTCTGGGTAGGGCCGAGTTGATGCTGTCCTCTTCTTTGGACTCTTTGCTTTACCAGCACTTGATTTGCACTTGCTCCTTTCTTGAGCCTGGTATGCATTGATTTTCTCCCTCTTAGTGGGAGTATGAACCCGTTGAGGGACATTGTTATCTCTCACTTGCAAGGGTTCACGCTTTGGGGTGCTGTGTCTCTTCAGAGGGGTCTTGCCCCCTTTCTCTGGAGTGCACCTTGGTTGAGGATCCCTGGGCCCCTTCTGAGGGGTTTGGTCTCCTCGCTTTCTCTTCCTGTTGTGCTTCTTGGAGCTCACTGAAGGTGATGGGCACCCGGTTGACTCCTTCACCGGGGCCCTTTGGCGTTTCCCGCCGGCTGGCGGCTTTCTGCCTTCTTCTTCTTGGGACTGGAACATACAGCTGCAATATGACCAATTCCTCCACAATTAAAGCAAATCATCTCACTGTGGTCAGGTGGGGATGCTGGTGCTGGAACAGCTGGAAACAATTCCCTCCTGGTTGTTTCTTTCTTGGGACTGGGCGTCTCTTTCGCCACTAGAGATGTCAGTATCTCCATCATCTGGGACATCTGCAACTTCAGGGCATCTACCTCTGTGTCTCTTTCAGGGGTTAAGGCCGACCTGACCGTGGCCACTGGTAGCTTTGTAGACCCCATCACTTGCTTCTCCCTTTTCTCTTCCAACATGGCCTCTTCTTCTCTGACCATTCGGATGAGGTCAGGGTAGTCCAGGCTCTTCCCATCCTGCCGGGTGCGTAGAATTAGTGCGACAGGGTCCAAGGGTTGGGCTCCCCTCATCACCTGCTGGGCACGGGCTTCATCTACCTTCCCTGGATCTATCCCCTTCTTCAGGATAATCCTATGCAGGATCTTGTCTATGCGTCCCATGTACTCTGACAGCTTCTCCCCTGTCTTCTGGTAACAGTGTTCCAGTTGATAGGTAAGTTCTGTGACTTTTTCTGTCCCACCAAACACACCTTCCAGGATGTCTATGTAGTCCTGGGCAGTGCAATCCTTTTTGCTCGTCTTCAGATTGCGTATGGCCTCTAAGGCAGGTCCTTTTAGGCTTTCAACAATCCTTTGCTTCTTTCTGCCTTCTGAGACCTCCCATTCTTCTAGGGCCTGCGTGGCACCATCTAGCCACTCTTCAAATCCCTCTTCTCCCGAGGGTACAGGTGTCCTCCCTGAAAACATCCGGAGTTTCCTGTATCCCGACATTGGGTAATCCCCGGGGTCTCTTCTGCACTGGGTCACAATCTCCCCTAGGACAGCACACAGTTCTGCACTCAGAGTAGTCTGTGTGGGTGCGGGACTTTCCGCGCCCTTCTGCTCCTCCTTCTTTGGGGATAGAATGGCTTTCATAGGAGAGTAGTCTCCCTTGCGCGGCAGCGCATGCAGCAATTGGTAGGCCTGACCATTCGGTGCCTGTATGCTTTGGCTCCTGAACTGCTCTGGAGTCTCTTCCTTCCATTCTATTAAGGCGTATGTGTACCCAGCATCATTTCTCATGTCCATTATCCATGACTTCTGGCATGGGGATAATGACATTATGAGCTGCTTCACTGCCTCTCTCTGCCACATCCCTGGCAGTTCAATAACTGCTGCTGCGGCTGGGTCAGCGGCCCATGTTGCGGACCACCGTCCCACTTCTATTGGGTCCATGCCGGTACCTTCTGGCGGCTTTTCCCGCTGACTCAGGATCCCGGATTACGAGCCCCCACGTGTAGCGCTACCCCCAGTTAAGAGAGCCGCTGGTTTGTTTTGGGTCCCTGAGTACAGCTCCACCAACCCCCGGCAATTTGGCTCTACCCACTCTGGCACAGTTAGTAAGGGGGTACGTTCCTATGCACATAAAACTTAGCTTATACTCTAAGTGTAATTGGTATGAACTCACAAGCAGACTGCTGAAATAAGAATAACTGGCTTTACTTTGGCAGTAAGGAAAAGAAATAACAACATGCATCTGAACATATATCTTACAATACTTTAGCAGGTCCCTGCAATATGCACTTTAACATATGTAACAACTGGTAATGGGGAAACGGAGCGCCCAGTGTGGCGACCGTCTGCTATGCACCCCTGAGGTGCAATAAATCTATCTGCGCCTACCTAATGGACCAGGCCTGATCCCTAGTAATAGAGCTCAGTCCTTGTACTAGTACAGTGTTCTTCACCGGCAATAAATCTGTAGAGGTGGTGCACATGTAGCTTTAAATGGTGTCATTTGTAATCCACAAAAAGTAACATTGCTGCTCTGAGGTAAATTGCGCCTAGGCAGTTCAGTAGGCATAAACTGTGTGTGTCAATGCAGGATGAGCCTTCAGGCTCTCTCACCAATCCTTGGGGTACCGTCCTCCGATCCGGTCCCTCTAATGGCGGCTCTGGTCTCTTCAATGGCGGCGTCCGGTCTCCTCAGTCACAGCCCTGCACTCCGGTCATCAGCTCCGTCCGACCGACAGTAAGGGGAAGTCTCCGCTCCGCTGCTGTGGACTCTGAGGGGTGAGAGTCTCACTCCATCGGCTGCAAGGCCCAGGCTTCAGGCCTTCAGCTCCGGTCCGCACAGGTGTCTCTGCTGGCTGCAGTCTCCGCGTCACACGCTCTGTCAGCAGAGGCAGGCCAGTCCTGTCAGGCCTCAGAAGAGGAAGTGTCCCAAGAAGAAGAGGCGGTCTCCGCTCTTCCCTTTTATAATCTCCCCCAGCAGCCTCCCGGGCGGAAGTCAGCAGCCCTGGGGCCTGGGGAATCATGGGAGATGTAGTCTCTAAGCCTAAAAGGGGTAGAACCCCGCTACATATATATATATATATATATATATATATATATATATACATACAGTGCCTTGAAAGGGGGGCCTGGGGAATCATGGGAAATGTAGTCTCTAACCCTAAAAGGGGTAGAACCCAGAAGTTCAGTGAGGATCTCTGAATGATCCATGTTGTCCTAAATGACTGATGGTGATAAATAGAATCCAAGTCTCTGTATAAATGCACCTGCTCTGTGATAGTCTCAGGGTTCTGATGAAAGCGCAGAGAGCATCATGAAGACCAAGGAACACACTAGGCAGGTCCGTAATACTGTTGTGGAGAAGTTTAAAGCCGGATTTGGATACAAAAAGATTTCCCAAGCTTTAAACATCCCAAGGAGCACTGTGCAAGCGATCATTTTGAAATGGAAGGAGTATCAGACCACTGCAAATCTACCAAGACCTGGCTGTCCCTCTAAACTTTCAGCTCAGACAAAGAGAAGACTGATCAGAGATGCAGCCAAGAGGCCCATGATCACTCTGGATGAACTGCAGAGAACTACAGCTGAGGTGGGAGAGTCTGTCCATAGGACAACAATCAGTCGTACACTGCACAAATCTGGCCTTTATGGAAGAGTGGCAAGAAGAAAGCCATTTCTCAAAGATATCCATAAAAAGTCTCGTCTAAAGTTTGCCACAGGCCACCTGGAAGACACACCAAACATGTGGAGGAAGGTGCTCTGGTCCGATGAAACCAAAATTGAACTTTTTGGCCACAATGCAAAACGATATGTTTGGCGTAAAAGCAACAGAGCTCATCACCCTCAACACACCATCCCCACTGTCAAAAAAGGTGGTGGCAGCATCATGGTTTGGGCCTGCTTTTCTTCAGCAGGGACAGGGAAGATGGTTAAAATTGAGGGGAAGATGGATGCAGCCAAATACAGGACCATTCTGGATGAAAACCTGTTGGAGTCTGCAAAAGACCTGAAACTGGGATGGAGATTTATCTTCCAACAAGACAATGATCCCAAACATACAGCAAAATCTACAAAGGAATGGTTCACAAATAAACGTATCCAGGTGTTAGAATGGCCAAGTCAAAGTCCAGACCTGAATCCAATCGAGAATCTGTGGAAAGAGCTGAAAACTGCTGTTCACAAACGCTCTCCATCCAACCTCACTGAGCTCGAGCTGTTTTGCAAGGAAGAATGGGCAAGAATTTCAGTCTCTCGATGTGCAAAACTGATAGAGACATACCCCAAGCGACTTGCAGCTGTAATCGCAGCAAAAGGTGTCTCTACACTACGTATTAACGCAAGGGGGCCGAATAATTTTGCACGCCCCACTTTTCATTTTTTTATTAGTTAACAAAGTTTCAAAAATCCAATAGATTTCGTTCCACTTCACAATTGTGTCCCACTTGTTGGTGATTCTTCCCAAAAAATAAAAATTTTATATCTTTATGTTTGAAGCCTGAAATGTGGCAAAAGGTTGAAAAGTTCAAGGGGGCCGAATACTTTCGCAAGGCACTGTACACATACACACACACACACACACAATACTATATAGAACACCCACCTTTCATTGATCTCTGTAGAGGGTTCAGGTGGTTCCAGTCCACAAATATCTCAGATGAGATCTGATGCCACAACTTCTTTCTCTCATGCGGGTCAATGTGCGTCCAATTAGTGTGCGTTCCCCTGCAGTGCAATTCTGCAGCCTATTTGTCTGATTTTGGTGTGATTTGCAGCTCAAACACAAACAGTAGACGCACTACTTTTGAAAAACAAGCCAAACCAAAAATGGTATGGGGTTGCCATTAACAATGTACTGGCATCCGCAGCAGGTCGCAAAGGCATTGCGTTTTGAACGCGGTGAAGGAAAAGCGCACAGAACATGCCTTTCCTGCACCGTGTTCTGGTATGAACCAACCCTAAAGCATGGATACTGGAGGCCTGAATTAGACCTTTAATCTCTTGGGGACTTCCACAGCAAGCTCCCCCTTTGTAAAGCCCTAAAGAGAGCCCCCACTCTACCTGTTTAAATGTCTGAAATTGAAAATTAAAAATCCACAGCAAGCAGATTATTCGTCACAGTGGCAAAAGAAAGGGACAATGCTGAAATTCAAGTGCACTTGTTGATGGGAGTCCCGAAAATAGTTTTGAAAAGCGTATCCTTTTAAGAGAAAGTAACCAGCAGGAGAACCGGACAGACATATTACACAATATGCACGATACAAGATACTGATATTTCAGAGTGCCCACCTAAAATTTCCTTTTTTTTTTTAGAATGCTAGATTTGTCTGGTATAAATATAAAAATCATAAGATTAACATATTATTTATTTTTTTAAAGGCCTTTTTTTCCTCGTTTTTATTTAGCTGCTAGTGACCTGTACACGTGTATTGTGTGATGCCAGTATAGTACATGAATCAATTGTCGTAGGATATGACACTGATGAATGGTTGAAACTGGGTGCTTTTTTTATACCTTAAGGCAGGGAATGCATTAAAAACGCTCTGACTTTAGCACTGCAAATCAAATACATTTTTATTGCTTAATACAAACCCATTCTCATGTTTAGAAACCATAAAATTAATACACATGTGGTCAAGGTACTGTCCTATTCCACGAACAGTAAATGGAGCAAAGCACACGGTGCAAAGTGCAGTAAAACAAAGCTTGGAGTTAGCGCTTTTCTCCTTGTGAATATATTCAATATTCTGTAGCGCTACCCCCAGTTAAGAGAGCCGCTGGTTTGTTTTGGGTCCCTGAGTACAGCTCCACCAACCCCCGGCAATTTGGCTCTACCCGCTCTGGCACAGTTAGTAAAGGGGTACGTTCCTATGCACATAAAACTTAGCTTATACTCTAAGTGTAATTGGTATGAACTCACAAGCAGACTGCTGAGATAAGAATAACTGGCTTTACTTTTGTCAGTAAGGAAAAAGAATAGCAACATGCATTTAAACATATATCTTACAATACTTTAGCAGGTCCCTGCAATATGCACTTTAAACATGTACACAGGTATATCAAACTAACAATGGGGAAACGGAGCGCCAAGTGTGGCGACCGTCTGCTATGCACCCCTGAGGTGCAATAAATCTATCTGCGCCTACCTAACGGACCAGGCCTGATCCCTAGCAATAGAGCTCAGTCCTTGTACTAGTACAGTGTTCTTCACCGGCAATAAATCTGTAGAGGTGGTGCACATGTAGCTTTAAATGGTGTCATTTGTAATCCACAAAAAGTAACATTGCTGCTCTGAGGTAAATTGCGCCTAGGCAGTTCAATAGGCATAAAACGTGTGTGTCAATGCAGGATGAGCCTTCAGGCTCTCTCACCAATCCTTGGGGTACCGTCCTCCGATCCGGTCCCTCTAATGGCGGCTCTGGTCTCTTCAATGGCGGCGTCCGGTCTCCTCAGTCACAGCCCTGCACTCCGGTCATCAGCTCCGTCCGACCGACAGTAAGGGGAAGTCTCCGCTCCGCTGCTGTGGACTCTGAGGGGTGAGAGTCTCACTCCATCGGCTGCAAGGCCCAGGCTTCAGGCCTTCAGCTCCGGTCCGCACAGGTGTCTCTGCTGGCTGCAGTCTCCGCGTCACACGCTCTGTCAGCAGAGGCAGGCCAGTCCTGTCAGGCCTCAGAAGAGGAAGTGTCCCAAGAGGAAGAGGCGGTCTCCGCTCTTCCTTTTTATAGCCTCCCCCAGCCGCCTCCCGGGCGGAAGTCAGCAGCCCTGGGGCCTGGGGAATCATGGGAGATGTAGTCTCTACCAGAAAAAGGGGTAGAACCCCGCTACACACTCCCCCCACTTTGAATCTTTGGTCCCCAAAGACAGTGTTCAAACTACAAACTTTCTCGGGAACAACATTTTCACATAATTTGGACAGAGGAGCTTCCCACCAATTGGCATGAGATGGGGAGCTGTCCTGTCTACAGGTCACTTCAGTGTGGGCGACCTGTTTAACTGTGCCAGAGAGTGAGCTGGGGTTGCCCTCCACTAAATGAACAGCGGAAGGGTCAGGGCTTTCAGCACTTCTCCTTGCTGTGGTAACAGAGTCCTCTGAACTTTCTCCCATCTTGGGGTAAGTTAACTTCTTGGGAGGCTTCACAACTCTACGAGCTCTCTGCTCTCTTGGAACTTCTTCAGGAACACATTCTGGCAACATCTCTGGTTCTGGAACATCTTCTTCTTGTTCTGGGTAGAGACCAGGGATATCTTCCCAGCACTCAGGCACATCACTGAATGGCACAAACTCTGTGGCTTCTGGGTTCAATGTGTTATCTTCCACATCTTCAGTAGGTGGAAGATCTATGGCAGAATTTCCTGGAGTTGAGGAAGGCCATAGCCATTCAAGTTCTCCTCTTTCTTCCTCTGGTTGGGGGTCCTGTCCACCCCTAACTTGGGATGTCTGAGACCTAGTATTAGGCCTGGGGGTATCCAGAATGGAAACAGATTCAGGTAAGTCTCTTGCTGGAGGCATTCTGACTGCTTCAGTGAGTGGGAGCAAATGATTCCTATGCCAGGTCTTCAAAGGCCCCAACCTTCCTTCTGGCTTCAACTTGTAGACAGGCAATCCTGGAAGTTTTCTACAGATGATATATGGCTCTGATCTCCATCTATCAGCAATCTTGTGTTTTCCAGGGATCCCTAGGTTGCGTAACAGTACACGGTCCCCAGGCTGTAGGTCCTGTACTCTAACTTTCAAATCAAAGTTCCTCTTATTTCGGGCCCCCCTCTGGCTAGAGGCCGCTTGAGCTTTCTCATAAGCTATCTTCAGACTGCGCCTCAGTCTGTCCACATATCCTTTGTGGGAGGCAGCAGAGGCATGGTCTAAGGAAATGCCGAAGGCCAAATCCACTGGCAATCTTGCTTCTCTCCCAAACATAAGTCGGTAAGGGGAAAAACCTGTCACATCACTTGTGGTGCAATTGTAGGCATGCACCAGAGCTGAAATGTGTTGTCTCCAGTGTTGCTTCTTCTCTGTCTCCAAAGTTCCCAACATGTTCAATAGGGTCCTGTTGAACCTTTCAGGCTGGGCATCACCTTGAGGGTGATATGGTGTGGTTCTAGTCTTCTCTACTCCCAGAGAATCTAGTAGCTTCCTGATCAGGCGACTCTCAAAGTCCCTTCCTTGGTCTGAATGGATTCTCTGTGGCAGTCCATAGTGAACAAAGTACTTCTCCAGAAGTACCTTGGCTACTGTAGAGGCCTTCTGGTCCTTGGTTGGGAAAGCCTGAGCATAACGAGTGAAATGGTCGGTTACCACCAGAACATTTCCCAATCCGCTCAAATCGGGTTCAAGGCAGAGAAAATCAATGCATACCAGATCCATTGGGCCTTCACTCTGTATGTGGCCCATTGGGGCAGCTTGATGGGGTAAAGTCTTTCTCTGAATGCATCTTGCACAGGAATGGCAATACTCCTCCACTTCGGTCCTCATGCAGGGCCAATAAAACCGGTCTCTGACAAGTTGGAAGGTTCTCTCTGCTCCCAAGTGACCATGCTGGTCATGTAGGGCAATCAGCACAGTCTCTCGATGCTTTTCTGGGAGAAACAACTGCCACTTGTCTTCTGGGCCATCAGAGGGGCCCCTTCGGTAGACTACCCCCTGATGCACCTGTAACTTGTCCAACTCTCTCCTCAGTAGGCGAGCTTCTTTAGAAGGGTGAAGGCGAAGTCCCTCTGGACTCTTGTCTTCCAGGGCTTCCAGGACCAATTTCCCCATGGGATCTTCCAATTGGTCACACCTTAGCTCCTTCTTGGACAACTTCGGCAGGCACTCTTCTGCCAGTTGAGTTACCCCACAGTAACACTTTGGGACTCCCACTGTGGTAACTCCTATCTCTTCAGCTCTGGATCCTCCTCTGGCTTGGAGTTCAGCCCCCTGACAAAGGGCTCGCACTCCATCTGGTGCCACTTGGGTCCAGTCTTCCCAGTCATCGACCATGACATGGGATCTTCGGGACAGGGCATCTGCATCCCTATTTCCAGCCCCTGGTCTGTACTTGAGGCTGAAATTGAATCCAGACAACGCCGCCAACCATCTGTGTCCAGTTGCATCCAGCTTGGCGGTGGTGAATAGATAGGTCAAGGGGTTGTTATCTGTCTTTACAGTAAACTCGGCCCCATACAAATAGTCTCTCAGTTTGTCAACAACTGCCCACTTGAGGGCTAAGAACTCCAACTTGTGGGTGGGATAGTTCTTCTCGGAGGGGGTCAGGCTCCGGCTCACATAGGCCACTGGTCGTAGCTGGTCTTCATACTCCTGGTAGAGTACTCCACCTAGGCCCTCATGGCTGGCATCAACATGTAGCTCATATGGTCTAGTGGGATCAGCGTAGGCCAAAACTGGGGCTGTGGTGAGACTTCTCTTCAAGGTTCTGAAAGCCTCTTCACACCTTGAATTCCATTGGTCTTGGACCGATTCACTGGACCTCCTAGGCCCCATTCCATCCTCCTCTCCTTCTGTCTTCAGCAGCTCGTTGAGGGGTTTGGCAATGCGGGCAAATCCATCCACAAACCTGCGGTAGTAGGAGCAGAACCCCAAGAAAGACCGAAGTTCTGTAACTGTTGTGGGCCTTGGCCACGAAGTAACTGCCTCCAGCTTCTCAGGGTCTGTAGACACTCCCTTTTCAGACACTATGTGTCCCAGATAGTTCACAGAAGACTGATAGAACCGACACTTCTCTGGAGAAAGTTTAAGTCCCTCTTCACTGAGCCTCTTCAGTACTTTCTCCAGCCTGGCTTCATGTTCTTCCAAAGTCTTTCCAAAGACAATGACATCGTCCAGGTACACAAGGACTTCTATGAGGTTCATGTCTCCAACTGTCCTTTCCATTAGGCGTTGAAACGTAGCAGGAGCTCCAGATAGGCCCTGAGGCATCCTGTTGAACTCAAAGAATCCCACTGGGGTTATGAAGGCAGTCTTTTCTCTATCTTCTGGATGCATGGGGATTTGGTAATACCCACTCTTGAGGTCCATCACACTGAACCACTTAGCTCCAGATAAACTCTGCAAGGCATCTTCTATCCTTGGCGTGGTGTACTGGTCAGGAATGGTCCTCCTGTTGAGAGTTCTGTAGTCAATGCAGAGTCTCAATGACCCATTCTTCTTCCTGACTACCACAATTGGGGAGGCGTAGGGGCTTCTGGACTCCCTAATCACTCCCGTCTTCTTCAGTTCCGCAAGCTGCTCCCTCAGATCCTCCAGATCTGCTAGCGGGACTCGCCTCACTCTTTCTCTGAATGGCTTGTCCTCTTGCATGCGGATTCGATGGGTGGCACTCCTCGCACACCCTACATCAAACTCATCTTTAGAGAAAATCTTCTCCCATCTGGTCAGCTGGGCCTTGGCTCTCTCTTTCCAAGCTCCAGGTAGGTTTGGGTTTTCCATGGAGAGTTTCTTCCAAACATCTTCTCCTTCACCCGTCCCCTTCACTTCTGACCAGCCAACTGGGACAGCAGGACTCACCTGTCCCAGAAGCATCCTGGCAGGGATCTCCACGGGCTGCTCCGTGGGGTTCCTCACACTGACAGGGACTCTTCCTCTAGCCTTCTTCAGGTCCTTCAGTGAAATTACTTCTGGTATCACTTCCAGACCTGAGTGACCCTCCATTGGGTCAGGTTCCAGCATTACAAAGGGGCCAGGCTGCTCCCAGGTAAGTTTCACCGTGGCTCTCATGCAGGTCACCTCTCCAGGCTGTAACACTGCTCCTTCTTTTCCAAGCCTCCATACCCTTCCTATCCCCTCACTTGGGGTCTTCTGCTCTAGGACCAACCGCTGGTAGGCTGCCTTCAGCATGGGATGGATCTTGGGAGTTGAAAGATTCTCTTTCTTCACCAGGGGGGTCAGAAGCCTTCTGACTAGGTCCGTGTTCGTCCCTATGATCAGGGACGTCTTGCTGGTTCCTGGTGGGCGGGGACACACCACTGCTAAGGTGTCGAACACTTCAGACTTCCCAGCTACGGATGGGTCAAACGTCAATCTGATGGGTAAGTATCCATCATAGGGGAAACTCTGAGTTCCCAATCCCCTTATCTCCAACTCTTCTATCTTCTGTATTGGCAGATGACTCAGGTATCTGTCATAGAAGTCCCTGTACAACAGGGTCACTTGTGCTCCAGTGTCCAAAAGGGCCTTTGTGTACACTCCTTCCACCTGGATGGGTACAGTAGGGGATGGACCAACTAGCTCTTCTGGGTAGGGCCTAGTTGATGCTGTCCTCTTCTTTGGACTCTTCGCTTTACCAGCACTTGATTTGCACTTGCTCCTTTCTTGAGCCTGGTATGCATTGATCTTCTCCCTCTTAGTGGGAGTGTGAACCCGTTGAGGGACATTGTTATCTCTCACTTTGAAGAGTTCACGCTTGGGGGTGCTGTGTCTCTCCGGAGGGGTCTTGCCCCCTTTCTCTGGAGTGCACCTTGGTTGAGGATCCCTGGGCCCCTTCTGAGGGGTTTGGTCTCCTCGCTTTCTCTTCTTGTTGTGCTTCTTGGAGCTCACTGAAGGTGATGGGCACCCGGTTGACTCCTTCACCGGGGCCCTTTGGCGTTTCCCGCCGGCTGGCGGCTTTCTGCCTTCTTCTTCTTGGGACTGGAACATACAGCTGCAATATGACCAATTCCTCCACAATTAAAGCAAATCATCTCACTGTAGTCAGGTGGGGATGCTGGTGCTGGAACAGCTGGAAACAATTCCCTCCTGGTTGTTTCTTTCTTGGGACTGGGCGTCTCTTTCGCCACTAGAGATGTCAGTATCTCCATCATCTGGGACATCTGCAACTTCAGGGCATCTACCTCTGTGTCTCTTTCAGGGGTTAAGGCCGACCTGACCGTGGCCACTGGTAGCTTTGTAGACCCCATCACTTGCTTCTCCCTTTTCTCTTCCAACATGGCCTCTTCTTCTCTGACCATTCGGATGAGGTCAGGGTAGTCCAGGCTCTTCCCATCCTGCCGGGTGCGTAGAATTAGTGCGACAGGGTCCAAGGGTTGGGCTCCCCTCATCACCTGCTGGGCACGGGCTTCATCTACCTTCCCTGGATCTATCCCCTTCTTCAGGATAATCCTATGCAGGATCTTGTCTATGCGTCCCGTGTACTCTGACAGCTTCTCCCCTGTCTTCTGGTAACAGTGTTCCAGTTGATAGGTAAGTTCTGTGACTTTTTCTGTCCCACCAAACACACCTTCCAGGATGTCTATGTAGTCCTGGGCAGTGCAATCCTTTTTACTTGTCTTCAGATTGCGTATGGCCTCTAAGGCAGGTCCTTTTAGGCTTTCAACAATCCTTTGCTTCTTTCTGCCTTCTGAGACCTCCCATTCTTCTAGGGCCTGCGTGGCACCATCTAGCCACTCTTCAAATCCCTCTTCTCCCGAGGGTACAGGTGTCCTCCCTGAAAACATCCGTAGTTTCCTGTATCCCGACATTGGGTAATCCCCGGGGTCTCTTCTGCACTGAGTCACAATCTCCCCTAGGACAGCACACAGTTCTGCACTAAGAGTAGTGTGTGTGGGTGCGGGACTTTCCGCGCCCTTCTGCTCCTCCTTCTTTGGGGATAGAATGGCTTTCATAGGAGAACCTTCTCCCTTGCGCGGCAGCGCATGCAGCACTTGATAGGCCTGACCATTCGGTGCTTGTATGCTTTGGCTCCTGAACTGCTCTGGAGTCTCTTCCTTCCATTCTATTAAGGCGTATGTGTACCCAGCATCATTTCTCATGTCCATTATCCATGACTTCTGGCATGGGGATAATGACATTATGAGCTGCTTCACTGCCTCTCTCCGCCACATCCCTGGCAGTTCAATGACTGCTGCTGCGGCTGGGTCAGCGGCCCATGTTGCGGACCACCGTCCCACTTCTATTGGGTCCATGCCGGCACCTTCTGGCGGCTTTTCCCGCTGACTCAGGATCCCGGATTACGAGCCCCCACGTGTAGCGCTACCCCCAGTTAAGAGAGCCGCTGGTTTGTTTTGGGTCCCTGAGTACAGCTCCACCAACCCCCGGCAATTTGGCTCTACCCGCTCTGGCACAGTTAGTAAAGGGGTACGTTCCTATGCACATAAAACTTAGCTTATACTCTAAGTGTAATTGGTATGAACTCACAAGCAGACTGCTGAGATAAGAATAACTGGCTTTACTTTTGTCAGTAAGGAAAAAAAGAATAGCAACATGCATTTAAACATATGACTTACAATACTTTAGCAGGTCCCTGCAATATGCACTTTAAACATGTACACAGGTATATAAAACTAGCAATGGGGAAACGGAGCGCCAAGTGTGGCGACCGTCTGCTATGCACCCCTGAGGTGCAATAAATCTATCTGCGCCTACCTAATGGACCAGGCCTGATCCCTAGCAATAGAGCTCAGTCCTTGTACTAGTACAGTGTTCTTCACCGGCAATAAATCTGTAGAGGTGGTGCACATGTAGCTTTAAATGGTGTCATTTGTAATCCACAAAAGTAACATTGCTGCTCTGAGGTAAATTGCGCCTAGGCAGTTCAATAGGCATAAAACGTGTGTGTCAATGCAGGATGAGCCTTCAGGCTCTCTCACCAATCCTTGGGGTACCGTCCTCCGATCCGGTCCCTCTAATGGCGGCTCTGGTCTCTTCAATGGCGGCGTCCGGTCTCCTCAGTCACAGCCCTGCACTCCGGTCATCAGCTCCGTCCGACCGACAGTAAGGGGAAGTCTCCGCTCCGCTGCTGTGGACTCTGAGGGGTGAGAGTCTCACTCCATCGGCTGCAAGGCCCAGGCTTCAGGCCTTCAGCTCCGGTCCGCACAGGTGTCTCTGCTGGCTGCAGTCTCCGCGTCACACGCTCTGTCAGCAGAGGCAGGCCAGTCCTGTCAGGCCTCAGAAGAGGAAGTGTCCCAAGAGGAAGAGGCGGTCTCCGCTCTTCCCTTTTATAATCTCCCCCAGCAGCCTCCCGGGCGGAAGTCAGCAGCCCTGGGGCCTGGGGAATCATGGGAGATGTAGTCTCTTCCCCTAAAAGGGGTAGAACCCCGCTACACTGATAACCATAGGGTGCCTAGGACTCCTTTTGAGCCCAAAAGACTGGCATTCGACATGAGGACAGAAGAAAAAGGACTTGCCCAACTCAAGAGCATGATTCAAGAGGCACCAAGCCAGGGACAACCTTGTCCTCAGTGGCACACACACTGGTGTGACCCATGATAAATGCTTAAAGTGGATGTAAACCCCAAACTTTTTTTTTTTTTTTTTTGATGTCATAATGTAGAGAATAAGATTTCCTTTCATTTGAGCCCAGTCTTGCCACACAGATTTACTCGAGGCCTGAGCAATCCTCTTTTATTGTTCAGTTAGAGAAATCTTGACAAAGTCTTGAAAACTTTGTCAAAAACGCCCCCTTGCTGTTAGTGACAGGTGATTTACATATCATGCACTAGCCTGAGACAGGTAATCATCAGATCACTGCATGTTCTACTCTGCCCAGCTCTGACTACATACATGTCCCCTAATTCACTTGTCTGTCTATAGTCTGCTGACTGTTCACTGCATCCCATGATGAGAAACATCCAGTCAAAACACAGTAAAGCTGGGAGAGCTGGAGGGGCGGGGGGTGTGAATTGTGAACTTTTTACACAGGATGTGCCCGTCTCAGGCTAGTGCATGATATGTAAATCACCTGTCACTCACAGCAAGGGGGCGTTTTTAAAAAGTTTTCAAGACTTTGTCGAGATTTCTCTAACTGAACAATAAAAGAGGATTGCTCAGGCCTCAAGTAAATCTGTGTGGCAAGACTGGGCTCAAATGAAAGGAAATATTATTCTCTACATTATGACATCATGGTTTACATCCACTTTAAGGGTCCCTGCTCAGGCTGTCAAGGTCTGATGAGTTGGATGCCACTGACTAGTGAGGGTGCAGGCAGAGAAGAGGTCTGTCCAGACCCAAAGCACACTGCAGAAATAGGAAGCTCCGCTCGATTCATCCAGGCCATGTCCCCAACATGTTTTTCCCCTCCACGGGGCTCAATCATGGAGAACAAACTGGTATGTTTAGAGACTGAAATGACTTGTCCTACATGGAACGAAATCTGTGGTACAGAGGTATGGATCAAAACTGAGCAAATAGAACTGCTTCAAAAGAGGCTACAATCAAGGACTCCTGGACTAGGAGTTTGAATCCGAGACCAGAGAGTCTGAAGTTTCTGGTATAAGGAAGACTTTAGCTTGAGCTGTGTCCAAGAGTAGATCCAGATACTTCAAACAATGATTCCAACAACAATCCAAAGCACTGTAAATTCGGGAAGTTAAAGACGCATTGTCCGACAAAAAACACTTAAACTGTATGTTACAGTGGGAATGCCAGAGAATGCAGCAGGGCTAAAACTAGAGCAAGCACCTTGGTGAATATCCATGGTGCAGACAAAGATTCAAAGCAAGGAGTAGGAATTGCTGATGCCCTGGATAGATCGGGACATGAAACTTCTGTCCAAAGAAGCTGGAAAGTATCTAATAGTTAAGAGAATCAATGACAAATTTGGTGTATTCCATGCAGAATTTCTGAGCCTGAATGAAGACATTCCAAGCTTTGAGATCCAGGATGGTATGGATGCCCCCTTTGGGTTTGGGAACCGTTAACAGGTTGGAGTAAAACTCCTGAAACGGTTCTGCCAAAGGAACAGGAGCAATGGCACCTTTATCCATAAGACCCAAGAAGGTGCAATGGAGATCTGCGAATCTGTGAGGATACAGAAAGGTTGAAGGTGAAAAACTGAGGAAAGTGTGGGGAGCGAAACTCTAGTATGTAGTTGTCATAACTAAAAGGGTTTGTAAACCCTCAATTCTTTTTAATGTAAAAATAACAAACACATCTATACTTGCCTTCTCTGTGCAATGGTTTTGCACAGAGCAGACCCAATCCTCTTCTTCTGGGGTCCCCTGCCGACGCTCCAAGCCCCCTCCTTTTCATTGGGTGCCCCCACGGAAAGCCGCTTTCCATGGGGGCACCCGTGCAGGCTAATTTCTGAGTCACGCTGCTGCATCCATTGACACAGACAGCGAGACTCGGCCCCGCCACCCACATCACAGTTTTTGACTGACAGCAGCGGTAGCCAATGGCTCCTGCTGCTATTAATCTGTCCAATGAGAGAAGAGACCGCGGCTGGAGCTGCTGCACTTGTGTAAATCACTGGATCAGAACGAGCTCAGCTAAGAAAAAAAAAAAGGGGGGGGGGAGACCTGCAGCACTGAAGGTTTTTCACCCTAATGCATAGAGGTGAAAAACCTTGAGACTTTACAACCACTTGAAGTTTAGTATTACAGCCATCTGTTCAATAAGAAAGATCAACTGAACTGCAACAGTGATAAGATTTCTTTTAAGAGGAGATTTTAACCAATCAGACATGGTTGGTAGAGGTGCACCGAAATTTCGGCTGCCAAAAATTAATCGGCCGAATGAAAAAACAGCCGATACCGAAAGGAGGCGTGGTCCGTCCCAGGTGTCGACCATTGCTTGCGGGTGTGTCATCCTGGCTCACCCAGTCCTCCACTCCCTCCTCCTCTCCCTTCCCCATGATCTCCATGTGTCACGGAGCTGAAATGCCTGGCCGTAGTAACAATGTACTGTCTCCTGTGATAGAAGGCACACCGATCCAATGGTGGGACATTGAATGAGCGTGACGAGATTACAGGAGGCGGGACATTGTTACTGTGGCCCAGGCAATTTGAATCCAACTCTGTGACACACGGAGATCGCCGCTGATGTGGGCACAGGCAGGCTGCATATGATGGGCACTGGTTAAGCTTCTGGGCACTGGCAAGTTGTATGTGACGGGGGGCACTGGCGAGGCTGCGCGTGACGGGGGGCACTGGTGAGGCTGCATTGATCTCTTGTATCGTGTCTGCTAGAGGTGCACCGAATGGAAATTTTGCTAATACTATTAGCAAGGTGTTTAAGTTTAAGTAAGAGAGTGCAGACATGATACAAGAAATGGTTAGAGAGTGCATTTTTCTTGACCTTTCTTGCACTAAAAAGGTGCCAATAATGGCCAACAATAAATTCGTACTAAATTCAATCTGATAATATTAATTAAAAAGTTGAATACAATACAATTACATATAAAAATATAAATATTTTTTAAAAACTGTCATTTTCGTTATTGGTTTCGGTTTTCGGCCTAGTGCATCCTTCATTTTCGGCACCAATATTTAAATTCGGTGCACCCCTAATGGCCAAAGTAAAGTCACAGTCAGGATTTGATGAAGGGCGAAACTCAACCAGAAGGAAGGAACAGGGCTGCGTCCACCCCCTATAGGAACAGACCACTTTTGTAGAAAATCTTCACCAAACCGACACAATGCTAATATGTGCCTGGAGGGAGCAAATATCTTATCAAGATGCTTTTAATCTAAATAAAGGAATAGTTTAAAAAAAATGCGATGCAAAGAGAAAGTCTTTGGAGCTGGAGACAGACACAGAACTGTGATGAGGTATAGTGAGGAGTCATTGTGCTGGACAACAATGAAGAATGCCTGATGACCCCAATCTTGTTAAAACTATTCAGAAAAACAGGTATAGTATCCAGGGCCAGATTAAGAACATCATGGGCCTGGTGCTGAGGATTTTGGTGGGGCCTTTCATAAACAATAAATTAATAAATAAAAATGCAAACAATTTTTTGTTTTAACAAATTAAATTAAAAAGAGAGGGAGAGAGAGAGAGAGAGAGAGAGAGAGAAAGGGGATGAAAGAGGTGTGAGGGGTAAGGGAAAGAGGATGAGAAAGGGGGGATGAGAGAAAGAGGATGCACATGAGCATGTGTGGGAATGACATCAACACAGCCCGGCCAAGGCAAGTGACCGAAGGCACAGAACCCGGAAGGAAGACGATGGAAGCGCCCGGGTCGGATTGATCACAGCACAGCACTGGAGGGCTCAGTCTGACAATTTAAGTGTACCCTAATGTGCTAATATGCTGTGCATACTTGTACATTATGGCATAACCTACCTAAGGGCCTCTAAAAAATAGTAATGTTAGAAAAGTTTACTACCGCTTTAATATCATTGGAATCCAGGAGCCTCTCATGGGGCCCTCTACTGACCCGCATAGTTGCCAACATTTCAAAAATATTTTCAGGGACACTTTTTTACAAGTGCTATATTTAGAGTAGCTGACATCACCCATGTTCCTCTATACATCACAATAGTAATTACAAAATTAAATAAGTACTAATAATGGGGCAATTTTAAAGAACTGTTTTTGTGGGTAAGAGGCATAGGGGAGGAGAATGGATGGTATAAAAGTGGGAAGTATGTGCAGGTGAGGGAGAGGAATGTGGAGGGTCTAACAGTGGGCACTATGTACATGAGAGGAGTGCGGAGGGTATGGCAGAAGGCACTATGTACAGGAGAGGAGTGTGAAGAGTATGACAGTGGGCAGTATGCACAGCAGAGGAGTGTGGAGGGTATGACAGTGAGCAGTATGTACAGGAGAGGAGTGTGGAGGATACGACAGTGGGCACTATGTACAGGAGAGAAGTGTATGACAGCGGGCACTATGTACAGGAGAGGAGTGTGTAGGATATGACAGCGGGCGCTATGTACAGGAGAGAAGTGTGGAGAGTATGACAGTGGGCACTATGTATAGGAGAGGAGGATGAAGGAATCTGGGAAGGAAAAATGTAAAGGTTTGTGGAAGGCTGTTTAGGGACTGTGTAGTGGTTAAACGGGCCATACATGGATTGAAATTGCACCAATTAAGCAGAGACCAGCCATAGTCGATCTATGTATGGGCTACCTGGTTTTACACAAGTCAACCTATTAACCGACTTGAGTACAACCAGCCTGTCAGGTTTTCCCCAAAACAATCAGTGCTGCCAGCTATAGTTAGCAACACTGATCATCGTATTCACTGGCAGGACACAATAACACTGCAGGAGTGATTCCCCCATTCACAGGTCAGCAGGTGAGAGGGTGTGTGGGGACAGGCTGGGGAGAGATACTAGTCAGTGGCTGGGTAGGCACTGGTTAGTATCAGATCCAGATACACACAGGTTACATATGCCACGATCGTTAGAGTGAGAACAATAATTCTAGCCTTAGACCTCCTCTGTAACTCTAAACATGTAACCTGTAAAAAAATTAAAGCATCGCTTGGTACACAAAAAATATCGTGCTAACTTTAGTGTTTTTTTTTATGAATGAAACAGTTTCTTTCCAAAAAAAACGTTTGAAAAATTGCTGCACAAATATGTAACATAAAAAGTTGCAAAGACCACCATTTTATTCCATAGGGTGTCTGCTAAAACAACATATATAATGCTTGAGGCTTCTGAGTAATTTTCTATCAAAAAAATTATGATTTTTACATGTAGGAGAGAAGTGTCAGAATTGGCCTGGGTGGCAAGGGGTTAATTATCATAAGTAATATACAAATAATTATTATAAGCACTGTGAGTTCATCCTCTCAGTCTTCGGCAGAGTGTTCCAGCTTGTATTTATACTGGCCACTCTGTATGTAGCTTCTGATCGACTGCGCAAGCAACCCCATATCTCCAGAACCATAGATGATAGCAGCCCCATATTTTAACCAGTGCTGGAGTAGGTCTTTAGCTACCTACTCCAGCACTGTGGGGTCTCTGTGACTCCTGATCGTTGAGCTACAACCCTCGAAGTCGATTTTTTTTTTTTTTTTATGTTAATGGCCCTCCCTTATTTTTTTTTCTCCTTTTTTGGGACAAATGGGCCTATCTTGAGAAAGGGGCCTGGAGCTGCAGCTCCAATAGCCTCCTATGTTAATCCGGCCCTGTATAAAACTATCCCCTATTTTGTAAACGCTATAACTTTTGCGCAAACTAATCAATAATCGCTAATTGCGATTTTTTTTACCAAAAATATGTAGAAGAATACGTATCGGCCTAAACTGAGGAAAAAAAATGTTTTTTTATATATTTTTTGGGGATATTTATTATAGCAAAAAGTAAAAAATATTGCATTTTTTTCAAAATTGCTGCTCTATTTTTGTTTATAGCGCAAAAAATAAAAACCGCAGGGGCGATCAAATACCACCAAAAGAAAGCTCTATTTGTGGGAAAAAAAGGACGCCAATTTTGTTTTGGAGCCACGTCGCATGACCGCGCAATTGTTAGTTAAAGCGACGCAGTGCCGAATTGCAAAAAGGGGCCTGGTCCTTTGGCTGCCAATTGGTCCGGGGCTGAAGTGGTTAAGGACCCTCGGGTGTAAGCCATCTGGTCCTGGTGATTTATTTATGTTAAAGCGGAGCTCCACCCTATTTTACAACATTAGCTCAATCAAATTGCAGTAGAGTAATTAAATAAAAACAGAACTTTTTTTTTTTGTACAGTACCTGTGTTTTGCAGATGTTCCTCTCTGCTTCCTGTCTGTCTATTCTGCGAATATAGGCGGGTATTGTGCGGCTATTTCGTAATTTCCTTTCAGCCTTTCAGCCGCACTGTCTCCTGGGATCTCGTGTCATTGTTCCCAGGAGACAGTGCGAAGGCCCGCCACCAAATCTCGCGGGATTTGAAAAGAACTGACGTGATTACGTCAGTCACGTTCTATCTTCATTGTTATGTCTGCTGCCATCACAACGGGGCGGGACTTCCAACGACGCCGCCCGTTGTGATGGCAACCGAAGCTGGATGGCACTCCGATATTCACCTACTGCGCATGCGTGAGATCTTATCTGAGCTACAACGCCCGTTGCATGATGGGAGATCGACATCACAGAATCCTGGAAGAGAATGCCTATTTACTAAAAATAATATTTTTGGCTATACATACACGTTATCCCCCGTTCACACTGGTCCGACTTGTCATGTAATTAGCCAGTTTCAAATCGCATGACAAGTTGCAATGGAACCGTTCATATCGCCGTGACTGTGACTTATGTCACAGTGATCTTAAAAAAGGTTCCTGCACTACTTTTTATCAATTTAATTGCAACTTGCATAGACTTCTGTTAGATAAAGTCACAAACCGCAATGAAATTGGCTGTGCAAATTGCACTGATGTGAAGCTTTAAAATCGCAATGAAGTAACGCAATGTCAAAGCCGCACTGGTGTGAACTAGGGGTTAAAGCTGAATTCTTGGCAGATATAGAAGATTCAAGTTAAAGGAGAAGCGCGGGATGCAAAAAAAATAAACAAACACCTATGAGGCTGCAGCATCAGGCCGGCTTTTAGACTGAAAACAAAGCAATCATCAGCACTAAGCAGTCCTCAGGAAGGATGTGCTGGAACTGGTGAGAGTAAAGAAAAGGGCGAGAAAGCTAATAAAGGGACTGGAGGGTCTCACTTATGAGAAACGACTACAAGCATTAAACTTATTCTCTCTGGAGAAGAGACGCTTGAGAGAAGATACAATAGCGGTATACAAATACCTTAATGGTGATTTTAGCATAGGGAAAAAACTTTTCAGTGGGATGGTTTAAAAAGACTCACAGACATTCATTGAAACTGGAAGAGGAGGGGTTTAACCTTAAACTGCATAGAGGGTTCTTTGCTGTCAGAGCGGTAAGGATGTGGAACTCCCTTCCACAAGCAGTGGTATCAGCAGGAGGTTTTGATAGTTTCAGAAAACTACTAGATGGGCACCTTAGCGATAGCAACATACAGGGATATGGGATTTATTATTGACATAAACGCACACACTCACACGGGTTGAACTGGATGGACCAGTGTCTTTATTCAACCTTACCAACTATGTAACATGACCGCTGATCGCTAAGTTCTCGGTTTTCACTGAGAAGAGTATAATGACTGTCACTCAACAACACTCTGCTCTGCCCAGGGCCAAAACTTGGGCGGGGGCCTGCTCATGGTGATGCATCTAGGGGGGCGCCATCCACATCTGCACTGGGAACTGCTGCTCTAAGGGTGTCACTGCCACCCGATTAAGTGTAATGGACAGGCAGCGCCCGCTCCATAGTTTGCTAAATACTAGATAGTCAAATAGGAGGAAGACTGTACAGGTTCACTAGCGCTGAATAACTCTGCTCCTCCCGCCCCCCCTATAGAAAGGCATTCCAGAGTGACGCTTCAGCTGCTATTGCTATGTTGCTATGCAACAGTAGACGCAGCGTTGCTCCGGAGTGCTTTTCTATAGGATGGCCGGGCGGTTGGAGCGGAGTGATTCAGCGCTAGCGCGCCTGTGTGGTCTCCCTCCTATTTGATTCTCCAGTATTTGGCAAACTATGCAGCAGGCGCTGCCTGTCCATTACACTTGAACCAGCAGCAATGACACCCTAGAGCAGAGGCACCCGGTGCGAGCTGCACCCCCAGCAGAGTGCTGTGAGGTCTCCCTCCTAGTCCTGCCCAGTGCCCAAACAGCCTATGTCTTTTCTGCATGAGGAATCCCAGAGAAGCGGAGGCCCTGTACTGGGGGGGGGGGGTGCAGAGGAGGCCCTGGACTGTGGGTACAGTGAAGGCCCTGAGCTGAGGGGGGAAGTGCGGAGGAAGCCCTGGACTGGGGGGTTCAGGGGTGGCCCTGGACTTGGAGGGGAGTACACAAGAGGCCCTGGACTGGGGGGTGTAGAGGAGGCCCTGGACTTAAAAAGAGGGGTTGATGTGGTAAAGGACCTGGATTCGGTGAGAAGGGTGCAGAGGAGACTCTGAACTTGGGATGGGCTGTAGAGAAGGCCTTGGACTAGGAGAGGAGTGCAGAGGAGGCCCTGGACTAGGGGGGTGGGTGCAGAGGAGGCTATTGACTAGGAAATGGTGGTTGGTGTGGCAAAGGCCCCTAAAAAGGGGGGGTACAATGGAGATACTGTATTAGGTGAAGATGTGCATAGAGGTCCCAGATTAGGAGAGGGGGTGTCTGGAGGGAAAGGGGGTGCCTGAAGGACCTTCCAGCTTCAGGGAGAAAGAGCCTGGATTTAAAGCCTCGGCTGAGTAAGAGCCTGCCTGAGCCCTGGAGGGTGAGTTCATAACATGACGTTTATCATTTGTCGCAAGTAATGCCAAACAGGAGCAGAGACACAGGTTGTGTGATAGATTTATTAAAGGAGACGTACAGCCAAAGCCTGTTTGGTTGTACTTATCCTGTTGATCACAGCAGTGCAGATTGCTTTGTACTCCTGTGATCCATTTTCAGCTGACAGCGGGCTTAAGCCTGCTCTTGGCTGATGTCATAAAGTCAGTCCAGGCTGGGGAATGATTTTTACCCACAAATAGAGCCTTTCACCAAGTTAGGCCAATATGTATTCTTCTACATATTTTTGGTAAAAAAATCTCAATAAGCATATATTGATTGGTTTGCCCAAAAGTTTCAGCGTCTACAAACTACGGGATAGATTTATAGACTTTTAATTTTTTTTACTAGTAATGGTGGCGATCTGTGTTTTTTAGTGGGACTGCAACATTGCGGCGGACAAATCTGACTCTAAATTACACTGTTTGGGGACCAGTTACACCAATACAGTGACCATTCAGCTTTGCGTTCATTAAACATTAATGCTTTTTTTTTTAAATGCAATCAGTGTAAGTTCCTGAATTCACTTTGTTTACTTAGTTTAAAGCAGAATTAAACTGTATCTGAGAACCACAAACTAAAAAAGCTTTTTAATTCATTTTTAATATTCAAAGCAAACTTGCCCATCCATCCACATCTCCATGCTTTATTTAATTGAACCCCCCCCCCCCCCCAGCATTTCTAGACGCAGAGATAATAAAGTCCAGTGACTGAAAACCAGTGAAAACGTAAAATCACCACTATAGTGAGCTCGGTACAGCAAATGTCCACTAATGTGAAGAACTCAGGCCCCTTTCACACTGGGGCGTTTTTCAGGCGCTACAGCGCTAAAAATAGCGCCTGTACAGCGCCTAAAAAAATCCGGCCCCATTCACTCCAGTGTGAAAGCCGGAGGGCTTTCACACTGGAGCGGTGCGCTAGCAGGACGGTCAAAAAAGTCCTGCTAGCAGCATCTTCGGAGCGGTGAAGGAGCGGTGTATTCACCGCTTCTATACCGCTCCTACCCCCGCTATCGGCCGAATACCGCAGCAAAAACGACGGTAAATCATCTCTAAATATAGCGCTGCTTTACCGCCGACGCCGCTCCCGCCCCAGTGTGAAAGGGGCCTTAGGATCCACTCTTGAGACGACAGTTAGATAGTGGAATAAAATGTGACTGGCCGTTAGGACGCCAGAGACAGTGTTTCTTCCACCAAGAAAATGAGATGTATACTCTTACGGGACGGAGTGGACTTACATGCCAGCGGCAGTGGGTCAATCAAGCTTGTATCAGCCAAAGCCTGGGAGTCCAATGCTGCACGGGACTTGATGAAACTGGAACCCAGTTGGGGATTGATCCAGAAGTGGATAAAAAGTGGGTAAAAAGATGCTCTCACCCGGACCAGCATGAAGATGATGAAAAACAGGTTAAAAGCAATGCAGGGAGCAGTAAATGCAAGCCCTTGGGCTTGCATTTACTGCTCCCCACATTGCTTTTAACCTTGTGATCACATTTTTGTCCACATCTGTGAATTGATGTATGTACTTTTTTACAATAAATCCCCCTTTTGACTTGCACCATATGAACCCTTTTTGTTTTTCATCATCTGCATGCTGGTCCGAGTGAGAGCATCTTTTTACCCATTATCCACTTCCGGATCGATCCCCAACTGGGTTCCAGTTCCATCAAGTCCCGTGCAGCATTGGACTCCCAGGCTTTGGCGGATACAAGCTCCCATTAACCCACTGCCGCTGGCACGTGAGTCCACTCCGTCCCGTAATGCAGCGTACACACGATTGGAATTCCAATCGGAATTCCGCTCAAGCTTGTGTTGCCTACACGGTCACACCAAATTCCGACCGCCAAGAACGCGGTGACATACAACGCTACGACGAGCCGAGAAAATTAAGTTCAATGCTTCTGAGCATGCGTCAAATTGTTTCCGAGCATGCGTCGGAATTTTGCGTGTCGGAATTGCCACAGACGATCGGAATTTCCGATAGAACCTGCTCTCAATCTTTTGCTGGCCGAAATTCCGCCAGGAAAAGTCTGATGGAGCATACACACGCATTTTCCGACCAAAAGCTCTCATCAGACTTTTGCTTGTGGAATTTCCAATCGTGTGTATGTGGCATTAGGGTATACATCTCATTTCACATCTCTAGCGTCCTAATGACCAGTCACATTTTATTCCACTATCTAAGTGTCATCTCAAGAGTGGATCCTAAGTCCCTCACATTTGTGGATATTTGTTCTAACGAGCTCACTATACCGGTGATTTTACGTTTTCACTGGTTTTCAGTCACTGGATTTTATTGTTATTAATTTTTTGTATACTTCACCATTTTTTCTGTATACATTATTATTTTATGTTCATACATCTTCAATGCACTGTATTATGCTGTTTCTTTGATGGTTTTCCAGCGCTACACTGTGTTTTCACATATCTCTTTGACTTTGTTTTTTTTTTTTTTGTGTTAGCAGCTTCACATATGATTGGTTAAGTGCAGTAATTCCCCAAATCTTTTCTCATTTCTAGATGCAGCCATCTTGAGTAAGGGTGGATGACTCATGTAACATTTACTTCCTGGAATCTATCTGCCCTTAGGTCAGGCATGCAGGCAGTAGAAGGGGCTTAGCTGAAAAAAGTTCCTCCCCCTTTCCACCATATGAAAGAAAAAAAATGCCCATGAAGACTCCTGGGATGTATTATATTTTTTGGTCTAGGCTAGAAACCAAGAAGCAACTGAAAAAAAAAAAAGTAAGACAAGAAAATATAATAAACAAGAAAATATAATATATGGTATTTTCCATCTATTTACTAATACTAGCAGCATAAGGATTAAAAATAGTCAATGTTGATTTTGTTTCCCCTTACATTATGTTTTGGGGAACACCAACATTGGGTCAAGACGTTAGGAAACCTTGTATTAAAAGAAAACATTTTTACACCTTCAATTGCAGAGATTTCACTGTACATCTTCTTTAACATCAATACCAGGACAGAAAATGAAGAAAGTCTCTTCTTCACCATGGACAGCATTAAAAACCCGACAAAGGTTCTAAACCTCTTCTATTGTAAAATAAAACAATCTCTTATAGGTCAACAGACAACCAATGAGAAAATCATTTTTGGGCATTTTACTGTAACCTGAAATGTAATAGTTAGTGTAGTATACTGTTCATACTGTATAAATGTGGTGTACAGTATAAATACATAGAATTTTCATCTCACAGTCTCCTATATTTTCATGCTAAACTGCCACTGACCAATTATACAGTTAACAGATACGACTAGGAAGTTCTAATTTAGAAACAAAAGGCTGACAGAACTGGGAGATGGACAGTAATTGACATGAATGTGTATGAATGTATGGTATGAATTTCCTGCTTTACTGGCTAAATTCACATTACACAGGGACCGCTCTATTCCTGGCATGAAAAACTCTTTAGTAGCTCTTTTGTTTCAGGATCAAACGTTTGTCTAGCATGAACATAATCTGATAGTACGATTCTGAATTTGGGTTACTGCCTTATATCTTCCTCTAAAATGTATATTTTTTCCCTAAATAGGTATATCAGCTACCCGTGTACCTAGAAAGAAGGTGATTTTTTAGGCTCAATTCACATCTGACTGTTTTGGGTTTGTGGCAGAATCACTGCACTTCCACCCCCGCAATCTCAAAACGCACTACAATCCCAAAACGCAGGTTCAGGTGCCATTATTTTCAATGGAACCTAAAATACAGTGCAGTTTATTGCAGCAAATCGCATCACGTGAATCTTGTTGCCCAAAAAGGAGCAGGAGCGGCAAACCTGCACTACTACTACTATTATTTGTAATGGCACCTGAATCTGCGTTTTGCGATTCTGCCGTAATCTCAAAACACCCAGGTGTGAATTGAGCCTTAGGGTACAGGACATGGAAATGTTATATATATATATACACACAGTCCCTTGAAAAAGTATTCATACCCCTTGAAATTTTCCACATTTTGTCTTGTTACAACTAAAAACGTAAATGTATTTTATTGGGATTTTATGTGTGATAGACCAACACGAAGTGGCACATAATTGTGGAGTGGAAGGAAAATGATAAATGGTTTTCAAATTTTTTTAAAAAATAAATATCTAAAAAAGTGGCGTGCATTTGTATTCAGCCCCCCTGAGTCAATACTTGGTAGAACCACTTTTCGTTGCAATTAGAGCTGCAAGTCTTTTTGGGGATGTCTCTACCAGCTTTGAACATCTAGAGAGTGACATTTTTGCCCATTCTTCTTATCAAAATAGCTCAAGCTCTGTCAGATTGGATGGAGAGTGTCTATGAACAGCAAATTTAAGTCTTTCCACAGATTCACAATCGGATTTAGGTCTGGACTTTGACTGGGCCATTCTAAAACATGAATATGCTTTGAGCTAAACCAGTGGTCTCCAATCTTTCTAAACAAAGGGCCACTTTGTTCAGACCTTAGGGGGGCCGGACTTTGGCCAGTGGGAGTAGAAAAGGTCTCAGCGTCAGTGGGAGGAATAGTGCCCCATGTTTACATATTAGGGGAGGAGTAGTGCCCCATCATTGGTATCAATAGGAGTAATGGTGAAAAATCATTGGTATCAGTTGGAGAAACAGTGCCCCATCTTTGGTGTCATTGGAAGGAATAGTGCCCCAAGGGCCAGATAAAGGCAAGCAGAGGGCCGCAGTTTGGAGACCACTGATCTAAACCATTCTATTGTAGCTCTGGCTGTATGTGTAGGGGCATTGTCCTGCTGGAAGGTGAAATTCCTCCCCAGTCTCAAGTCTTTTGCAGACTCGCACAGGTTATCTTCTAAGATTGCCCTGTACAGTATTTGGCTCCATCCATCTTCCCATCAGCTAGTGGTGTTGGGAGGGGGGCTAAGGGGGGCTGGAGCCCTGAGTGGGCCCCCAAAAAGACCCAGGTCTGGGGCATTCACAATTCTATTATCAGCCCTGAGCCCGAGCGGGACCATTCTGACTCTGAGCGCGGCCGAGTGACATAGCATGTCCCGCCTTCTAGAGCCTGCAGCGCCTATGATGGACGTCCCACTGGTCCAATGGCAGGACGTGTGATGTCCCTCATAGGTGCTGCAGGCTCCAGAAGGCAGGCATTACAATGTGGCCGTGTCAAGGACTATGAGATCCCCGCTCGGGCGGGTGGCTCTCCTGTCTCTGGCTGCCTGCCTGCTGTCCACTGGGAAAGGCGTGCCGCACACTACAGCTGAGCTGTAAGAGAAGGTCACTTGAAGTCTGACGTGTAATGGTCAGGTAGGTCAGTGCATGTCAGTGTGTGTTAGCTAGGTCAGGGTGGGACAGGTAGGTCAGTGTGGATCAGGTAGCTCAGTGTAATGGTCAGTGTGGGTCAGGTAGGTCAGTGTAATGATCAGTGTGTGTCAGGTAGGTCAGTGTGTGTCAGGTAGGTCAGTGTAATGGTCAGTGTGTGTCAGGTAGGTCAGTGTGTGTCAGGTAGGTCAGTGTGGGTAAGGTAGGTCAGTTTTTAGTGGTCAGCATTGATGGGCACTGGTAAGTCAGGCAGCAACCAGCAAGTGAGTTTACCCCCCTGGTGCCGGGCTTGGACTTTAGGCTGAAGCCCCTAGTCTTTTTCCCACCTAGCAACACCCCTGCCATCAACTCTGACCAGCTTCCCTGTCCCCGCTGAAGAAAAGGACCCACAACATGATGCTGCCATCACATTGTTTTGTTGGTGGTTGATGGTTTGTTCAGAGTGATGTTCAGTGTTAGTTTTCTGACACACATAACGTTTTGCTTTTAGGCCAAAAAGTTAAATTTTGGTCTCATCTGGCCAGAGCTCTTTCTTCCACATGTTTGCTGTTTTCCCCACATGGCTTCTCACAAACTGCAAACGGGACTTCTTATGGCTTCCAGGAACACAGGATCGATGCCTTCCCTATTGAGAGAACTGCAATCTGCCTTGTTTGCATAGGCAGATTGCCGTTCTGCCTGTGTAATAAACAATCAGCGGGTGCCAGCGGGCATCAAGACACCGGCAGTGCGCATATTCGCACACTCCCTGGAAGAGCCAGATCACTTATATATACATGATCCGGTGCACAGCTGCTACCCTGTATCAGTAAAACTGTTATAATGCGGTCAGCAAGCGGTTAAAATGTAAGTACGCCACAAGAAAATTGCTGACGCTTTCAACATATTTGAACAGGAAAATATTAGTTCTTTATTCAAGCATGTAATATACTTAAACACATTGCCAAGAATAAAGAGCCAGACACCAAAGTTGTCACTGGCTCTAACCTTATGTTGAAATCCACGAGCGTTAAGTGCGTCAGTGGGGTTATCGTCAGTTAGAGACTTTCAGCATGTACTGAGTGGCTGAATAAAACTTGTTGAAGCGAGTTACATTATCGTTGTGTGGCCCTTCTTCCTTGAGATTGTGCTCCCATGAAGCAAGGACAGTGTTAACATCTGGATCACCTGCTGGTGGCACTATGGTTCCCAGAGCTGAAAGGTGCAGTTCCAGTGGCCACCAGCAGGTGTCTCCCAGTGGTCAACAGTTTCCAGTAATCAGGCTTCACCTGATGCTGGCTGCTAGGAAGGTAAAAAAAAACCCCTCCCTTAATTTTCATTAGTGCTTCAGTGTTTTGCCTGTTAGCCATGTCCTTGCTGGCTGGATAGCCTGTATTTTGCTTCTAGTACAATGTATCCTGTTACCCTATCTCTGCCTCCCATGTTACCAATCCTGGTCATGCCCTATTTATGTCAGCTTCCCTTCCTTTGAATATATATGTAGTATTATAGTCAGGTATTTTGGTTTAGCTTATGGTCTGTTTGTGTTGGATTGGTGTTATATGCAAGTACAGCTATAATGAACTGGCCACCCTAACTTCATTCTAATCATACGCAGTCTGATTCCAGTTTCCTAAGTACTGGATACCTGCACTCAGTATCTCTGAGGCTGGGCCCACCCTAGAGCATGGAGCGGCACACAGCGGGGGTCCAGTGCGTCTCCATTCACTGGTTAAGGTCCAATTTCAGCCCGAATGTTTGGCTGAACTTGGACCTGAAATGGACCAAAAGATGCACAGGACTCCTGTGCAATTCCAGAGATATGTGAACCCACTCCATAAAGAGCCAGTCACAATCTCCTGCTATGCGAATTGGATGTGGGGAAATCCTAATCCAATTCGCAATAGTGTAAACCCTGCCTTACAGATGGACTTCTGTGGCTGGCACCCGGTGCCCCCACAGTGGAGGTAAGTAGTTGAAACTTGGAGTATTGAGGCTTTTTGTGATCTTTATACAGTTGTGCTCATAAATTAACATACCCTGGCAGAATTTATGATTTCTTGGCCATTTTTCTGAATAGTTTTAACAAGATTGGGGTCATCAGGCATTCTTCATTGTTGTCCAGCACAATGACTCCTCACTATACCTCATCACAGTTCTGTGTCTGTCTCCAGCTCCAAAGACTTTCTCTTTGCATCGCATTTTTTTTAAACTATTCCTTTATTTAGATTAAAAGCATCTTGATAAGATATTTGCTCCCTCCAGGCACATATTAGCATTGTGTCGGTTTGGTGAAGATTTTCTACAAAAGTGGTCTGTTCCTATAGGGGGTGGACGCAGCCCTGTTCCTTCCTTCTGGTTGAGTTTCGCCCTTCATCAAATCCTGACTGTGACTTTACTTTGGCCATTAGGGGTGCACCGAATTTAAATATTGGTGCCGAAAATGAAGGATGCACTAGGCCGAAAACCGAAACCAATAACGAAAATGACAGTTTTTAAAAAATATTTATATTTTTATATATAATTGTATTGTATTCAACTTTTTAATTAATATTATCAGATTGAATTTAGTACGAATTTATTGTTGGCCATTATTGGCACCTTTTTAGTGCAAGAAAGGTCAAGAAAAATGCACTCTCTAACCATTTCTTGTATCATGTCTGCACTCTCTTACTTAAACTTAAACACATTGCTAATAGTATTAGCAAAATTTCCATTCGGTGCACCTCTAGCAGACACGATACAAGAGATCAATGCAGCCTCACCAGTGCCCCCCCCGTCACGCGCAGCCTCACCAGTGCCCCCCGTCACATACAACTTGCCAGTGCCCAGAAGCTTAACCAGTGCCCATCATATGCAGCCTGCCTGTGCCCACATCAGCGGCGATCTCCGTGTGTCACAGAGTTGGATTTAAATTGCCTGGGCCACAGTAACAATGTCCCGCCTCCTGTAATCTCGTCACGCTCATTCAATGTCCCACCATTGGATCGGTGTGCCTTCTATCACAGGAGACAGTACATTGTTACTACGGCCAGGCATTTCAGCTCCGTGACACATGGAGATCATGGGGAAGGGAGAGGAGGAGGGAGTGGAGGACTGGGTGAGCCAGGATGACACACCCGCAAGCAATGGTCGACACCTGGGACGGACCACGCCTCCTTTCGGTATCGGCTGTTTTTTCATTCGGCCGATTAATTTTTGGCAGCCGAAATTTCGGTGCACCTCTACCAACCATGTCTGATTGGTTAAAATCTCCTCTTAAAAGAAATCTTATCACTGCTGCAGTTCAGATCTTTCTTATTGAACAGATGGCTGTAATACTAAACTTCAAGTGGTTGTAAAGTCTCAAGGTTTTTCACCTCTATGCATTAGGGTGAAAAACCTTCAGTGCTGCAGGTCTCCCCCCCCCTTTTTTTTTTTTTCTTAGCTGAGCTCGTTCTGATCCAGTGATGTACACAAGTGCAGCAGCTCCAGCCGCGGTCTCTTCTCTCATTGGACAGATTAATAGCAGCAGGAGCCATTGGCTACCGCTGCTGTCAGTCAAAAACTGTGATGTGGGTGGCGGGGCCGAGTCTCGCTGTCTGTGTCAATGGATGCAGCAGCGTGACTCAGAAATTAGCCTGCACGGGTGCCCCCATGGAAAGCGGCTTTCCGTGGGGGCACCCAATGAAAAGGAGGGGGCTTGGAGCGTCGGCAGGGGACCCCAGAAGAAGAGGATTGGGTCTGCTCTGTGCAAAACCATTGCACAGAGAAGGCAAGTATAGATGTGTTTGTTATTTTTACATTAAAAAGAATTGAGGGTTTACAAACCCTTTTAGTTATGACAACTACATACTAGAGTTTCGCTCCCCACACTTTCCTCAGTTTTTCACCTTCAACCTTTCTGTATCCTCACAGATTCGCAGATCTCCATTGCACCTTCTTGGGTCTTATGGATAAAGGTGTCATTGCTCCTGTTCCTTTGGCAGAACCGTTTCAGGAGTTTTACTCCAACCTGTTAACGGTTCCCAAACCCAAAGGGGGCATCCATACCATCCTGGATCTCAAAGCTTGGAATGTCTTCATTCAGGCTCAGAAATTCTGCATGGAATACACCAAATTTGTCATTGATTCTCTTAACTATTAGATACTTTCCAGCTTCTTTGGACAGAAGTTTCATGTCCCGATCTATCCAGGGCATCAGCAATTCCTACTCCTTGCTTTGAATCTTTGTCTGCACCATGGATATTCACCAAGGTGCTTGCTCTAGTTTTAGCCCTGCTGCATTCTCTGGCATTCCCACTGTAACATACAGTTTAAGTGTTGTTTGTCGGACAATGCGTCTTTAACTCCCCGAATTTACAGTGCTTTGGATTGTTGTTGGAATCATTGTTTGAAGTATCTGGATCTACTCTTGGACACAGCTCAAGCTAAAGTCTTCCTTATACCAGAAACTTCAGACTCTCTGGTCTCGGATTCAAACTCCCAGTCCAGGAGTCCTTTACTTGATTGTAGCCTCTTTTGAAGCAGTTCTATTTGCTCAGTTTTGATCCATACCTCTGTACCACAGATTTCGTTCCATGTAGGACAAGTCATTTCAATCTCTAAACATACCAGTTTGTTCTCCATGATTGAGCCCCGTGGAGGGGAAAAACATGTTGGGGACATGGCCTGGATGAATCGAGCGGAGCTTCCTATTTCTGCAGTGTGCTTTGGGTCTGGACAGACCTCTTCTCTGCCTGCACCCTCACTAGTCAGTGGCATCCAACTCATCAGACCTTGACAGCCTGAGCAGGGACCCTTAAAGTGGATGTAAACCATGATGTCATAATGTAGAGAATAATATTTCCTTTCATTTGAGCCCAGTCTTGCCACACAGATTTACTTGAGGCCTGAGCAATCCTCTTTTATTGTTCAGTTAGAGAAATCTTGACAAAGTCTTGAAAACTTTTTAAAAACGCCCCCTTGCTGTGAGTGACAGGTGATTTACATATCATGCACTAGCCTGAGACGGGCACATCCTGTGTAAAAAGTTCACAATTCACACCCCCCGCCCCTCCAGCTCTCCCAGCTTTACTGTGTTTTGACTGGATGTTTCTCATCATGGGATGCAGTGAACAGTCAGCAGACTATAGACAGACAAGTGAATTAGGGGACATGTATGTAGTCAGAGCTGGGCAGAGTAGAACATGCAGTGATCTGATGATTACCTGTCTCAGGCTAGTGCATGATATGTAAATCACCTGTCACTAACAGCAAGGGGGCGTTTTTGACAAAGTTTTCAAGACTTTGTCAAGATTTCTCTAACTGAACAATAAAAGAGGATTGCTCAGGCCTCGAGTAAATCTGTGTGGCAAGACTGGGCTCAAATGAAAGGAAATCTTATTCTCTACATTATGACATCAAAAAAAAAAAAAAAAAAAGTTTGGGGTTTACATCCACTTTAAGCATTTATCATGGGTCACACCAGTGTGTGTGCCACTGAGGACAAGGTTGTCCCTGGCTTAGTGCCTCTTGAATCATGCTCTGGAGTTGGGCAAGTCCTTTTTCTTCTGTCCTCATGTCGAATGCCAGTCTTTTGGGCTCAAAAGGAGTCCTAGGCACCCTGTTGGTGCAGGGGACTTGATCATCCTCAAAGTCTTGTCCCGATCAAATACCCTAGAACTTAAGGAAATTTGGCTATCTCTGCAGCTGGACTGTCCTACTGAAGGGTCATCCGATTCATATTCAGTTGGACAAATGCGGAGGCATGCATGGATCCCCCCTGCCCCCTCCTGAAAGGTGCCAAATGTGGCACCGAAGGGGGGGAAGGAGACAAACAAGCGCAAGTTACTTTTGTGTGGAACTCTGCTTTAAAAAGGCTGCACTTGCTCATGAAGTACCATATTTCACATGTTACTTTGGCGAGGAGGTAATGGTAAGTCTAAATTCAAACCATGCTGTTACTTGTAGTTCTACTGCAACTGATCAGCCAAAAGTTAGACAGCCACGTTTATGATTTGTAGTCCCCTCCCTTTTTTTATTTTTTTTATTAAAGTTTGATTTACATCTACATACAAATAACATGATATCCCCCCCCCCTTTCCCGCACATGCATTGGTGTTATTGTAGTCCATTTTGAATATTGAATATATTTGTTTATGTGCTGTTTTGGTTGTTAGGCTTGGTTCACTTATATGCAAACCAGACTTTCTTCCAATGGAGCCGGTTCACCTGTATGCTGGCGGGTTGCGGTGCATATTTTAAAGGGGTCCTATGCGTTTTTCCGTTCAGCTTCCATTTCAGTATCAAATTTGCACCTGAATTGCACCTAAACCGCTGAATGGAAACCGCGCCGGTTGCGGCACCAAAAACTGGACCCGCATATATGTGAACCCAACCTTAAAGTTGCAGATGGAATTATTTAAAATAATGTTTCCTCATCTATTATTAACTGTGCTCTTGTTTTTGTGGAACATCTGTGGACATATTCAGAAACCTTTGATTCCGCACAAGGAGAAAAGCGCTAACTCCAAGCTTTGTTTTACTGCACTTTGCACCGTGTGCTTTGCTCCATTTACTGTTCGTGGAATAGGACAGTACCTTGACCACATGTGTATTAATTTTATGGTTTCTAAACATGAGAATGGGTTTGTATTAAGCAATAAAAATGTATTTGATTTGCAGTGCTAAAGTCAGAGCGTTTTTAATGCATTCCCTGCCTTAAGGTATAAAAAAAGCACCCAGTTTCAACCATGCCTTCATCAGTGTCATATCCTACGACAATTGATTCATGTACTATACTGGCATCACACAATACACGTGTACAGGTCACTAGCAGCTAAATAAAAACGAGGAAAAAAAGGCCTTTAAAAAAATAAATAATATGTTAATCTTATGATTTTTATATTTATACCAGACAAATCTAGCATTCTAAAAAAAAAAAAAGGAAATTTTAGGTGGGCACTCTGAAATATCAGTATCTTGTATCGTGCATATTGTGTAATATGTCTGTCCGGTTCTCCTGCTGGTTACTTTCTCTTAAAAGGATACGCTTTTCAAAACTATTTTCGGGACTCCCATCAACAAGTGGCACACTATTGATTGTCTGTATTTCTGAGTCGGTAATTGGGAACAATGGAGCAAAAGGAACGCGGGATCATCTGGTATCGAAAATTCCACAAATTTCTGTGCAATTCTCTGTACCTCCCCCCAATACTGCTTAATTTTGGTGCATGACCATAGTATATGTAATAAGGTCCCTTGTTCCTCTCCACATCGCCAGCACAGATCCGAAGCCTCAGTATAACATCTCCGGAGTCTCATTGGCGTATAATACCATTGTGTCAACACCTTATAATTTAGCTCTTGGGTTCGGGTACACCTTGATGTATTTAAGGCTAGGTAGATTATCTTCCTATATTCATCCGGGGAGAATGTCCTATTCAGGTCTCTCTCCCATTTGGCTATACTTGGTAGTACAAAATCTTGGGAGGGCTCACTTAACAACCCATACATCCTTGAGATCAACCGGGGCAGGGGTTCTTTTTCGTTACAATATTGTTCAAATTTCGTTAGATGTCTGTCGTAATATGCTGCCGGCCCCAGAGACCTCAAGAAGTGTTGTAGCTGCAGTGCTCGCCATATATTAATTTCATATCGTCCCCCCGGGCATGTCAGGGTTGCTATCGTGGGCCATACTCCATTTTGGATAAAGTGTAGGGCTTGAAAAATTCCCTTCTCCTCCAGTATTTGGAAGGCTCCAGCCTCCATACCTGGTGAAAACCCCGGATTCCCAAGCACCGGTGTCAGGGGGGAATTTTTAGAGGAGATTTTAAGGTTTTTACTTAAAGTTGCAGTGATCCGTAATGTCGTTCCTATAATAGGATGTTCTCTAATCTGATCCGGTAATAACTCGTAACACCAGGGCGCCCTACTTAAAGGGATCGTACTGAACTGCTGTTCCAACTCCACCCATGACTTAAGTTCTCCATGTCTGCTCCAGTCCACCACCCTCCCCAAGTGTACTGCCTGATAGTATTTTCCTAGATCTGGAACCGCTATTCCCCCCGAGCGTCTAGGTAGATACAGAATGCTTTTTGCTATCCTTGGCTTCTTCTTTGCCCAGATAAATTTTAAAAAAAAGTGAGCCAATTTGGCATAAAAAAAGCCGTGGAACGGCAATTGGGAGGGCCTGAAATAGGTACAAAAATTTAGGTAGTATGGACATCTTAATTATATTACATCGACCAAACCAAGAATGGATACCTTGATGCCATTTCTCCAGTAGCAGCCTCACTGAGTTATGTAGGGATGGAAAATTCGCTTTGAAGATCCTTCTTATATCTGGTGTGATCTGTGTCCCCAGATAACTCAATGCCGACGTCACCCATTTAAAGCTAAAGTTTGGTTGTATCATGTTACGGGTCGTGGTTTGCAATGCTACTCCCATCGCCTCTGATTTAGTATAATTTATTTTAAAGTTAGATAAACTACCATAGGTTTCAATTTCTTTCATAAGGTTAGGGATCGAGGTGTGTGGAGCAGACATGGAGAACAACAAATCATCCGCGTAGGCTGATATTTTATATTCCCGCTTTCCTATTTTTAAGCCCTGTATGTCCTGGTTCTGCCTTACTTTGTTTAACAACGGTTCTATTGTCAGGGCGAACAACAGGGGGGAGAGTGGACAGCCCTGCCGTGTACCGTTGGAGATTTTAAAAGGTTTAGAGAAGGTTCCGTTTACTTTTACCTCTGCTTTTGGGAAAGTATAAGCACTCATGATCCACTTGATCATTTGCTCACCCAAGCCTACCACTCTCAGGACTTCAAACAGGAAGGGCCATCTCACCCTGTCAAATGCCTTTTCGGCATCGGTGCTCAAAAAAACGCATGGAGTGTTTGTCTTATAGGCATGGTGGACCAGGTTGAGCACCTTAGTCGTATTATCCCTCGCCTCTCGTGTGGGAATAAACCCCACTTGGTCCCGATTCACCATCTGACTAAGTAGTGGCTGGATTCTTAATGCTAATATTTTAGTAAAAAGCTTCAGATCCACGTTTAGCAGTGAGATCGGCCTATAACTGCTACACTCCGACGGGTCTTTCCCTTCCTTCGGGATCACCGTGATATACGCCAACAGTGAATCCGGTGGAAATGCAGCCGTTCGGCCTAGAGAGTTGAAAACCCCCACCAGGTGTTTATTTAACTGTAGTGAAAATCTTTTATAATACTGTAAAGTAAAACCATCCGGGCCGGGGGCCTTCCCTGTCTTGGATTTCTTTATTGCTGCATTCAACTCCTCAGCCGTTATGGGCGCCTCCAATTTAGTACGTTCCAAGGATGATAGCCTTGTAAGTTTTGCAGAGGATAAGTATTCCTGGAAAACCGATCTCGACATTGGCTTTGGTTCCAAATTATATAATGAGGAATAGTATTCTCCGAATCTCTGGGCTATCTCTTTCGGCTGAGGAATTAAATGCCCATTTTTCCCTTTTATTTGAGGTATATATGTTAACGTATTCCTTTCTTTGAGTTTACCTGCTAGTAGTTTAGTGCATTTGTCTCCCAGTTCATAGGATGTCTTCCTACCTTTTTGTATTATTGCTTTGGCCTTAAACCGCATAGTCTCCGTAAGCTGGAGTCTCAAGTGTTCTAATTGTCTACCTGTCGAGGCTCTCTGTATCTTCTTATGCTGCATTTCTAGTTCCTGAATCTCCTGTAAGAGTTGTTTAATTTGTTTTTCTCTTTCTCTCTTTATTTTAGACCCGTATTTAATCAGGATACCTCTAATTACGGCCTTATGCGCCTCCCACACTATCCCGGGATTACTTCCTGGGGTGTCGTTTATCTGGAAATAGGCCTCTATTTCCTTTGCTACTTCTTCCTGGATTTCCGGTGTCTGTAGTAGGCTCTCGTTCAGGCGCCATCTTCTATCTGAGGTACCCCCTGCTCCGGAGAGTGCTAACCTTAGGGATACTGGGGCGTGGTCTGACCACGTTATACTTCCTATGGTGATCTCGGTCACCATAGAAAGTAAATAATGTGGGATCAGGAAAAGATCGATGCGAGAATAGATCTGGTGGGGATTAGAGAAATAGGTGTAATCCTTTTCTCCGGCGTGCATGGTCCGCCATACATCCACCAGTTGTGTTTCATGTAGTTTCCTCAGGATTCCTCTCCTAATACCATGTGAGACCGATGATGTCCCTGAGGATGTATCCATTTTTGGGTCTAATGCAATATTGAAGTCGCCTCCTAAGATCAACTTGCCTTCCGAGAATTCTATTAGTTTTGTAAGTGTTTTTTTAAGGAATGAATCCTGTAAGGCATTCGGCGCATATAAAGTTGCCAGTGTCACCTTCACCCCTCTCAAATGTCCCTTCAGGAACAAAAACCGGCCCTTTGTATCTACCCGTTTATCAATCAATGACCAAGGAACCCGGCTCGCGATCATAATCGATACCCCCTTTGATTTTGCCTCCTGGTTTGAGGCATGGTACACATATGGGAAAAGTCTATTTTGGAGGAACGGGAGTCCACCTGTTTTAAAGTGGGTTTCCTGTATGAGGGCCACATCTGTGCCCATTCGTTTCAGATCGTTAAGAAGCATTTTTCTTTTTTCTGGGACATTAAGTCCTTTAACATTCATAGAGGTCACCTTGATTTCCTCCATCTCGCAGGGAGGAGAAAAAAAAAAAAAAAAAAAAAAAAAAAAAAAAAAAACCCCCCTCCCCCAACCTCACCCCCCTCCCTCTTACTATCCCCCCTCCCTACTCCCTTCCCTCCCTCCCTCCCTTCTAACCTCTAAAGCAAACACCCACCCCAGGAACCCCCCTACCTCTGGTTCAGTGGGTGCAATCCTAATTGGGGGATTGGTCCAAAATGACTGCGGGGCTCTGCTCCCTCCTCCCTCCCTCGGCGCACTATATAGGTAATTGAGATCATTTCCCATATATTTATAGCTTTTATGGGAGGTAGTAACCACAGAAGAGGGAAAAAAAAAAAAAGAACACAAAGGAAAAATAAAATAGGTAAATAATAACCTCGGCTAGGTCTATATACACCAGAACTTGCAACTGGCCAGAGGGGTACCTGGAGGACTCTCTTACACATTACGATGTATATCCCCCCTTTCTCCTGGTACCTCGATCTTTTTCTCTTCTCCTTCCCCTCCCACCTCTCCTCCCTCTACTGCTGTATAGTCTCACCTCGGCTCCCCCATCCCCCCCGTCCACCCGCCCATTCCTTTAACCCCTTTTAACCAGCTCCATTCATCCTCCCCATTCATCCGTCTCCCACCATCTCAGGTCCAAGACATGGGTATTCTCTTTCCATCTCTCTGCCCCTCTCTCCCTCTCCCCCCTCCTCCCCCGCCCCGATGTAGATATACACAAATATTTTACTGCTCTATAGGGGTAAAAATACATCTATTCGTCCCCAGTAGCAGCAAAGGGGGTAAGGGGGGGGAGGGGGGGGGGGGGGCGTAATAAAAAATTCCTACAGACTCTCTGTACGCCATAGTATATTGTGGGCCCCCTCCCCGGTTCACCTCTCCCTACGGAGGGTCAAGGGTGGTAAAGAGAGAGAGCCAGACGCTCCCCTCTCCTCCCATTCCCCCGTCCCTCATGTGCCACGGTGACCATGCTACCCAAAGAAAATCTATCGTATTTTAATGTGTGTGACCAGTGTACTTATATACTTTATATACTTATATACTAGTATACCTTGTGAACTCCTTATATAAAAGTGTTAACCCCTCATACTAATTACCGCACTCCCTCCCTCCTTCATATAGATATGTGCAACCACACCTCCGGATAATATAATATATCCGGCAACAACATAATAGTAATAGTAAAAAAAAAAAAAAAAAAAAAAAAAAAAGGGCAAGCAAAAAAGAACCCTATTTACAAAAAATATATTGTGTACTCAGTGAGAACTTTCACAAAAATCCCGTATCAATAAAAATCCACTCTTTAAATAAAAAAAAAAAAAAAAAAAAAAAAGTGTCACCCAAGAAAAGGAGGGGGACGCATCTCCCCTCCCCCTCATATTTAATACTACGTGCCAAACCATAAATGGGTGGTGAACCGGAGGGCCCTCCTGTTACCTGAGTCTGTTAGAGACAAAGAAAAAAAGAAAAGAAAGAGAAAGAAAAAGAAGAAAGGGGAAAAAGAGACCCCGCAACAACAAAAAAAAAAAAAAGAAACCTTAATGGGCCATTAAAGGGCCAAACATCCCAGGGAGATATCGAATGAGAGAGAGGAACAAAAATCTCTCCACTTTTACTTATATATACTTATATAGTTATACTTATATATCTATATCTATGTCTGTGCTATAGTATTGCTATAGTATTATATCTCTCCCCTCAAAAACACCCACCAAAAAAAAAAAAAAAAAAAGGGGGGGGGGGGGGGGGGGGGGGGTAAAAAAAAGATGGGGGAGACCGCAGGGTAGGGCGGGAAGGGGGCGGGTGGGGGGACCCGTGGCTTCTTGATCAAACTTAGTCCTCAAGCTGGAATATAGAAGGGGGAAGTTTGTCCATTTCTCTTAAAAAAAAAAGGAAGAGAAATATAAGTACAAAGCTAAGGTCTTCTATGCTTCATTTCTTGGAGAGGTTGGGGGTCTGATTCTCCTGTCCCCCCTGTTCTTTTTGTCTGCCTAGATGTTGTAACCAGTTTGGTATCTCTGTCTCTGCTACTTCTTCTCCCAGGAACAGGAACAGCTCTGGTAAGTCCGCCGGTTGCCTCAGGGCGAATGATCTAGAGTCTTTCTTTACTCTCAGGGAAAATGGGTAACCCCACCGATATGAGCCCCCCGCCATTTTTATTCTGTCCAACAACGGACGTATCAAATTTCTTCTCTGCAGGGTGGCTCTAGATAAGTCTGGTAGGATTTTTATCTTTGCTCCCTCATATATCACTTCTCCTACATCCCATGCTTTCCGACTTATTTGTTCTTTGTGTATATATCTATGAAAACAGCAAATCACATCTCGTGGTCTCTCAGGGTTGGGGGAGGGGGGACCCATCACCCTATGCACCCTCTCAAATTCCAAGTCCTGCATTGGGATCTGAATATCAAGTTTTTGACAAATTCCCTGTATGGATGACTGTAGTGCTTCTTTCCCTACTGTCTCCGGGACCCCCCTGAACCCTTTCTTTTGCCACTGTGACGAATAATCTGCTTGCTGTGGATTTTTAATTTTCAATTTTCAATTTCAGACATTTAAACAGGTAGAGTGGGGGCTCTCTTTAGGGCTTTACAAAGGGGGAGCTTGCTGTGGAAGTCCCCAAGAGATTAAAGGTCTAATTCAGGCCTCCAGTATCCATGCTTTAGGGTTGGTTCATACCAGAACACGGTGCGGGAAAGGCATGTTCTGTGCGCTTTTCCTTCACTGCGTTCAAAACGCAATGCCTTTGCGACCTGCTGCGGATGCCAGTACATTGTTAATGGCAACCCCATACCATTTTTGGTTTGGCTTGTTTTTCAAAAGTAGTGCGTCTACTGTTTGTGTTTGAGCTGCAAATCACACCAAAATCAGACAAATAGGCTGCAGAATTGCACTGCAGGGGAACGCACACTAATTGGACGCACATTGACCCGCATGAGAGAAAGAAGTTGTGGCATCAGATCTCATCTGAGATATTTGTGGACTGGAACCACCTGAACCCTCTACAGAGATCAATGAAAGGTGGGTGTTCTATATAGTATTGTGTGTGTGTGTGTGTGTGTGTGTGTGTGTGTGTATGTGTATATATATATATATATATATATATATATATATATATATTAATTTGTGTGTGTGTGTGTATGTATCATTTATTTATTTTTCTGATTTTGTTTTTCTTGAGGTGTTCAGCAAATAAGGTAGTTTTTTCAACTTATGGGTGCTATTCAGTGATGGCTAAACTACTTCTCCCCCCCCCCCTTTTTTTTTTATATTTTATTATTTATTTAAAATGTATGTATTTGTTTAGGTATATACTTGATTTTGGGATAAAGAAAGGAATGGTGAGAACTTGGACACAGGTGTCCCCATTGGAAGATTTCTCTCTTCCTTTTCTTAGTACAGACTGCAATGAAAACCTGACCGGAAATCTAACCATTCCCTACTCTATCTACTCTATCCAAAACTTGGTGGGAAACCATTTTAAAATATATCTCTAGGCAGAACTTTTCTTTAGTTTGGGACAGTGTGTACGGTTAGATCCCCTGTCAGGTATTTAATGCTTTTTGATTCCCTATTGAGGAGAGTCACCCCTGTATTTGTCCTAGTAACCATTGTAAAGCCTCATACACGATCGGACTTTGTACAAACTTTCCCGTGTATTTTTGTACAAAGGGCGTTGGCCCCAAGTTTGTCAACAAACATGAATGTAGTGATGTTTCAACGTACTGACGACACTTCAAAAGAGGACGTTCAAATACTCCAGCGCCACCTTTGGTCAACTTCTGTATTGTTGTCTGATCTTTTGCATTGGTTCTGAGCATGCGTGTTTGTACTTTGTACAAAAGTCCGATGGTTTTGTGTACACACGGTTGGACTTTGCTCCATCGGACTTTTGTTGGCAGAAAGTTAATGAAAAATGAAAAAGTTGGTCCGATGGAGCGTACACACAGTTAGATATTTGTCCAAAACAGCTAATTTGCATGTTTCTTGTCAAAGTCCGATCATGTGTACGGGCCTTTAGAAAGAGAGTGGGAATCCAGCATGTTGGAATCCCCCCGAACGACAGGAAAGGGGAACATTTTCCAATGGGGACAACGGTCCCCTCACTTTGGGAGCTTTCCTCTGACTTCCTGTATTGTCTCTCTGGCAGGAAGTGAGGTAAAATTTCCCCAAGTAATACAGACACAGCAAAAACAAATTACATACCCTTTAACTTCCACAAGAAAGCAGAAGACTTTATCCCCATCATTCAAAGATTTACTGCCATGTGTACATAATGGAGAGAGCTGTACATAAGGAGGTTGTACAAATCTTGTTTCATGCTTGCTTCATGTGGACTTTACACTTATTTGCAGAGATATTCTGGGCAGCATTAAAGACCAATTTAACCCCAAAACAAAAAATAATGTTTTTCCTTCTTTCATTGGAGGGACACAGGAATTCAGATTCAGTCTGGTTATACCGCTGTCTACAGGAGGAATTGGTAAAGCCCAGGTTAATGCCTCCTCTACCCAGCATGCCTTCTTTTTTTTTATTTTATTTTTTATTTTTTCTAGTGTCTTAGAAGGAGGGCTGTATTTTTTGTTTTTTAGCTCTGCTTAGAAAAGTCTAACCAGTTTTTTGCTAGCCTTTTTTTTTTTCTTTGATTTTTTTTATTATGGACTGGTCTATTTTGGGACACTCATGCCACCTCCTGTGAAGAGAGGGTAGACATCATGGATCCTAGTGGACAACATCTCCCTCAAAAGGATATGTTCACCTTCGGAAACATGTAACATGTTCCTATAGTTTTTAGGGTGGAACGTCTAACACCTTCTCACTGCTGTAGCCCCTCCCTGCTGGCCCCCCCGTGACAGCAGTACAGGAAGAAGTTCCCCGTACTAGCTGTCACTTTTTGAAAATTGTGTAGGGCTGTGTCATTCGTTCAGAGCTCTGTGCATGAATGAACTACAAGTCCTGACATCCTTTGAAGCTGTACGCTTGTAGAATTGAGTGAACTAGCACATCACTGTTTGAGTGTAGTTCATGCAATATACGGGGCAGACAGCTCACACTGAGAGTCTGCAGGACTTTCCAGGCTTCAAAATAAATTTATAGTATAGATAGATAGAGAGATAGATATATATATATATATATATATATATATATATATATATATATATATATATATAATATCTCTATATCGCATCCTTTAACGCCTACCAGCTGCATCTGATCTTGTCAGGTTTTCTCATTGGAGATGGACAGCAACAGGTGAGGGGAACTGCCATGGTTCCTCGTCACTATGTCCTACAGCATTTTTACCTTCAGGTTCCTCATTGAACAGAGAGGTACTCCTCTGTGCTTCATTGCAGGCGTGTAGGGTGTTTGGGGATCCTTCTGTCAGAGATGTCTCTACTATGTCAGTCTACTTTAGCCACTTTTAACCACTATTTTAGGTCTGCCTCTATGGGCTAGGTAGGTTTCGTTATGACTACTTAGCCTTTCCATCTGGTGGCTGATAAAGATTCTTCTCCCCATATCAGGGGGTTTCTATTACTGAAGAATCCATATGTGGGACTGCTTTCTGGTCCCTCCAGTACAGGTGGTTTCCTCCAAATCATGGGATCTCGCTTTGGGCAGCTCTCCTGGTTTGAACAGCATTTGACATTATTGAGGTGCTGTACTTCCTGCGTCAAGTGAGATTGTCTTATTTCTACACTGGATGATACCAAGAGTGTGTTTCACATGCAACGTTCCCTTTTAAGGGCAAGCCCCTGGAAACCAGTTCTTCTAGACATAGAGGTGTGCCTCTGACCCAGGGTGGCAGGTCAAGTTTGCTGAAGGAGGACCCTGCATATTCCTGTATTGTTGGTAGGCAGAGCACACCAGTCTGCAATTGCATATATTCTTAGAGAGAAGCAAAGAATGCCTTAATGATTTCGGAATGCCTGTCCACTCTGCATTAGGTCTTCTTTCTTTGGCTGATTCACAGCCTATTGAGGAAGGTTGTTTATTTTTTTTTTGGCGTTTCCATTTTTTTTGCTCAGGCTGTACCTTTCTCTACTGAATCAGTTCTTTGCTGTGATGATAGAATTCATGTTCCTTTGTCTACAAAGGCTGAGACTTTCTGAATCGAGGGGATCAGGGCACATTCTTAGGTCTAGGACTTACAGATCAGGGATAGGCAGAGATCTTTGTGGCGTTGACCCAGGGGCCCCACATTCATATCAGAGGATGTTCAGCTTCACCCCAAGCTCTTTCTGGTTGTTCCCATCTCGCTAATCTGGGGTCTACCTCCCATATCTTGCCTACCCTTGTTGGGGACCCTGTTCCTTGTTGACAAGATTAGGCTGTGTCTCTTTTCTAAAACACATGGGAAATTATTGTTGGGCCTTTTTGTCTTTGGTGGGTTCTGGTTGATCAGCTTCATGCTTAATCCAGGTTTCAGTGTTCTCTTCCGTGCAGAGTAATTACGTTCTGGTGATGGCCTGCCCATATATTGGCCCTGAGCCTCAGGTTTATACTTGGAGGTCGATTTATTAAATCTGGAGAGTGCAGCTGTGCATGGTTGCCAATTGGCTTCTAACTTCAGCTTGTTCAAGTAAGCGTAGACAAAAAAAAAAATGGAAGCAAATTTTTGTTTTTTATGCAGGTGTCCTTCTGTTGACTGGCTGGTACCCCTATTGGGTAGGGGACTCAGTCCCATCAGATTCAGGCGTTGGTCCTTTAAATGTCTCTTGGACTGCAGGCATTAGCGTTTTTTTGCTCTGCTGCCCACCCCTCAGTTGGACTACTTTTATATGTCCTGACGACTGTGTCTGATATCCTGTGCCGCGCAATGGACAAGAAAGAAAATAGGATTTTTGTACTCATAGTAAAACCATTGAGGGGTACAGGTCCCACCTGTGTCCTAAGGGGGAGGAAGTATAGAGGAGACATTGCTGGAACTGGCAGCAGAGGAGGGAATTCAGTATTTGGATGGGATGCACCGAGCTTTTGAGCATTTCTATGACCATATAAGTGGAAATCGTGTGGAACATCTGATCATTGTTAAACTTTTTAAGAGCCCATCTTCTGGAATGGGAGACATTTTATAAATTTGGGGCGGAATATACGCTTTTCGCCTTGATGGCACCTCCACAGCTCATGCATTGGTGCACTACATTGGCAAAAAAAGTTGCTTATGCCTTTTTTTTTTCTACGTTCTGGCATGTTGGCAGCCTTTTTCAAATGAATGGGGCCCCCTTAATGTTATGCATGACACAACATTCATGAACACTGTGCATCAGAACAGCCAAGTGTGATTGGGCCCTAAATGCCATACTGCCTTGAAATAAATAGAAAATTCCATTGATATGTTGATTCAAATAGAAATTAAGTAACTTTTATGCATTAAGTTGAAGCCTCTGTTCCCAATTTATCAGTTCAATATTCTATTTTATATATTCAAGACATGGGATTGTTTTAAATGAGACGAAAAAAATCAAATTTTTTTTTCCAGTAAAGGAGGTGCAAACCCAGTGGCAGTCACTCTGGGAAAACTTCAGACGGGAGCTTCATTACCAAATGTTCAGCGAAAGAGGCTTGCAGTGTGCAGAGACGCCCACCTTCCCTCACTTTAAGGATTTGTTATTTCTTAAACCGCTTATAATACCAGGGTAATTTGTCTTTTGGTTCTTCTTTGTTGGGGTTATGCATTAGTGCATTGAACAACCAGACCTCTCTGTACTAAAAGATGTATTCAGTATAGACCTCTCTGTACTAAAAGATGTATTCAGTATAGTTGGGAATTGCTAAACTTCGCTTAACTTTTGGGGACTTATCTTGCGTATGTTTGCATTTTGCTGGAGTTCTAATATATTTTACATTCTAGGACAGAAAGCAGAATTGGCCATCCAACTTCTTCTGAAGTCCACGAGGAGGACGTGATAAAAAAAGATGACCTTAAAATAATTTATATAAATGATGAACCATCGCCTGATGTCATGTCTTTACATGCAGACAAGATGTCTGAAACTGTGGATTTCATCCAATCAGATGACGAATCGCAAATCGTTCAAGATGAGCTGAGTCGAAACGTGGTGATGGAATTGGCACATCAAAGCCAGGAATTTCAAGGCTCTCACATGGCCTTTGCCAAAAGCCTCGTCCCTTATTTGGCCCAAGTGCCACATAGCCGCCAGAAAAGCCTCAGGATGACACTGACTAACATTATCTTTTGTTATATTGAGAATGCTCGTGGACAGGCCTCTAAAACTAGCCCGGAGCTTCTGCGGTACATCTCATCCTCTTCTTTTCAGCAGCCCCCTTAGTCTTGCAAAGCCAAGTTCTTGTACACAGCATATGCATTTCAATCAGGGCTCGGGGCTTACTGGTAATTTCTCTTTAGATGGACAAAATTGACCTGGCACGGCAGGTTTTCCAGCATGTGCCTGCAAGCAGTATTTTCTAGTAGAGGTCATACAAGGTGAAAGTGGTTCTGGACTTTGCCTACGGAGCCACCCAGTTCCCCTGAAATATCTTGCAATGTAAATGAGAGAGGTTCCACAGTACCACCTTCAGTACCACCTTACTTTAGCCCTTCCGTTTTATTTGTGTTTGTTCTGCCAGTAGTGAGCAGGCTGCTTAATGCAGTACATATAATGGGCATTTAGGTAGTTGCCTCCTCCCTGTTTATTATCTTTTCAAAAAACTAAAACTAATTTCTAGTTTCAGTTCTGTGAACTCACATGCCATTAGCTGATTACTTGTAGAGACATTTGCAGCTTTAAAGTAACACATTTCCGGTGCTTAGAAGCATTGTGGGGCAGATCTAAGGGATGGATTAACTGTAATGTTCACACTGATGCAGTGCTGGATTCGTAGTGGTTCTTGTACGTCTCTCGCACTGCATTACAATCGCACTCTGGTCATGCGAACTGCTGAAAGTCAATGTTAAAGGAGTGTTTTCCCCCAAAAATGAAAAGACAGATGCTACAAACACTGTAACTGCTGACTTTTACTATTAGGGCACTTGCCTGTCCCAGCATCCAGCGGTGTCCTCACCCGAACTGAATCTTGCATTGGCTCTCGGGTGCTGGTACCGCCATCTCGGCTAAGGGAGACTTCACAGCCGGTTGCGTTCTTTGAATGGGTCGGTGCCAAATGTGGCAGTGTAGGGGGGTGAGGAGGCAGACAAGCGAAGCTTCCTCTTTTGGGTGGAGCTCTGCTTTGACACCCCAAAAATGGTTTAAAAAATGCAGTGCAAGTTGCAGAATACACCCAAGCAGTCCAATTCCAGTGCAGCAAAAAAAAAGGTGCATGCACCTTTTTCGTGCAGGTGTGGTACGATTTGAGCCATAGACAATAATGAAAATGAGCTGCATGCAATTCGGACAGAAATCGCACCACATTCGTGTTCAAATCACATGCAATTCTATGCAGTGCGATTTGAGCTCATTCATTTTGTATGTATAGTAAGAGGACAAGGGTTCCCTACCCGCGCAATATTATATACAAATTGTGAATAAATAGCTGCCCGTTCAAAGGTTAATGAACCAATGTGATGAAAATTATATGTATGTGGTGAACCGCGCTATAATCTAAAAATTATTAAAGTGCACAAATACACCCCACCGAATTGACTCCAATGGAGCGTATACAACAATACCAAACATCTACTAAACAAAGTAAATTGTGTATATATAAATAAATTGAATAAGTGCAAAAAAGTCCTGCATCAAAAAGACAAAAAACACGTGAAGAAAGGACATCCAATGTATTCAAGTATTAAGGTGACTTTTCCAATGCTTGAGTGAATAGGGAAATCCTCCACCAACACAAGCAAACAGCCTACTCACCAGATGGAGACTATCCCCATTACAGAGATCATAAATGCCTTAAAGCGGGATTCCACCCTAAAGTGGAACTCTCGCTTTTCGGAACCCTCCCCCCCTCCGGTGTCACATTTGGCACCTTTCAGGGGGGAGGGGGTGCAGATACCTGTCTAAGACAGGTATCTGCACCCACTTCCGGGCATAAACTCCCACGGGAGTTTACGCAGCTTCCTGTCCCGGCGCGCTGTCTGCCGGGACACACACGTGTCCCGGCAGACAGCGCTGAAGATTCTCATTGCGTCGCACGACTCGTGCATGCGCAGTAGGGAATCGGGAAGTGAAGCCACTTCCTTATTCCCTCACCGAGAATGGCGCCGGCTACAGCAGAGAGCCGAGCGATCGATCAGCCTCTGCTGCCAACATCGCTGGACCCTGGAACAGGTAAGTGTCCATTTTTTAAAAGTCAGCAGCTGCAGTATTTGTAGCTGCTGGCTTTTAAAAAAAAAAAATTTTCAGTACAGTCCCGCTTTAAGGTTATCAGACTGCTTACATATGGATCGGCAGTGACGGACTCCTGGAAGCAGTCTGCGTTTATCATCTCTGTAATGGGGGTCGTCTCCATCTGGTGAGTAGGCTGTTTTCTTGTGTTGGTGGAGGATTTCCCTATTCACTCAAGCATTGGAAAAGTCACCTTAATACTTGAATACATTGGATGTCCTTTCTTCACGTTGTTGGACTTTGTGTTTTTTGACGCAGGACTTTTTTTGCATGGGTAGGAAACCTCTGTCCCCTTACTATACATACAAAATGAATGGGCTCAAATCGCATTGAATTGCATGTGATTTGAACATGAATGTGGTGTGATTCCTGTCCGAATTACATGCCGCTCAGTGCACCGGTGTAAACCTAGGCTAAGGCAGCAGATTACAACCCAAACTGGTCCACCATGTTGAATGTTAACGTGACCCTCACACTGTCATAAAGTGATGGAAATAACATATGCATCTAATAGTAGGTGCAACATGGAGACTGCACAGACTCTTACAAGTTTAGATATTCTTGGCTTTCTTGGGATACCTAAGCTCCTGTGTTGTCTGTATGCAAATGAGAATTCAAGCGTGACTCCTACTGTACAGCGTTTTACCTGAACTCTTCAACAAAGGCACTTGCTGCCCTACAGTGGCCAAGAGCAAATAGTCGGCCCCATGGGTCATTTACAAACATAGTACAGGGTTCTTACTCAGCTGTGTGCTGCAGAAATTTAGAAAATGGAGGTCTGACATATTTTCCATGCTGTTGCACATGAATGAGCAGTATTTGTGGTATGAAGAATAATGAAGGCGTTCTCTTCTTAATCTCAAAATTTAAAATATGCACTTGTGACGGATCCTGTACTCAAGGTGTCCGCCGTAAATGCTTTCTAAGTCATGGAACATGAGTCCAATGGATCTGGTTATAGGAACCCCCAAGAATTAGACAGCACTAGTTCTTGATGTACATCAGGAATGCTTTATTTGACATTTCACGCACATATATATAGCCAGATGACTAAAAGCTAACCTAATTAGCATGAGCTAATTATCTTAATCATTGACCCAGACTAGTTGACTGGCTAAAAAGACTTTTCATGGTCAGACTTTAAGGCTCCTAGTTAATTGGAATGACTATTCAACAGACATTAACATAAACATTAACACAGGGCTAATTAGCACAACAACATTGTGTGGAATACACCTTACAAGCCAGACCAGCCTCATCTACACAACAGACATGTGGCTTGAGTTCATGACATTAGCATCTGACAGCTTGTGTCCCATTCAGTCTATTGCCAATGCCAAATGTATATACAGAGAGTGTGTCTTGGGGGGCCCGTAATCAGTTGGCAGGAGGCTCGCATGTAGTCCTCTCAAAAAGCCTGTGTCCCGGCTAGGTCTGTCACAGCACTTTAATAGATTTATTGAATAAACATTTTGATTAATCAGTACTTGTATGTGGTGTGTTTGTGTTTTTTACATGATAAAAAATAAATAGTAATTGTAGTTATCGTAAACCCATGCTTTGTTTAAATATACACTAACTGACCACTTTGTTAGGTACACCTGTTTAATTGCGTGGTAACAAATTGCTAATCCGCCAATCGCATGGCAGCAACTCTATGCATTTAGGCATCTAGACGTGGTGAAAGACGACTTGCTGACTTTCAAACTGAGCATCAGAATGAGGAAGAAAAGGGATTTAAGTGACTTTAAACTTGGCATGGTGGTTGTTGCCAGGCTAGCTGGTCTGAGTATTTCAAAAATGGATCTACTGGGATTTTCACACAAAACCATCTCTCGGATTTACAGAGGATGGTCTGAAAAAGATAAAATATGCAGTGAGCGGCAGTTGTGTGGAGGAAAATTCCTTGTTGATGTCAGAGGAAAATGGGCAGACTGGTTGGAGATGATAGAAAGTAGGGGTGCAACGGATCAAAAAACTCACGGATCGTTCCTCGGATCAGAGTCACGGATCGGATCATTTTTCGGATCGGCAAATAATAATTGAATTTGCAAGAACCTGTGAAAATTCCACCACTGTAATATCCACGTCATCTCCCCCACTGTAATATTGGCTGGGTACGGCTGAGCATGGCTGGGTACGGCTGAGCATGGCTGGGTACGGCTGAGCATGGCTGGGTATCGCCGAGCATGGCTGGGTATCGCCGTGTATCGCAGAGTATTGGCTGGGTAACGGCAGAGTATGGATAGATGGCTGAGCATGGATGGATCCATGGATGTGACTGCAATTGTCACAGGTCAGCGCTGTGGGCACTGCTGATCCAGCCCACAGCACTGCTGGCATCCGATCTCTCCCCTCCACTGTACAGATCAGTACACAGAGGGGAGAGAGGAACCGGCTTCATGACTTGACACCGGTTTGTTTACAAGTGATCGCTCCGTCATTTGACATAGCGATCACGGGGTAAACGGCTTACCAAGATGGCCACGCTCCGGAGCTAGGCCGAAGCCTCGGCCTTCCCTAAGGCCGAGGCAGCAGACCACGTGGTGTTCTGATCCGAACAGGTTGACCCGTTCGGATTACGGATCGGTGACGATCCATTGCACCCCTAATAAAAAGGCAACAGTAACTCAAATAAGCACTCGTTTCAACCAAGGTATGCAGAATACCATCTCTGAATGCACAACACATCGAACCTTGAAGAAGATGAATACACCAGGTGCCACTCCTGTCAGCTAAGCACAGGAAACTGAGACTAAAATTCAGACAGGATCACCAAAATTGGACAACGGAAGATTGGAAAAACGTTGCCTGGTCTGGATCTAGATTTTAGCTGCGACATTGAGATGGTAGGGTCAGAATTTGGCGTAAACGACATGAAAGCATGGATCCATCCTGCCTTGTATAAACTGTTCAGGCTGGTGGTGGTGTAATGGTGTGGGGGGAATATATTCTTGGCACACTTTTGGGCCCCTTAGTACCAATTAAGCATCGTTAAAATTCCACGGCCTACCTGAGTATTGTAGCTGACCATGTCCATCCCTTTATGACTACAGTGTACCCATCTTCTGATGGCTCCTTCCAGCAGGATAATGCACCATGTCACAAAGCTCATCTCACCACTGGTTTCTTAAAGTGATTTGTAAAGGATCGTTTTATTTTTTTTTTAAAATAACAAACATATCATACTTGCCTCCACTGTGCAGCTCGTTTTGCACAGTGTGGCCCCGATCGTCTATTTCTGGGGTCCCCCGGCAGCTCTCACGGCTCCTCCCCACATCAGATAACCCACCTAGGAAAAGCGCTCTCCCGTGGGGGTTACCTTGCGGGCGTGCTCCCGAGTCCAGCATTTGCGTCCGTAGACACGAATGCCGGACTTGGCCCCGGTGCCCGCATCATTGGATTTGATTGACAGCAGCGGGAGCCAATGGGTGCGCTGCTATCAATCTATCTAATCAAGAGCCGGGACCACGTGCAGAGAGGAACAACGCGTCCCTGCCGAGTAGATGAAGGGGCTCAGGTAAGTAAAACTGGGCGGCCGGTGACTGCCAGGTGTTTTTTTTTCACCTTTAATGCATAGGATGCATTAAGGTGAACGAACGCGAGGGTTTACAACCCCTTTTAAACATGACAATGAGGTCACTGTAATTTTATTGCCAATACAACTAATCGATAGTTGACAACTATTTTCATAATCGGTTAGTGGGTCAGCCGATTAGTTGGACTGCATACAGAATGCATTATGTTTACCTATCGGGAAATACAGTGCAGCACACGTACAGCTCAGTATACCGTCCATACATGTCAGTAAGTGCCTGAGAACTTGTGAACGTGGTGTGGAGCAATGCCTCGTGGGACATGTAGTCCTGGGCAGGAAGTGAGTGGTTGGTTCTAAAGGCAGAAGTTTTTTTTTTTTTTTTTTGCCTTGCTATAGGGCAGTGATGGCGAACCTTGGCACCCCAGATGTTTTGGAACTACATTTCCCATGATGCTCATGCACTCTGCAGTGTAGTTGAGCATCATGGGAAATGTAGTTCCAAAATAACTGTGGTTCCAAGCTTTGCCATCACTGCTATTCTATACTTTGCAGCTTGCTATTGGGGCACTCTGAAGACAGGAGGAGCCAGAAGCGTCAGAGGGGGGCCCCAGAAGAGGCCAATCAGGGCTGCCCTGTGCAAAACCATTGCACAGAGCAGGTAAGTACAACATGTTTAAAATCACTTCAGGCAAAAATTGAGAATTTACCCTCTTAATGACCAGACATTTTTTGCGATACGGCACTGCGTTACCTTAACCACTTCAACCCCTGTAAAAACAAGGTACCCGATTCTAACCCCCCCAAAATAATGACATGCCTAATGTGGCATGTAAGAGGGCGAGGAGTGCTTAAAGTAGAGGTTCCACTTTTGGGTGGAACTCCTCTTTAAAGAGGAAGTAAACCCTGATGGGTTTACTTCCTCTTTGTTTCCCTGCACAGGTAAAGCATAATGGACTACTATGCAAGAGATATTTTATCTAAGGGTAGTTCCCAAAAAATGGCCCGTTGGGTGTACTTGAACTGAATACCGTCAGCCACTGTGGCCAACTGCTTGACATTCTCGGTGAACTGCGAGGCCGGTGGTGAGCGCTCTTGTAGTTCATTTATTCAGCAACTGCCTGCTCGTATCGGAGGTACGTGTACTGAGATTCTACATTATCCTGGCATTGCACCTGCGATCTGCCAACAGTTTCTCTTTGCTGGACTTTTATACGTTTTTTATCTTTCCAAAGAAAAATCTCCCACTCTTCACATTCGCACCTTATTCAGGTCATCAGTTTTCGGCAGCACCTATATATTGTGAGCAACTATTTTCAAGGATGAAGCACACGGAGGCCAAAATTAGAACCAAAATATCTGATGAGCACCTTGAAACTTCATTGAGAATTTCTATTACATCCATCGAACCAGATATTAATGTTAGTTTATCAAAAACCATGTCAAATATTGCACTAGTTTTAGGTCACCTTCTTTGAGTTTTTTATAATAAAAAATATTACAAAAAAATTACGTTTTATTACTCGGGTACATTATTTATATCGGTGATCGTTAACTTGTGATCTGCGAGACTTTTTCTGCTCGTCGGCTATCCTTATTGTTAGTGTAGAGCAAGACAATCTTCCTCTATTTTCAATGTGGCCCAGGAAGGTCAAAAGTTTGGACACCCCTCCTCTGATTGAGAGAGATATCTATCTCTAATCTCAAAAGGTTGGACACCCCTCCTGTGATCTCTCCCATCTATCCATCCATCTCTCTATCTAATTTATTTTTTATAAAAGCTGAACTTCTTTAAGGCTTGACATGTTGAGTATCAATTTGCTCGGCACAACCCCAAAAGTTTGGGTGAGATATTGCATTTGTGTGTCCTAAAATTAACGTTTGGCTAGATTTTGCACGAATCTTCAGATCTAAAATGTATTTTTCAAATTATGCAAAATATGAAAAAATAATCCGTCAGTGAAAGGGCTGAAGTAAACCTGTCATGGTATAAATATGAAGACTGTCAATGCTGGTCTACTGAAAATGCCAAGCTTTATGCATGTCTGATTTAAAGAGAAATTGGCATTTGCATACATGTGACAATGAAGGTTTTTTTTTTTTGTTTTTTTTTTTTGGCACCTTTGTTTAGCTTTATTTACTTTGTCAAGGACTGACACTTCAGCTTGTGCTAGAGGGGTCTGAAGTCTAAAAATTGCTCCCCTGTAAACTGCCTGACCTCACACCCAGTTTGCTATCTTTTTGTCTGGGTACTGGCAGTTTACATGTGAGTAGTTATCATACTTAAGGTCATCTTTGACCCCCCATGAGGCAAGCTGAAGTATCTGGTTCAGACACAGAGATTAAAGTAGATGGCAAGTCAATCCTCACTAAGCTTAAATCTGCTCCCACCCCCATTCTAAGCTTATCTTAACCACCCTGTAAAAGGAAAGATATCTGTACTTGCCTACCCTGAAGTCGATCAAGTCACATGATCGGGTCCCAGCAGCAGCTTCAGTGAAGAGGAGGGATAGCTGGCAGTAGTTGCACCGTAGTAAGCCTATATGTGACGTCATTGCGCAGGCTCTGCAGCTGTTCTCAACTATTTCTCCTCCCCACTGAAGCTGCTGCTGGAGAGATCACGTGATCGAACCGGAACTACTTTAGAATAGGTAAGTATTGACTTCTTGCCCTTTACAGGGTAGTTGGAATAGGCTTACAATGGGAGTGGGGACAGGTTTAAGCTTAGTTTTTAGGTTTTAACTTGCCTTCCACTTTAAACATAAATAAGGGGCAAATATAACCCTTTTTCTTTTTTAAATTGGACCAAACAGTACACTAATTAAAAGTGAAACCTTCAAACACTGATTTTTTCTTTTTTCAAATTTCTAGTGGATGCAGTTGTACCTGAACAAGAGAATCATCAAACCAACAATGACATGGACGTACAAATTGTGGAAGTAGACCAGGCTGATGGCAACATGGCATTAACAACAGAGGAAAGGGAGCATAAAGACTTCATCAGATCGTTGTTTGAGACTGTGCTGCTTATGGGCAAGCAGAACGTATCTTTGGAGGGTCGAAATTGCAAAGTTCCTGAAGGGATTTATACCCCTGACAACTTCCAGGCTCTTCTTGAGTACCGAATTAATTCTGGGGATGATGTACTCAGAAGGCGATTCTAAATGCTTGCTGTAAACCAGGAATATTGTTCTCGGCTCCAACAGGAGCAGATTTTGGAAGTATGTGAGAGCTGCATAAGGGAAGAAGTGCTCCGGGAAGTATGGGGCTCCCAGTTCTTCTCCATAATGTGTGAAGATACTGTTGATTTAGCAGGAGAGGAACAAATTCCTGTTTTCATAAGACATATTGATAACACCTACAGCCTACGAGAAGAGTTTATTGGGTTCCTCCCTTGCGTTGCAGATGCCGAAGTCTTGGCTATCAACTTCCTTTTGACTCTTACGGAGAAATGGGGCTTGAATATGAATTTCTGCCGTGGAATGTCTTGCAACTCTTCACGCAAATATTCTGCTAAAATGAAAGTTGTGGCTTCATGGTTGCTACAGAAGTACCCAAAAGCCACTTATACTCTTAGTTCTAATTGTGCCTTGAATTTGTGGCTGTCAAAATCCACACCTGTTCCTGGAGTTTCTGTAGTACTGGGCATACTAGATGATATTTCTTTATTTTTTCAAAGCTCTGCTCAACTGCAGGAAGAGCTGAAAAATATTATCAATTCACTTTTTCAGGACAATGTAGAGAAGGGTTCTGAACTTGTAGAGCTCTTAAAATCTGACTGGGCAAGTAGACATGATGCTTTTGAGATGATAGTGACTCTCCTTCATTCCCTGATTGTCTGCTTGGACAAAGTGTCTTGTGATAACAGCTGTCGGTGGGATGCCAAGATCAGCAGCCATGCATTTATCCTCTCAAGTGCCATGACTGAATTCGATTTTGTGGTTACCATTGTAATTTTGAAAAATGCTCTCTCTTTCACTCGAGCTTTCGGAAAAAACTTGCAGGGCTCGTCGTCGGATGTTTTCTCTGCCGCCAACAGCTTAATGGCGGTGTTGCACGCGTTGAATGAGGTGATGGACAACATTGAAGTTTACCATGAGTTCTGGTTTGAGGAGGCCACTAATTTGGCTGGCAAACTACATATCCCAGTAAAACTCCCAGGTCAATTCCGAGAATGCAACATGCAGCATGACTTGACTTCTGAAAACTTTTACAAAGATGCCCTTAGCATACCCACAGTCCAGCACATCATTCAGGGGCTGAAGGACCTTTTTTCAGAACAACACCTTAAGGCCCTTAAATGTCTATCGTTGGTTCCGGCCGTGATGGGCCAACTGAAATTCAGCACCAGCAAGGAACACAACGCTGATAAATACAAAAGTGACCTTCCCAACCCAGACACCCTTTCCGCGGAACTTCACTGTTGGCGAGTCAAATGGAAACATCGGGGCAAAGACGTGGAACTTCCTACCAACCTCTTTGAGTCTCTTCAGCTACCTGATATTAAGTTTTTCCCGAACGTTCAAGCCGTTCTAAAAGTCTTAAGTGCTCTACCCATCTTCAAAATGGAAAACAAATGTGATACAAGCAGGAAACGTTTGAGTTTCTACATAGAGAAAATGCCAAGAGAACAGCGTTCGAGCCACCTGGCATTTCTAAATGTAAACTATGACGCAAAACATGACTTGGATTTAATGGTGGACACATATTTGAAGGCGGTGGAGAGTAAAGACCAACTTGATTCCATCCCACAGCAAACGGATATTGCAGAGGAAGTTTGATGTCAATAGACTTTTTTTGTTTTTGTACTTTATTTTTCTTTGTTAATCTGTTTTTAAAGAGAACCTTTGAGGATAAACATGTGGGACCTGATGTTAAGTTGTGTTTGTTTTTTTTTAAGGGGGCCGGCTCCAGGTCTTCTGTTTCTTGTAGGATGGGAGGTTATACTCGGATTTCACTGGCTGCATTTTTGGTCCAGGTAATGACACTGAGTGATGAAGCAAGAGACCGGCTGACAGGCCCCAATTCCACACTTTTAACTGCAAGATAACAATGGCAGCTCCCATAGACCTTGTCTTTAAAGTGCTATTAAAGGCACATTTTTATTTAATTTTTTTTAAACAACAAACATGTTGGACTTGCCTGCTCTGTGCGTTTGGTGTTGTACAGAGCAACCCCGGTCCTCCTCTTCTGGGGTTCTCCCGCCAGTACTTCTGGTCCCTCCCTCCTGTTTAGTGCCTCCATAGCAAGCTGCTTGCTATGGGGGGCACCCGAGCAAGCTCGTTCCAGAGCCAATGCTCTGTGTGTCTATTCACACATGAAGGGTGGCTTGGCCCAAACTCTGCTCTCTATTGGCTCACTGGCTGTGATTGACAGCCACTGGCACCTGCTGCTGTCTCAGCCAAGGGGGAGGGAGAGATCTGGGAGAGCTGCTGCTCTTGTTCACCTCGCTGGATCGAGATGGTAAGTATTGGGGGGGGGGGGGGGGGGGGGGGGGCTTCTGCATACAAGGTTTTTTTACCATCATGCATAGAATGCCTGAAGGTAAAAAAGAATATTGAGCCTTTACAACCACTTTAAACAGCAATGGGTCCCTGTCACAAGACACTCAGCGCGCAGCTAGAAGTGTAGATACTGAAGCCCAGCAGGTGCAGCCCCCCCTCCCCTCCACTGACACTGATCAGGATGAGACTGAGCAACCCTCCCTTGCAGAAATCCTTAAAGCTGTGCATGTGTGCACAGCATCTGTGAATAATTTGAAAGAGCAGTTTGGAGGGCTGAGAGACGATGTCTCCCTCTTGAGACAGGATATGCAGAAGATCAGAGAGCGCACAACTGCTGTGGAAAGCAGAGTCAGTGAGGTTGAAGATAGACTCCCACCAGTTGCTCGGGAGGCACATGCTGCCCATCAGCTAGCTAACGACACTAACAAGAGAACAGAAGACATGGAGAATCGCTTAAGGCGAAACAATGTCCGCATAGTAGGCCTGCCCGAGAAAATGGAGGGCCGAGATACTACCGCCTTTGTGGAGACCTGGCTGATAGAGCTATTTGGCAAAGAGGCTTTCTCCCCCTTCTTTACGGTGGAACGAGCTCACCGCACACCGGGACGCCCGCCGCAGCCGGGGGCGCCCCCCAGACCCATTCTGGCCCGGCTTCTGCACTATAGGGACAGAGAGGCGGTACTGAGGAATGCCCGTGAAAAAGCTAATATTCTGGTGAATGGAGTCAGGGTGTCATTCTACCCTGACTTCTCGGCCGAAGTGCAGAGATCAAGAGCCAAATTCTCGGATGTGAAAAGACGCCTGAGAGCCCTGCAGCTACCTTATGCTATGCTCTACCCCGCCAAACTTAAGCCCCATACACACGCGCGGATTATCCGAGGACCAGGTCCGTCGGACCATGTCCGTCATACTTTGTCTGATATTGGTTTTGCGTACACACGGTCGGACAAAGTTGTCGGAAAATCCGATCATTCTGAACGTGGTGACGTTTGTTGCCTACGACGGGACTACGTAGAGGCTAGTAGCCAATAGCTTTGGTCTTGTAATGTGATCTGAGCATGCGTAGCACTTTGTCCGGTCGGACAACCGTACACACGATCGGATTTGGTTTGATCGGACCGTGTTGACGGCAAATCTTTCCAGCAGGAGATAAGACTTTGTCCGTCGGACAAACCGACGTACACTGTCCGATGGTGCATACACACGGTCTGATTTTTCAACAACATTGTCCGATCGGACAGAATCCATGAAAAAGTCCGACCGTGTGTATGGGGCTTTAGAGTTACAGCGGACAGACAATCACACTTCTTTGAAAGGGCACAGGAGGCGGCTATGTGGCTGGACCGAAACGAACAGGCTCTGCGTCACCGTGACAGAGATGAGGAGGGAGTGGAACCTGTCTGATGCGTCTAATACTGAGCAAGCCTGAAGAATCACACAGGAGCACCTTTGTTGTTAAGCTTTTGCTTTCCCCCCCCCCTCTTTGCTTTTCTTTTTCTTCTCTTCGTTGCTCACAAAGTTTTTCAATGAAGCCGAGGAGGTTCCCATCTAACCGAGGAGCTGTATGCCCACATTTTCCCACCCATTGGGTATTGTGATATACGAATCTATTGCCATTGGGCTTGATTCCCCTGAAGTTTCCACCACTCTGACTGCGATTACACTCTTACGGGAACCATCCTGGCATTAAGCTGCTGGGAGACAATATATTGATATGTGAACAGTGAGCTATCTTGTGAAGAAGGCAAGAGGAAATGTTTTTCTCCCCTGAGAGGGGTAACACACGATCAACAGTTTTTTGTTTGATGTTCCTAGTTTTTACCCAGGATCATGTCATGTTGACAACCTGGGTTGTTGTATGTGCATATTTGTCTTGCTTGCACCGAAAATCACACCCACAAAGCTACTCTCCGCAACTTTTCAGCCGTACACTTGATGTCAATACCAAATTGATAATACACAGCCCTGACTCTGCACCACCTGTGCATCCCCCTTTTTTCTTTTTATACGCAGTCCTTATTTTTAGCCCGGGACATATTTTGTTCCTTTGCAGATACCGGCTTAATGGCACGGCCCATACTGACACTATACCTTTGGAGGTCAAATGGCTGAAGTACCAGTAGTCTCCTGGAACGTGAGGGGGCTGGGATCCCCACTTAAACGGATGATGATTTCCTCCTGTCTGAAGAAATACCACCCTATGATACTATGTATGCAAGAAACGCATTTAACCAAGGATACGCAATGTTGTCTTAGATATGCATGGGTGGGCAAGGCATACCATTCCACACATACTTCGTACTCCCGAGGTGTGAGTGTAATGATACATAACTCGGTAGACTTTCAGGAAATTGATGTTTGTATTGATGCAGAGGGCAGGTTTGTTTTCTTACAATGTCGGGTGGGCATATTGCACTGTATTTTAGCATGTGTGTACATACCCCCGCCGTTCTCGATGGCGGTAATTCGGCTGCTCCTGACCTATTTGGAGGGAAGGCCGGATCTGCCGTTACTTATAGTGGGGGACTTTAATTGCTGGTTGAGTCCCTCCATGGACAGACACCCGAACTCGGGGGGGTCTGCCACATCGAGGGAGTCGCCATTGCTCAGACTGTTTAATGAGGTAGGGTGGATTGACATTTGGAGGTTGAAGTACCCGGGGGTCAAGCAGTTTTCCTGCTTCTCCAAAACTCATGGAACACTGTCCAGAATCGATCTGGCTGTGGGCAATCCAGCCATGCTCCCATCCATCTCAGAGGTGACATACCGGCCTAGATCCGTATCAGATCACTCACATTTGGTGGTCAACTTGATTACATCCACTATGCCCACACTCCCAAAACCCCCATGGAAATTCAACGCCTTTTGGCTAAAATTGTTCCTAACACACGGCGAGATGGAGCGGAGCATGGGGGAATTCTTGAGGAACCAAGATTTTATTGACTCACCTGCTACACAATGGGATGCCTTTAAGGCTTATGTGCGGGGACTGTTAATTTCCGAAATTACTAAAGTAAAAAAGAACTCCTCGGGGCTCAGAGAGGACCTTGAAAAACAGGTAGCGGCTCTGGAGGAGACATATGTCAATACCCCATCAGATTCGGCCAGGGAGGCATGGCAGTCGGCCCAATCAGCGTATGAGCGGCTGCTATCCTCCAAGGCGGAAAAAAAACTATTCTTTTCCAAACTGGCATTCTTTGAGGAGGGTGAAAGTACGGGGCGCATGCTAGCTAGGATTGCCAATGCCCAACAACGAGCTCCGGCTATTGGCGCTATAAAAACGGCAGGGGGGGGGATTGTCAACTCTCCCGACTTAATCCTAGCGGAACTGGCCAAGTTTTATGAGACCCTTTACCTCCCGACTGAGCAATATACACGACAGGAGCTTAGAGACTACTTACAGGACATTGATTTCCCACAACTTACGGACGAACAGCGGAGGGCTCTGGATGCCCCCTTCACTCTAGAAGAGTTACAGTATGCATTAGCGGAATTTCCCAACTGCAAGGCACCAGGGGCGGATGGGATACCCATGGAGGTATACAAACAATATGCCGATATACTCCTTCCCAGGCTCTTGGAGGTGTTTAATGAGGCCAGGGAGCGGGGAGCTTTGCCCCACTCCATGGCTACTGCTAACATAGTTCTTATTCTGAAACCTGGAAAGGATCCCCTAGAACCTGGCTCATATAGGCCTATATCTCTCTTACAGAGCGATATTAAACTACTAGCCAAAATGCTGGCGATTAGGCTTAACGGAGCTATCACAAGCATTATACATCCCGACCAAGCCGGCTTCATGCCCAATAAATCGACGGCTGTCAACCTAAGGAGGCTGTATCTCAATATGCAATCCTCGGCGCAGAATGTGGGGCAGAGGGCGCTTCTCTCACTGGACGCTATGAAGGCCTTTGATAGCGTTGAGTGGGAGTACTTGTGGGAAATCCTTGGGCGCTTCGGATTTGGCGACCGATACATTTCCTGGGTGCGACTGCTCTACCAGGACCCACGAGCTGCCATACGATCCTCTGGGGCAATGTCCAAAACCTTTACATTGGGTAGAGGCACAAGACAGGGGTGCCCTTTGTCACCCCTGCTCTTTGCTCTAGCCATCGAGCCCCTAGCCATAAAAGTAAGGGCCAACCCAGACATAGTGGGCTTTAAATACGGCGACGAGCAAGAAAAAATAATGCTATATGCTGAGGACACCATGATTTTGCTTGGCGATGTTGAGGGCTCGCTGGCAGAGGTTATGACCACAGTGGGAAAATTCGGTAAGTACTCTGGCTTGCGGATAAACTGGTCCAAATCTTCGCTGATGTTAATTGATGAAGGGGGGACGCCCCCGACATCTTGCACAGTACCCACAACTAATGCTTTTAGATATCTGGGGATTCAGGTGACGCCCAAAATTAGTGACTATGGCAAGTTGAATATAGCCCCACTGCTACAAAAGTTTAGAGACAGGATTAAAACATGGAACTCACTCTGCCTGTCGGTAGCAGGCAGGGTGAACCTGATAAAAATGATTCTCATGCCCCAACTGCTTTATGTCCTGCATAACGCCCCGACAGTAGTGACGCTAAAGACATTTAGGATTGTTAACTCCCTGTTCCGCATGTTAATTTGGAAAAACCGGGCACCTAGAATTAAACTGGAACACCTCCAACGCCCAAAAGATGAGGGGGGACTCGCCCTCCCAAACCCCTGGTTGTACTATGTTGCCGCACAGCTACAGCAGCTAATAGGCACAATCCGCAATGATATAGGCGAAGAGGGGGGGACCCGGACCTCCGCAGAATTAGTGATGACACATACAGTAAAGAGGGACTCCATACAGTCAGCTCTGGAGTCACAGGCATTTGGCAAACCTAACAAGCTCTACCCGACATACAACCTTATCCAAAAAATCGGGAACAAAACTAGAAGTTTGCAGGGGGTGACAGGATACACAGATTTTAGCCCTATCTGGAACAACAACTCATACCCAGAATTAGCAAAACTACAGCATGGCAAGCTCTGGGAGAGATATGGGACCATAAACAGGGTATTTCAAGTCTCCTTACCTCTAGATCCAATGATGTACTTTCGGTGTATGTTTACTTGGTACTTTTTTCAATAAACTTGTTTTTGGATAAAAAAAAAAACAGATGCTGTCATTTCATTTTATAGGACAAAGGAAACGTGCATCCTGATGGCACCTCCCAGTAAGGGTATACTTACCGATCCATTCTCCTTCACCTCCGCTAATGGAGCAACACTCTTGCGTGAAGGAACAATAAAGTCCTCTACCCAGGTGATAAAACTCGGGAAGCTCGCCCAAGGTTGACTTCTGCAGCAAGGGGCGGAGAGAGCATGTGGATTGGTAGGGCATACCTTGCTTGCTGTGTGCGAGACGAGGATGGGACACTTTTTTTTTTTTTAGAAGGCGCTGCCACTGCCCTCAATAGTGTGTCTCTGATGCAAGGTTGGCCAAAAAAAAGTTTCTTTCTTAACAGATACCAGGCACCCGCTGTACCTACTGATTTTGCTAGTGTTTTAAAGGGAAATGGTCATCCAGTGAGTCCCATTTTCTGGGTGCAGTACTGCTTTCAGCTTTAGGCGGGTTGCTGTTCCTGGAGCTTCCCTGGAACCAGCACTACTTCTTGGAGTCAAAGTGACAACCTTTGCGGAAGTTTTGGCTATGACCGGTATTAACCATCTGGACAGTTTCTGTTTCAGTCCTTCCTAATTCCCTGGAGGACCCTAAATCCAGATCAAGCATTGTATGTACATAAGACAATTTTGTAAATATTTTCTTACTACCCCTTTTCCTCTGAGCCTCCCCATAATTTCCATTTCTTTTTATTTTTGTCTTTAGAGCGCACATGTAGAGACCGATGCTGAACAGAACTCTTTAAAAGTTGTTACAAGTTCTCCCACTTTTTCCTTCTTATTAGCAGGATCTTTAAATATAGCTCTAGTTTTGTTTAAACTGATCAAAAGTTTATAATTGCCATTTTGAGAATTGTTATTAAAAAAAAAAATACTTTTTTTCAAAGCTTCTGTCATATATAATTGTTTCTTATGCTCCGATTAAAGCTGAACTTCGAGCAGATATAAAAGACACAAATTAAGGTATAACTAAAGGCAAAACTTTTTTTTTTTAAGTTTTGGATATAGTGGAGAGGGATTAGAACCCCTCTCTTTTTATTGCTTTCTGTCCCCCGAGAGAGATTCCGTTCTCGATTTGTCCTGTTTACCATTATCATTGAATGTAAAAGAAAATCCCAAATTTTGGGTTGTCCCCAGCAAAGTAATAGAGGGGAAATCTTCCAATGGGTACACTGGTTCTGGTGACCTGGGGGGTTCCCAAGGAATTCCCTTAATTTGCAGGGATTTCCTCTCACTTCCTGTTTGGCTACGGGACAGGAAGTGAAGGGAAATCTCCACAATGGGACACAGATGGCCAAAAAAAAGAATTTGATGGGTTATAACCATTCCTTACTCTATCCAAAATGGAAAAAATAAGTTTTGCCTATAGTTCTACTTTAATGCAACTAGTGTTCATTAATACAGCCTTAAATTTATTTTTTATCCACTTAGCGACCACACTGTAGGAGTTTTACTCCTACAGGGCAGGTGACGTGTGTGTGTGTGTGTGTGTGTGTGTGTGTGTGTGTGTGTGTATATATACGTGATCCCATACCTCCGGGTAGCGGGGGCGAAGACCCTCCACCGCTGGCTCGCTCCCTCTGTGATTAATCATAGCGGGAGCCAATGGGCAGGTACCGCGGACTATGTAAACAAGGCAGATTAGCATTCTGTCGAGGGAAGGCATGGATCCTGTGTCTCTGCAAAGCTGGGACAAGGATCCATGTCTTCCCCTAGTAAAATCACCTCCCACACAGTAAAAAATAACTAACATGTTAGGCACACAGTTAACCCTTTGATCGCCACTGATGACCCCTTCCCAGCCAGTGTCATTAGTACAGTGACAGTGTATATTTTTATCCCTGATCACAGTATTAGTGCCACTAGTTCCCAAAAAAGTGTCAGTGTCTGATTGTGCACCACAATATTGCAGTCCGGCTACTTTTGCGCAAGCCAATCAATATACGCTTTTTGGGAATTTTTTTTAATCAAAAATATGTAGCAGAATATTGGCCTAAATTTATGAAGAAATTAGATTTTTTTTATTTATTTATTTTTTTTACATTTTTTTTATTGGATATGTTTTATAGCAAATAGTAAAACACGTTGTGTGTGTTTTTTATAAATTAACTGTTTTTTTGTTTTAGAGCCCAAAAAAAATGAAAAAAAACCCTAGAGGTGATCAAATACCACCAAAAGAAAGCTCTATTTGTGGGGGAAAAAAAACATACATTTTATTTTGGGTACAACGTCGCATGACCGTGCAACTGTCAGTTAAAATAACGCAGTGCAGTATCGCAAAAAATGGCCTAGTGCCAGCAGTGTAAGTACCTGACAATGATTTAGTATTAGACATTTTCAATCTGTACAGCAGAACTTAGACTGGTAGGAGAAGCACCACAAGGAACTAGGTTTCATGCTAGTCACAGACTGGAGCAAGAACACACACAAGGTGTACAGAGCTGTGACTGCATGAAGGTGAAAAAAAACCTTCAGCCACTAGAACCACGTTAGGCCCCGGTGAGTGGGGCAAAACATGCCAGGGGTCATGGTCCAAGAAGCAGAATTGTCTGAGACTTTCGGATGTATACATACATGGCAGGATCGGCTATGGCAAGTGGTGGTTTCAAGCCCACTAGTAAAATTTGCATGTAAAATCTGACAGGCTGGTTGTACCCAAGTTGATCAGTTGATCAACCTGCCCGTACATGGTTTGAATCTCGGCTGGCTCAGTGGGGACCGACCGAGATTCAAACTATGTATGGGCAGGCCTAAGGTCTAATTATGTGCCTATTGGGGATGGGGGAACAGCTTGCAGTCTGAGTTAAACGTTCCAATAACCATATCTTCCACTGTTGGAGAATCTATAAAGTTGTCCATTCAGGGTAAAGGGACTAGTTCTCTTTATAGCCAACCAATCTCATTATATATATATATATATATATATATATATATATATATATATATATATATACACATACACTCTCCCTGTGCGCCCCTGTCAGGGCTTACACATGGTTAATGCTCTCCACCCCTCCATGTGACAGTGTTTGGGTCTAGGGATTGGCTGCTTAGGCCTGAGAACTAGTATGGGGGGAGAAGACCTATAGGAAGTGCCAGTATCTCCAAGGGCTCTAGACAAATTTAGAATACATAACTAGAAGTTGCATTTTATAGAAGATTTGTAGAAGTAGATATATTGTCCAATTGAATGACCGCTTATCCCGGTGGGAAATCTCTGTGTTTGATCCACTCAGACTCTATTAGTGCTGCCTGTCTACGTTTCAAGCATGAAACCAATTGGAAAACAAAAGGTGGGCTTTTAGGGTGCCCAAGGAATGAATGTACACATTATGTATTATACCTTTTAAAAAGTGAGGGGGTTGCTACCCCGCAAAGCTTATTCATACAATTTTTTTTTTAAATAAACGCATATAAAAATATACACCTTCCTTTATATAAAACACTTGTCCGTAATAGCAAGGGTTCATCAGAACAAATAAGTCATCGTTTAGTGCGGGGGTCAGCAACAAGTAGATCCAGGTGACTGGTAGATTGTTTGATGCTCTGGGATGGCGGGTCAGCAGAGTGCAACGCAGAGGGACTACTTGTAAACTTGGAGCTGTAGTAGGGAGCAAGAGCCACATAAGCCGATGCCTCCTCTGTAGTGGTGAGTTTTCAGAAAGTGCACCACCTGCAGGACATAATAGAAGTCTATGGCAAAGTGCACCACACCTGCAGGACATAATAGAAGTCTATGGCAAAGTGCAGCTAACCCAGGGGGGTTCACAGAAGCACTGCGCTGCAGATCAGTGCGAAAGAAGCCTTATTTGGGGGCTCAGAATGGTAAGGGTTCATTTACATTTTTAGTTTTGGGGGTGGTAAAATCCCGTAGTTAAGATGTGTTTTCACCACCTCTGCCCCAACCGCACCCCCTTTAGCTGCAGTGGGCAGGGGTGTACGCATGCTGCAGCAGGAGTTATACGCCCCGTCGTGGTTGGTGGGTGTAGCACCTGCCAAGCGTGACCCATTCAAGTGAATGAGGCCGCTCTGCAAGTGGCCTGCAACCTTGTGCAGTTCAGCAAATAGGATTAAAGCACGCAGCGTTGTGTTGCTTTCCCACCGCCTGCTTTAATCCCTTGGACCCCACAGAAGAATGCAGTGCAGGACGCTTTCACAGTGGTCCCATTTACTTGAATAGGTTGCGTTTGGCAGGCGGTAGCACCCACCAAAAGCAACAGGGGTTTAATTCCTGCTGTGGCATGTGTGCACACCCTTTTTTATGCTGCCTCAGAAGCTAAAGAGGTTAGGGATTGGGGGCGGTATAGCCACGAATCAACCACAGGGTTTTGTCACCACCCAACTTTGTGTGAACGAGCCCCAAGGGTGCCGCTGCCGAATGCAACTAAGGGCACATTCACAAGTGAAGCAGGCACTGCTGGTCCTTTGAAAAGTGATCCGAGAGTGTGTTTGACAGGTGGTGAGGAGGCAATATGTTGCCGAGTCACCACCTGATCTCAAACCCTGATTGCCGTGCAATGCACACGATTGTGTCACGGTAGTACGGCAATTATACGTGTGAGGAGGGGACATGGTGCTGATCATCTTTGACTTCTCCCTTGTTGTTCAGATAGATCTCCACCTCTTTACGGTTGCCTACCCCTGGTTTGGTGGTAGATGCCCCCTGTGTTTCTCAGGACGCACCACTTGCTTCTTCTGGAGGATGATAGGGGAGAAAAAAATGCTTTGCAGCGTGTACCTGGGTGAGTGCCCCACACGGACTCGTCCTCGTTAAATCCATATGTATGTACTCTGTTATTGCTTATGGGTTGTAATGTATATTTTTCATGATGAACATTTGTTGATAATTAATCACTATTACCAATATCTCTTCCATTGTAACCAGGTACACACTGCAAAACACCATTTTCTCCCCCATCAGCCTCCTGAAGAAGCAGGTGGTAGTGGTCCCTGTGAAACGCGTAGAGGCATCTACCACAAAATAACTTGTTTGTTCTGATGATCCCTTGCTGTTAGGGACAAGTGTTTTATATAAAGGAAAGGTGTATTTGCTATGTATACCGTGCCTTGAAAAAGTATTCATACTTCTTAAAATTTTCCACATTTTGTCATGTTACAACCAAAAACATTAATGTATTTTATTGGGATGTTATGTTATAGACCAACACAAAGTGGCACATAATTGTGAAGTGGAAGTAATATGATAAATAGTTTTCACAATTTTTTTAAAAATAGGTGAAAAGTGTGGTGTGCATTTGTATTTATCCCCCCTGAGTCAATACTTTGTAGAACCCCCTTTCACTGCAATTACAGCTGCAAGTCTTTTTGGGGATGTCTCTACCAGATTTGCACATCTAGAGTGACATTTTTTGCCCATTATTCTTTGCAAAATACCTCAAGCTCTGTCAGATTGGACGGAGAGCATCTGTCAACAGCAATTTTCAAGTCCTGCCACAGATTCTCAATTGGATTTAGGTCTGGACTTTGGGCAATTCTAACACATGAATATGCTTTGATCTAAACCATTCCATTGTAGCTCTGGCTGAATGTTTACGGTCGGGTTGTCCTGCTGGAAGGTGAACCTCCGCCCCAGTCTTAGGTCTTTTGCAGACTCTCTTACAGATTTTCTTCTAAGACTGCCCTGTATTTGGTTTCATCCATCTTCTAATCTACTCTGACCAGCTTCCCTGTCCCTGCTGAAGAAAAGCATCCCCACAACATGATGTTGCCACCACCATGTTTCACAGTGGGGATGGTGTGTTCAGGGTGTTGTGCAGTCTTAGTTTTCTGCCACACATATTACTTTTTGGCCCAAAAGCGAAATTCTATTTTGATCTTATCTGACCAGAGCACCTTCTTCCACGTGTTTGCTGTGTCCCCCACATGGCTTCTCGCAAACTGCAAATGGGACTTCTTGTGGCTTTCTTTCAACAATGGCTTTCTTCTTACCACTCTTCCATAAAGGCCAGATTTGTGGAGAGCACGACTAATAGTTGTCCTTTGGACAGATTCTCCCACCTGAGCTGTGGATCTCTGCAGCTCCTCCAGAGTTCCCATGGGCCTCTTGGCTGCTTCTCTGATTAATGCTCTTTTCCCGGCCTGTCAGTTTAGGTGGACGACCATGTCTTGGTAGGTTTGCAGTTTTGCCATACGATTTCCATTTTCGGATGATGGATTGAACAGTGCTCAATGAGATGTTCAAAGCTTGGGATATTTATTATAACCTAACCCTGTTTTAAACTTCTCCACAACTTTATCCCTGACCTGTCTGGTGTGTTCCTTGGCCTTCATGATGCGATTTGTTCACTAAGATTCTCTAACAAACCTTGTGAGGGCTTCACAGAACAGCTGTATTTATACTGAGATTAAATTACACACAGATGGACTCTATTTACTAATTAGGTGACTTCTGAAGGCAATTGGTTCCACTAGATTTTAGTTAGGGGTATTGGAGTAAAGGGGGCTGAATACAAATGCACGCCACACTTTTCTGATATTTATTTGTAAAAAAAATTTGAAGACCATTTATCATTTCCTTCCACTTAACAATTATGTGCCACTTTGTATTTAGTCTATCACATTAAATACCAATAAAATACATTTAAGTTCTTTTGTTGTAACATGACAAAATGTGGAAAATTTCAAGGGGTTTGAATACTTTTTTAAGGCACTGTATATCTACATGTCTTCATATAGGGGAGTAGTCTATGTAGTAACTTTTTTTTAATCTTTATATACAGTTGTGCTCATAAGTTTACATACCCTGGTGATTTTGGCCTGATAACATGCACACAAGTTAACACAAATGGGTTTGAATGGCTATTAAAGGTAACCATCCTCACCTGTGATCTTCTGTATTGGCAGATGACTCAGGTATCTGTCGTAGAAGTCCCTGTACAACAGGGGTCACTTGTGCTCCAGTGTCTAGGAGAGCTTTCGTGTACACTCCTTCCACCTGGATGGGTACAGTAGGGGATGGACCAACTAGCTTTTCTGGGGTAAGGCTGAGTTGATGCTGTCCTCTTCTTTGGACTCTTCTTCTTCTCACTGGATTTGCGCTTGCTCCTTTCTTGAGCCTGGTATGCATTAATTTTCTCCCTCTCTGTGGGAGTGTGAACCCGTTGAGGGACATTGTCATCTCTCACCCTGAAGAGTTCACGTCTAGGAGTGCTGTGTCTCTCCGGAGGGGTCTTGCCCCCTTTCTCTGGAGGGCACCTTGGTTGAGGATCCCTGGGCCCCTTTTGAGGGGTTTTGTCTCCTCGCTTTCTCTTCCTGTTGTGCTTCTTGGAGCTCACTGAAGGTGATGGGCACCCGGTTGACTCCTTCACCGGGGCCCTTTGGCGTTTCCCGCCGGCTGGCGGCTTTCTGCCTTCTTCTTCTTGGGACTGGAACATACAGCTGCAATATGACCAATTCCTCCACAATTAAAGCAAATCATCTCACCGTAGTCAGGTGGGGATGCTGGTGCTGGGACAGCTGGAAACAATTCCCTCCTGCTTGTTTCTTTCTTGGGACTGGGCGTCTCTTTCGCCACAAGAGACGTCAGTATCTCCATCATCTGGGACATCTGCAACTGGAGCCAGAAGGTTTTCAGGGCATCTACCTCTGTGTCTCTTTCAGGGGTTAAGGCCGTCCTGACCGTGGCCACTGGAAGTTTTGTAGACCCCATCACTGACTGCTCCCTTTTCCTTTTCTCTTTCCAACATGGCCTCTTCTTTCTCTGACCATTCGGATGAGGTCAGGGTAGTCCAGGCTCTTCCCATCCTGCCGGGTGCGTAGAATTAGTGCGACAGGTCCAAGGGTTGGGCTCCCCTCATCACCTGCTGGGCACGGGCTTCATCTACCTTCCCTGGATCTATCCCCTTCTTCAGGATAATCCTATGCAGGATCTTGTCTATGCGTCCCATGTACTCTGACAGCTTCTCCCCTGTCTTCTGGTAACAGTGTTCCAGTTGATAGGTAATTGTATTATTAGTGTGTGTGTGTATAAAAGGTCAATGGGTTTCTGGACTCCTGACAGACCCTTGCATCTTTCATCCAGTGCTGCACTGATGTTTCTGGATTCTGAGTCATGGGGAAAGCAAAAGAATTGTCAAAGGATATGCTGGAAAAGGTAGTTGAACTGTATAAAACAGGAAAGGGATTTAAAAAGATATCCAGGGAATTGAGAATACCAATCAGCAGTGTTCAAACTCTAATCAAGAAGTGTAAAATGAGGGGTTCTGTTAAAACCAAACCACGGTCAGGTAGACCAACTAAAGTTTCAGCCACAACTGCCAGGAAAATTGTTTGGGATGCAAAGAAAATCCCACAAATAACTTCAGGTGAAATACAGGACTCTGAAAACATGTGGTGTGGCTGTTTCAAGAGGCACTTGAAATATGGGCTGCATGGTCGAGTCGCCAGAGGAAAGCCATTACTACGCAAATGCCACAAAGTATCCCGCTTACAATACGCCAAACAGCACAGAGACACGCCTCAAACCTTCTGGCACAAAGTCATTTGGAGTGATGAGACCAAAAATTTAGCTTTTTGGCCACAACCATAAACACTACATTTGCAGAGGAGTCAACAAGGCCTATGATGAAAGGTCCACCATTCCTACTGTGAAACACGGAGGTGGATCGCTGATGTTTTGGGGATGTGTGAGCTACAAAGGCACAGGGCATTTGGTCAAAATTAATGGCAAGATGAATGCAGTATGTTATCAAATACTGGAGGAACATTTGCGTTCATCAGCAAGGAAGCTGCACATGGGACGTACTTGGACATTCCAACATGACAATGATCCAAAACACAAGGCCAAGTCGACCTGTCATTGGCTACAGCAGAATAAAGTGAAGGTTCTAGAGTGGCCATCTCAGTCTCCCGACCTCAATATCATTGATCCACTCTGGGGAGATCTCAAACGTGAAAAAGAAGAATTGTTGCTCTACATAAAGATGGCCTAGGCTATAAGAAAATTGCCAAGACCCTGAAACTGAGCTGCAGCGCGATGAACAAAACCATACAGCGGTTTAAAAGGACAAGATCCACTCAGAACAATCCTCGCCATGGTCGACCAAAGAAGTTAAGTGCACGTGCTCAGCGTCATATCCAGAGGTTGTCTTTGGGAAATAGAGGTACGAGTGCTGCCAGTATTGCTGCAGAGGTTGAAGGGGTTGGGGGTCAGCCTGTCAGTGCTCGGATTATATGCCGTACACTGCATCAAATTGGTCTGCATGGCTGTCGTCCCAGAAGGAAGCCTCTTCTAAAGATGATGCAAAAGAAAGCCCGCAAACAGTTTGCTGAAGACAAGCAGACTAAGGACATGGATTACTGGAACCATGTCCTGTGGTCTGATGAGACCAAGATAAACTTATTTGGTTTAGATGGTGCCAAGCGTGTGTGGCGGCAACCAGGTGAGGAGTACAAAGATCAGTGTGTCTTGTCTACAGTCAAGCATGGTGATCCCCTCCCTTCAGAGACTGGGCCGCAGGGCAGTATTCCAACATGGCGACCCCAAACACACCTATAAGATGACCACTGCGTTGCTAAAGAAGCTGAGGGTAAAGGTGAGTTACTGGCCAAGCATGTCTCCAGACCTAAACACTATTGAGCATCTGTGGGGCATCCTCAAATGAAAGGTGGAGGAGCGCAAGGTCTCTAACATCCACCAGCTCTGTGATGTCGTCATGTAGGAGTGGAAGAGGACTCCAGTGGCAACCTGTGAAGCTCTGGTGAACTCCATGCCCAAGAGGGTTAAGGCAGTGCTGGGAAATAATGGTGGCCACACAAAATATTGACACTTTGGGCCCAATTTGGACATTTTCACTTAGGGGTGTACTCACTTTTGTTGCCAGCGGTTAAGACATTAATGGCTGTGTGTTGAGTTATTTTGAGGGGAGAGCAAATTTACACTGTTATACAAGCTGTACACTCACTACTTTACATTGTAACAAAGCGTCATTTCTTCAGTGTTGTCACATGAAAAGATATAGTAAAAAATATTTACAAAAATGTGAGGGGTGTACTCACTTTTGTGAGATTGTGTGTGTGTGTAGAGATGCACCGAAATTTCCAAGTAGGTCCTGCATTTTTGGTTTTGGCACCAAAATTTCCATTCGGTGCACTATATATATATATATATATATATATATATATATATATATACACTGTGTATATATAGTGGATAAAGTCTACACAACTCTGGTAAAGGGTTCTGTGATGTAAAAAATGAGACAGATAAATCATTTCAGAATATTTTTCACCTTTTAATGTGACCTATAAACTGCACAACTCAATTGAAAAACAAACGGAAATCTTTTAGTTTGGGGAAGTAAAAATAAAATAATGAGCCCACCCTCTTATTACTGGGGATGTAGCTGTGTTCATAATTAGGCAATCGCATTCAAACTCATGTTAACCGATTCATTACCCGGCCATAGTCATATGACGCCCACAAGGTGGATCTCCCATCCTGGGTTGGCATCATATGACGTCCTACCATTCCCGGCCGCCTAGGCGTTGCTCGGGACTCGGTGCGCATGCCCGGCGGCCGCGATGTCCGCCGGGCACCCGCAATTGCCCGTGAAAACAGCGGGACCGTGGAGCTGTGTGTGTAAACACACAGCTCCACGTCCGGTCAGTGGAGAGGAGACCGATCATGTGTTCCCAGTATGGAGGAACACCGATCGGTCTCCTCCCCTTGTGAGTCCCCTCCCCCCACAGTTAGAATCACTACCTTAGGGAACATATTAACCCCTGCAGCGCCCCCTAGTGTTAACCCCTTCCCTGCCAGTCACATTTACAGAGTAATCACTGCAATTTTATAGCAACGATCGCTGTGTAAATGTCAATGGTCCCAAAAATGTGTCAAAAGTGTCCGAAGTGTCCGCCGCAATGTCGCAGTCATGAAAAAAAAAAATCGCAGATCGCCGCCATTACTAGTAAAAAAAAAAAAAAAAAATGCAATAAATCTATCCCCTATTTTGTAGACACTATAACTTTTGCACAAACCGATCTATATACGCTTATTGCGATTTTTTTTTTTTTGTTACCAAAAAATATGTAGAAGAATACGTATCGGCCTAAACTGAGTAAAAAAAATTTTTTTTTTTTTTTTAAAAATGGGATATTTATTATAGCAAAAAGTAAAAAATATTGCGTTTTTTTTTTCAAAATTGTCGCTCTTATTTTGTTTATAGCGCAAAAAATAAAAACCGCAGAGGTGATCAAATACCACCAAAAGAAAGCTCTATTTGTGGGAAAAAAAGGACGTCAATTTTGTTTGGGTGCAACGCCGCACGACCGCGCAATTGTTAGTTAAAGCGACGCAGTGCCGAATCGCAAAAAGTGCTCTGGTAAGGAAGGGGGTAAAATCGCTCGGTGCTGAAGTGGTTAAATCGGAGTCAGTACACACCTGCCGTTCAAGTGCCTCCGATTACCCCCTCCCCCTAATAAAGATTTCAGTTTGTTGTTCAACTGAGTTGTACAGTTTATAGGTCACATTAAGGCCCCTTTCACACTGAGGCGCTTTGCAGGTGCTAAAGTTCTAAAAATAGCGCCTGCAAATTGCATTCAAACAGCCGCTGCTGTCTCTCCAGTGTGAAAGCCCGAGGGTTTTCACACTGAAGCGGTGCGCTTGCAGGACGCTGAAAAATGTCCTGCAAGCCGCATCTTTGTAGCGATGTACGAGCGGTGTATTTACTGCTCCTAAAGCGCCCCTTCCCATTGAAAACAATGGGGCAGCGCTCCAAACCAGCCTGCAAAGTGCCGCTGCAGCGGCGCTTTGCGGGCGGTTTTAACCCTTTCTCGATCGCTAGCGGGGTAAAACTGCCCCGCTAGCGCCCGAAAAGCGCAGCTAAAATGACAGTGAAGCACCGCTAAATATAGTGCCGCTTTACCGCCAGCGCGCCCAAGCCGCAGTGTGAAAGTTGCCTAAAGGTGGAAAAAGTTCTGGAATGATTGACCTTTATCTCATTTTTTTACATCACAGAAACCTGACATTTTAACAGGGGTGTGAAAGAGTTTTTATATCCACCGTATCTTGTATGTGTTTATTGTTTTTTTTTTTTATAATTTTTTTGTATTAATTAACTTGGCGGGGTAGTAACCCCCTCAATTTTTGAAGGTATAATACATAATGGGATTGATTTACTAAAATTGAAGCACTCCGAATCTGGTTTAGCTGTGCATGGTAACCAATCGGCTTCTAACATCAGCTTGTCCAAATAAGCTTTCACAAAAAAACCTGAACACTGATTGGTTTCTATGCAGAGCTGCACCAGATTTTGCATGCTCCAGTTTTAGTAAATCCCTCCCAATGTCTGTGTGTATTCCTTGGGGACACTAAAAGTCCACCTTTGTTTCAGTTGGCTTCATGATATCTAATAGGCCATGCATTCTATGCATGAAGGTAAAAAAAAAACACTTTGATCCAGCAATGTGCACAAGAGACTCGGCTGTCCCGGGACTCCCTCTCCTTACTGGCTAAGACAGCTGCGGGCTCCCATTGGCTCCCAGTGCTGTCAATCACAGCCAGTGAGGAGCGAGTGGGGGGTGGGGGTTCAGAGACAATCTGTGGCTCTGTATCTTATGGACGCATAGAGCAGAGGCTTGGGAGCGAGCATGCAGCTATGCCCCCAGGGAAAGCAGCGTTCTCTAGGGGCACGGCTCGAGGGGGAGCAGCGCTGATGAGGGACCTGAAAAGAAGAGGCTCGGAGCTGCTCTGTGCAAAACCATTGCACAGAGCAGGTAAGTATGACATGTTTTTTATTTAAAAAAACAAGTTTCATTGGCCACTGAAATCCTGTGTGACTCTGGTGCTTGCAATGCTTGTTCCTGTTTGGGGGAGGACTCGTATGGCCCCTATGGTAGGTTCACGGTGATCTCCGACCACAACATAGACAGGAAGGGATCACATGGCTCCTATGGTAGGTTCATAGTGATCTTTGAAAAGGACATAGACAGGAAGTGATCATTTGTCCCCTATGGTAGGTTCATAGTAATCTCCGACCAGGACATGGCCAGGAAGGTATCACATGGCCCCTATGGTAGGTTCATAGTGATCTCCGATCTGGACATAGACAGGAAAGGGATCACATGGCCCCTATGGTAGGTTCATAGTGATCTCCGACCAGGCCATGGCAAGGCAGGGATCACATGACCCCTATGGTAGGTTCATAGTAATCTAAGACCAGGACATAGCCAGGAAGGGATCACGTGGCCTCTATGATAGGTTTATAGTGAATTATGAGCAGGACTTAGCCAGGCAGGGGTAATATGGACCCTATGGTATGTTCATAGTTATATCCGACCAGGCCATAGCAATGCAGGGATCACATGGACCCTATGGTAGGCTCATAGTAATCTCCGACCAGGACATGGCCAGGAAGGTATCACATGGCCCCTATGGTAGGTTCATGGTGATCTCTGACCAGGACATAGTCGGAAAGGTATCACATGACCCCTATGGTAGGTCCATACTAATCTCCGACCAGGACATAGCCAGGAAGGGTCCACTGTCCTATATATGTATCTCTATATACTATATCCACCGTATATACCCAGATCTAGCGGTGTGATGTGTGTACTCTCTGTATATACTATATATCCACTGTCCTATATATCTCTATATACTATATCCCCCATATATACCCAGATATAGAGGTGTGACATGTGTGCTATCTGTATATACTATATATCCACTGTCCTATATACAATATCCCCCATATATACCCATAGAGGTGTGACGTGTACTCTCTGTATATACTATATATCCACTGTCCTATATATCGCTATGTACTATATCCACCGTATATACCCAGATATAGAGGTGTGTATAGGTGTAATATTTCTGATGGGGGGGGTATGGGTGCAATATTCCTGATGGGGGGGGTATGGGTGTAATATTCCTGATGGGGGGGGGGTTGGGTGTAATATTCCTGATGGGGGGTTTGGGTGTAATATTCCTGATGGGGGTATGGGTGTAATATTCCTGATGGGGGGGGGTATGGGTGTAATATTCCTGATGGGGGGGGGGGTATGGGTGTAATATTCCTGATGGGGGGGGGGGGGGGTATGGGTGTAATATTCCTGATGGGGGGGGTATGGGTGTAATATTCCTGATGGGGGGGTATGGGTGTAATATTCCTGATGGGGGGGGGGTATGGGTGTAATATTCCCTGGGGGGGGGGTATGGGTGTAATATTCCTGATGGGGGGGTATGGGTGTAATATTCCTGATGGGGGGGGTATGGGTGTAATATTCCTGATGGGGGGTATGGGTGTAATATTCCTGTGGGGGGGGGTATGGGTGTAATATTCCTGGGGGGGGGTATGGGTGTAATATTCCTGCTGGGGGGGTATGGGTGTAATATTCCTGTTGGGTGGGGGGGGGGAGTGTAGGTTTAATATTCCTGCTGGGTGAGAGTGTGGGTGTAATATTCTTGCTGGGGGGAGTATCGGATGTAATATTCCTGCTGGAGAGGAGGGAGTTTGGGTGTAATATTCCTGCTGGGGGGATGTCTGTGCAGAAAGTTCTCATCGTATGATGGACAGGGCGAGGCTCTGTTCACACCTAGGTGTTTAGGATTCCCGAATAGCTGCAAAACGCGGCACACGCTTGCGAACCCTTTACTTTCACTATCGCCCCAATCAAGGCGAGTTTTTGCCGCAATTGTCACCTGCTTTTGGGAAACAGGCAACATGTCATGCATTTTGTGGCAATTTGTGAATCGCAGTAATTCCGCTCGCGATCCAGAACGCCTTTGTGTCATCGCAGCCTAAGCGTCTTCTATCTGTTGCTGGGTTCACTTTCTATAGATTCTGGGAGAACATTTTCTTCCTCAAACATTCCACACATTTGTTTCATTCTTTATTCCACCGCTAATATATACTCCGCATTGACCTTGTATAGCGCTTTTCTCTCTGAGGACTCCAACTATTGGAGATGGCGTTGGCCGGGAATCGAACCCGGGTCAGCTGCTTGAAAGGCAGCTATGCTTACCACTGCACCACCAACGCAAGGTGTTTGTAGTGTGGGAGGAAACCGGAGTACCCGGAGGAAACCCACGCAAGCACAGGGAGAACATGCAAACTCCATGCAGATAGTGTCCTGGTCAGGATTTGAACCATGGACCCCAGTGCTGCAAGGCTAACTCCTAAGCCTCTGTGCTGCCCATATGCGGCCTCTGTTCGGAATGGGGGATGCACAGGTGTTCCACCCTCCCCTCATAGCCGCTCCAGCACACGCCTCAAAAACATACCAGCCTTAAACCTCCCCTTATAGGTGGTCCAACACACGCCTCAAAAACATACCGCCTCCAACATTCTCTCGTAGCCAGTCCAACACGCGCCTCAAAAGCCTACCAGCCTCCAAACTTCACAACCTAATCAATTACTTAATGTCGATCGTCAATAGATCGATCAAACATAATCACCTGTAAAAAAGTGTCTGAAATGTTGGTGGTAAACAGCCTGCTAGGCCCGGGGGGAACCAAACCAAGTCCTCCAAAGGCTACCTCATATCCAAAAGTCCAAAAGTTGCCAAGAGTGTAAATGTAGACTTTAAGGTTAATCAAAAATATCACATTCTAAAAGGAAAGGTATAACAAGGGGAGGGGGGGTATGGAAGAGGGAGAGTGGGAGGAAAGGAGGTGGGGGGGTAGGTTGAGGGTAAGGAAGGGGTGTGGGGGTTCCCCCCAACCCTCATACCCCTTCTTCCTCCAACCTTATCTGATTTTTTTGATTAACTTTAAAGCTTAATGTCTACATTTACATTCTTGGCAACTTTTGGATGAGTCAGATTTTGGAGGACTTGGTTCGGTTACCTCCCATGCTTAGCAGGCTGTTTACCACCAACATCTCAGGTACTTTTTTACAGGTGATTATGTTTGGGCGATGTATTGTCAAACCTTAAAGCTTCTGCAGAAAGGTAAATAGAGGGCTGATGGGAAGGCCCTGAGGTTACTGGAGTGGCAGCCGCTACCAGTGTAGGGACCTGTGTTGGTACAGCCATACCTGGACCCTAGGAGGGTTCCTCAGACTTTTGGTTGAGTCTTCTTCTAGGAACAGCCAATTGTCTTGTTTGTCCAGCTGCATTGATAGTTGGTGATTCAGAAGTTCCAAAAACAAAAATGGAGGGCTGATGGGAGGACCCTCCAGTAACTTGAGTGGCAGCCGCCACCAGTGTAGGGACCTGTGTTGGTACAGCCGTACCTGGTCCTTGGGAGGGTTCCTCAGATTTTTTGTTGAGTCTTCTTCTAGGAACAGCCAATTGTCTTGAGCTGATGAGAATCTTTCAAGAGAGCAATGACGTAGTGGACTCCAGTGATGATGGCTTTAGAAAATCATCCTCGGATCCCTCCTCCTCATCTCCTAGTTGAACATTTTTTCCAACGTTTTGCCCATCTTCACTCCCAAAAAAGCTGCACCCCTTCCATTTAAGTGCAATCCATCACTGCTATAAAGACAGGAACCGAATGAAAAGTCAACCCAGTTCGCCATAAAGCCAAAACCCTCCTCTCTGCAATAGTTCCTCAGCCAGTTGTTAAGATCCATAAGCTCCTGCTGCCTCTCCGGTGTGGCTCGAGGTACAGGCAATATTTCTGAAAATACTGCCTTGGAGGTCCTTTTCTTCAATATAGCTCCTAATTCCCTGAAATCATTTTGTAGGGCGCTCCATCTTTCTCGAACTTTGTCATTGGTACCGATATATACCATGACAGCTGGGTCCACTCCAGCCCCATCCAACAATGTGTCCATGCAATCAACAATGTTCCGAACCCGAGCGCCCGGTAAACAACATACTGTTCGGCGATAAGGGTATTTGGGACAGATTGCCCTCTGTATCCTTCCAATAACTGAATCCCCTACCACTAGTATATGCCTATCCTTTCTTGTAACCTTGCCCCCATCTTCACTGGAGACGTTCCCCTGGCATTTTGGTGGAGTATCAACGTGAACGTCACATTCTAGTGGGTTTTCCATGTGAATGTCGCACTCTGGTGGAGTCTCCTTGTGGAAGTCGCATTCTGGTGGAGTGGCCATGTCCAGGTCGCACTCTGGTGGAGTGGCCATGTCCAGGTCGCACTCTGGTGGAGTGGCCATGTCCAGGTCGCACTCTGGTGGAGTGGCCATGTCCAGGTCGCACTCTGGTGGAGTGGCCATGTCCAGGTCGCACTCTGGTGGAGTGGCCATGTCCAGGTCGCACTCTGGTGGAGTGGCCCAGTCTGGTAGAGTGGCCCAGTCCAGGTCGCACTCTGGTGAAGTGGCCCAGTCCAGGACGCACTCTGGTGGTGTGGCCCAGTCCAGGTCGCACTCTGGTGGAGTGGTCATGTCTTGGTCGCACTCTGGTGGAGTGGCCCAGTCTGGTAAAGTGGCCCAGTCCAGGTCGCACTCTGGTGGAGTGGCCCAGTCCAGGTCGCACTCTGGTGGAGTGGCCGTGTCCAGGTCGCACTCTGGTGGAGTGGCCGTGTCCAGGTCGCACTCTGGTGGAGTGGCCGTGTCCAGGTCGCACTCTGGTGGAGTGGCCGTGTCCAGGTCGCACTCTGGTGGAGTGGCCGTGTCCAGGTCGCACTCTGGTGGAGTGGCCGTGTCCAGGTCGCACTCTGGTGGAGTGGCCGTGTCCAGGTCGCACTCTGGTGGAGTGGCCGTGTCATGGTCGCACTCTGGTGGAGTGGCCGTGTCCAGGTCGCACTCTGGTGGAGTGGCCGTGTCCAGGTCGCACTCTGGTGGAGTGGCCGTGTCCAGGTCGCACTCTGGTGGAGTGGCCGTGTCCAGGTCGCACTCTGGTGGAGTGGCCGTGTCTTGGTCGCACTCTGGTGGAGTGGCCGTGTCTTGGTCGCACTCTGGTGGAGTGGCCGTGTCCTTGGTCGCACTCTGGTGGAGTGGCCGTGTCTTGGTCGCACTCTGGTGGAGTGGCCGTGTCTTGGTCGCACTCTGGTGGAGTGGCCATGTGGTCGCACTCTGGTGTCGCACTCTGGTGGAGTGGCCATGTACAGGTCGCACTCTGGTGGAGTGGCCATGTACAGGTCGCACTCTGGTGGAGTCCTAATTTGAACGTCACTTTTTGGTGGCATCTCAATGTGTTGGTCGACAGGCCTGCCATGTGAACCTTGTGTGTAGTCAATACCACGTACATCTGCAATAAAAAAAAAGAGAGGAATTAGATTTAGCACCTTCACCTACATTTTATATATATTTTTTTCTTTGTACAACATCAAATTATAGAGAGAAAAGTTCAAAACGCTTGTGCCAGAGACAATGAATAAACGCGACATGACAGGGACACAAGGATGACTAATGTTGGCCTTCGTATAAAATACTGGTTGCCTGCCACTCATCCTGACCCACTGGCTGGCAATAATCGCATGAAAAATCATATGGGCTTGTTGTACCCAGCCCCTAATTAGCCTGCCCATACATGGTTAGAATCTCAGCTGGTCCCTCCTGAACCAACCTAGATTCGAACTGTCTATCGCCGGCTTTAGGAGCACAGACACTTTTAATTACAGCACTTAGGTTAAAGGCATAGTGCATATTAAATTGTTCATGGATAATTAATTAGCGCAGTTTTATTTGTATTAGTTTTGTCTGTCTGTATGGCCTTGTTTACAAGTGTGATGAGGCCTATATAGCATGAACGTGGCCGTTTTTGCAACATCTGTAACTTCCAGGTGCTGCATGCAGGCATCTAATATGTGTATATAATGTTGTCATGTTTACAGGTGGTGAGGAGGCAATACAACACCTTTTTATCACCTGTCAAATGCCCTCTGAAGAGCGACCTGAATGTGGATTGCTGTTCAGAGGGCACAACGTGTTTAAATGAGCCCTAAGGCAGTTCAGACAATCCATTATTTTTTTGTCAATTCAGCAGGGAATTTCATGTTTTCTTTGGGACACTGCTAAGTAATATTCTGGTTTCCAGCAAGTACAAAATCACGGGGAGACAGTGCTAATAAGAGATCTATAACCATCTATCTGCATGTGTGTGGACCTCCCAGTAGTGTGTACACGTGGATTGTTGGAAATGAAAACAAAAGATTGACACATATGACTACAGAGTTGCAATCAAAATTAAACCTTCAAAGAGACAGTGGGGAAGAGATCTAGGTCCCATATCGGATGATGATTGGGAGGCGGCATTGTCCGCACTGCCCATGGTCTCTTTATCTTCCACACAGAAATGAACCCAACTATTCATTTCACACAGGACTTATCATACCCCTGAGAAATTGTTTAAATGGCAGCGTAAAGATACCCCTCTTTGTCCTAGATGTAATATGGGGCCGGCTAATTTAATACATATGTTATGGAGATGTCCTAAACTCCATCAGTATTGGCAAGGGGTTATTTCTACTGGTAACTCTGTCTTTAAGTCAGAATTGATGGTAGAACCCGGGGTATGCCCTTTAAGTATGATAGATGAATCTAGGACCCCGGAAAACACCCATGTACCCCAATAGTTAGGACTCTCTTTCAGGCCTGTAAACGTATAGCCCAAAAATGGATGTCTCCACATCCTCCGACATTAGGGGAATGGAAAATGCAAATAAATGATACGGTACTTAGAGAAAAATAAATCTATCTACATAGGAACTGCTCAGAATAATGTGGTAAGGTGTGGGGGATGTGGGTGACTACCATGGGTTCAGCACTCACAACCATCAATTAGGTGGAGTGGCACAAGGGGTTTGAGGACAGATATAGTTGTGATGATGTATTGACCTTTTATTACGCTGGATATATATGAACCTCTAAATATAGCAGTGCAAAAACTTGAATGATGAAAGATAAAGATATTAGTAGGATACAATGTTATGAGGTCTGTTTTTTTTTTTCCTTAAAGTGATTGTAAACCCTTACAGAGCACTTTTTACTACAGTAAGCCTATAATAAGACTTACCTGTAGCTCCCCCGGATATCTCCTAAACCTGCACAGATGAGGAGATATCCCCTGTATCATCATGTGCCAACGTCATCCACACATGGGCACTGAAGCAATGGCACGTTAGGTTTAATTTTTTTTTGTTGTGGGTTTACAACCACTTTAAATATTTCTTATAAATGTGTGTTTATTATGATTATACAATAAGTACATGGGCTGTGTGTATGTCTTGTGTTGATTGTAACTAAAAAATGTAATAAAAAAGGATTTGATATAAAAAAAAAACAACCTATGTACCTATGGGAATGTGACCCGTCATTAATGGGAGAAAAGGATCCAATGAAAGGGTTTCCTTTATCTTGTATCTATCAATATCCACAATACAGGTACTTACCATTCAGGTCTTCTTTCTGCTGTTGGCCATTGACTTTACAGCCGGCACCAAAGCATCCAATCACGGCTCTGAAGCAACGTCTCACAAAAGCCCCGGGACTCCTCTTCATTCTTTTGGGCTTCTTGGGTGGGATATCTGCAGGATGGACACTGATATCTCCTTCCATAGGTGGTCCTCCAATGGTGGGTTTCTCTTTGTTATTTTGAGAAACAACCTTTTTAAGGTTAAATCTGTTCATTATAAAGAATAATGAAACACGCTTGAAATGAGCAAGAATTAAATTTGCAATCAAATCGGATAAAATCGGATCAGATCACAAGAAAAAACTCGCCAGAGAATGAAGCTCGTGTTAACCGTTCAGTGTCAACAAAGCAACTGGCAGGAACCCTGCTGTGTGTTCCTTATGAGAGCAGCCGATGACATCACAGTTGTCATGGCAACCTTTTTTTTTTTTTTTTTCAAATCTCCTGGTGGGTGGTCTAACTGACAATTTTTCTTAGAGGAGCCTCCTCCTGGTTTTGAAATTCAGCCAGTAGGCTTAGTATACAAATCTAATAAACAAGGATGTGGCTCCTTTAAGAAAGATTGTCAGTTAGACCACCCACCAGGAGATTTGAAAAAAAAAAAAGGTTGCCATGACAACTGTGATGTCATCGGCTGCTCTCATAAGTTCCTTATGAGAGCAGCCGATGACATCACAGTTGTCATGGCAACCTTTTTTTTTTCAAATCTCCTGGTGGGTGGTCTAACTGACAATTCCATTTAGCCTACTGGCCACTTAAACCCCCCTCCTGCCCAGACCAATTTTCAGCTTTCGGTGCTCTCACACTTTGAATGGCAATTACTCAGTCATGCAACACTGTACCCAAGTTCATTTTTTGTCCTTTTTTTCCCACAAATAGAGCATTCTTTTGGTGGTATTTGATCACCTCTGGGTTTTTTATTTTTGCGCTATAAATGAAAAACGACCGAAAATTTTGAAAAAAAACACCTTTTTCTTTTTTGTTTCTGTGATAAAATTTAGCAAATTATTAATTTTTCTTCATAAATTTTGGCCACAATTTATACTGCTACATATCTTTGGTAAAAATAACCCAAATTTGTGGATATTATTTGGTCTTTGTGAAAGTTAGAGAGTCTACAAGCTGTGGTGCAAATCATACAAAATTGATCACACCTGATGTACTGGTGGCCTATCTCATTTCTTGTGACCCGAACAAGCCAGGAAAGTAAATAGTAAATATCCCCCAAATGACCTCTTTTTTGAAAGTAGACATTCCAAGGTATTTAGTAAGAGGCATGGTGAGGTTTTTGATGTTGTAATTTTTTCCCACAATTCTTTGCAAAATGAAGATTTTTTTTTTTCTTTTCCACAAAATCGTCATTGTAATAGTTTATTTCTCTCACATGGCATGTGTATACCACAATATCAATGTGGGGCAATATCATAGTTGTTGTTAATATTTATTTTGGACCTTATTTCTGTATAAAACATTTAACAGTGTAATTTCATGAGATAATTTATGAGGGCGTGTTTAGGGGAGTGGTTGGGTGTGGTAACTGGTTGCGAGTAACTCTTAAGGCCGGGCTAGTGGCTCAGGACTTGAACTTTTGAGCCGTGTGTGTGTGTGTGTGTGTGTGTGTGTGTGTGTATATATATGTGTATATATATATATATATATATATATATATATATATATATATATATATATATATGTGTATATATATATATATATATATATATATATATATATATAATGCATTTAAACAAAAAAAAAAAAACATTAATTGTAAATTATATCCCTTGTTTCTGTGCACATATACATATACATTTATATATATATATATATATATATATATGTGTGAATGTATATGAGAGGAGCCTGGGAGATGTATAAACCCCGAACAAGGAGTGAATCCTGTAGTTCCCATCTCCACACCTGGCCTGTGTTTTACGGTGAAGGAGTAATCCTGTAGAGCCAAAAACCACCGGTTCACCGTCTATTAGTCTCCTTCTTTGAAGAGGGAATCAAGAACAGCCTGGACACGAGGCAAGTGAGACTCCCAATCAGTACTATGTACCACTATGTCATCTAGATAGGCTGCTGCATATCGTCGGTGGGGTTTTAGGGTCCTGTCCATGGCCCTCTGAAATGTCGCCGGGGCATTTTGCAACCCAAAAGGCATTTTTTTATATTGAAAGGAACCGTCTGGGGTCACGAACGCAGTCTTCTCTTTGGCGCTACCAGTTAGGGGTATTTGCCAATACCCTTTTGTCAAGTCCAAAGTGGTAAGATAGCGAGCCTTGCCAAGTCGGTCTATAAGTTCCTTATGAGAGCAGCCGATGACATCACAGTTGTCATGGCAACCTTTTTTTTTTTTCAAATCTCCTGGTGGGTGGTCTAACTGACAATTCCATTTAGCCTACTGGCCACTTAAACCCCCCTCCTGCCCAGACCAATTTTCAGCTTTCGGTGCTCTCACACTTTGAATGGCAATTACTCAGTCATGCAACACTGTACCCAAGTTCATTTTTTGTCCTTTTTTCCCACAAATAGAGCATTCTTTTGGTGGTATTTGATCACCTCTGGGTTTTTTATTTTGCGCTATAAATGAAAAACGACCGAAAATTTTGAAAAAAAACACCGTTTTCTTTTTTGTTTCTGTGATAAAATTTAGCAAATTATAAATTTTTCTTCATAAATTTTGGCCACAATTTTTATACTGCTACATATCTTTGGTAAAATAACCCAAATTTGTGGATATTATTTGGTCTTTGTGAAAGTTAGAGAGTCTACAAACTATGGTGCAAATCATACAAAATTGATCACACCTGATGTACTGGTGGCCTATCTCATTTCTTGTGACCCGAACAAGCCAGGAAAGTAAATAGTAAATATCCCCCCAATGACCTCTTTTTTGAAAGTAGACATTCCAAGGTATTTAGTAAGAGGCACGGTGAGGTTTTCTGATGTTGTAATTTTTTCCCACAATTCTTTGCAAAATGAAGATTTTTTTTTTCTTTTCCACAAAATCGTCATTGTAATAGTTTATTTCTCTCACATGGCATGTGTATACCACAATATCAATGTGGGGCAATATCATAGTTGTTGTTAATATTTATTTTGGACCTTATTTCTGTATAAAACATTTAACAGTGTAATTTCATGAGATAAGTTATGAGGGCGTGTTTAGGGGAGTGGTTGGGTGTGGTAACTGGTTGCGAGTAACTCTTAAGGCCGGGCTAGTGGCTCAGGACTTGAACTTTTGAGCCGTGTGTGTGTGTGTATGTGTGTGTGTGTGTGTATATATGTGTGTATATATATATATATATATATATATATATATATATATGTGTATATATATCTATATATATATATAATGCATTTAAAAAAAAAAAAAACATTAATTGTAAATTATATCCCTTGTTTCTGTGCACATATACATATACATTATATATATAATATATAAATATATCAATATATATATATATTGTAACCTGGGGACAGGTAGCAGGTACAAAGCTCCCTGGGATGAGCTGTTTATTTAGGCACAGATACCAAATCCACTTGAGGTAGTGAAAACAGTGCTGGGTTTATTTGATCTAAATACAAGTCCATACACAGGTGCTGCACAGTCTTCCAGAAAACACATCAAAACAGAAATAAACAAACAAAAGTCCTAGCCGTGTCTCGGCTCTAACTATACCATACACCGTCTCTAACTATCAGGCTGAGCAAGCCTACCGCTTGTCAGCTTCTGTAAAGAGTTTTTAAAGGGTTTTACCAACCGTTTTGGCTCCTCACAAACCATCCCTGTTTGTGTGTCCCAGGCAGAGAGCAAAGGCTGTTTGCTCAGGTGAGCTTAAATTAGCCTGGAGAGGAGGACTAAGATCCGAACTGGATCATGTCTCAGAGACCTCTGAATGTATATGAGAGGAGCCTGGGAGATGTATAAACCCCGAACAGGACTTCTCCTGGCTCTCTCTGGTACGCTCTGCTACATATCCTCCCCCCTTGTTTCAACCCCAGGGTTGGAACACCTGTGGCCCAACAGGAGTGAACACGGGACAGGGCATCTACATTTCCCATCTCCACACCTGGCCTGTGTTTTACGGTGAAGGAGTAATCCTGTAGAGCCAAAAACCACCGGTTCACCCGTCTATTAGTCTCCTTCTTTGAAGAGGGAATCAAGAACAGCCTGGACACGAGGCAAGTGAGACTCCCAATCAGTACTATGTACCACTATGTCATCTAGATAGGCTGCTGCATATCGTCGGTGGGGTTTTAGGGTCCTGTCCATGGCCCTCTGAAATGTCGCCGGGGCATTTTGCAACCCAAAAGGCATTTTTTATATTGAAAGGAACCGTCTGGGGTCACGAACGCAGTCTTCTCTTTGGCGCTACCAGTTAGGGGTATTTGCCAATACCCTTTTGTCAAGTCCAAAGTGGTAAGATAGCGAGCCTTGCCAAGTCGGTCTATAAGTTCGTCTACTCTGGGCATTGGGTATGTGTCAAACTTTGTCACCGCATTAAGCTTCCTGAAGTCGTTACAGAACCTCCACGTGCCATCCGGTTTTGGGACTAACACGATGGGGCTAGACCAGTCACTATTGGATTCCTCAATGACATCTAGCTCCAACATTTTTTTAACTTCCTTGCTGATGTCCTTTTCTCCTCGCTTCAGGAATTCGGTAAGGTTTGAGCTTGACACGTAGCCCAGGTTCAGTAACAATATCATGCTGAACTGCTGAAGTCGTGCCAGGTAACTCTGAAAACTTTTCTCTCTATTCCTTATCAGGAATTCTCTAGTGTCCTGTTTTTGGGAAAATGAGAGGGTGTCTGGAATCGTGACCTCAGGGTTGAGAGGGGACTCAGTACCCGTAGGGGTGTTACTGGGAGAGGCCTCGCAGTTAACGCCATTCTATCCTTCCAGGGTTTTAACAGGTTTATATGGTAAACCTGTTCGGGCTTCCTTTTTCCTGGTTGATAAACCTTGTAGTTGACCTCCCCAACTCTCTCAATTACTTCAAAGGGACCCTGCCACTTAGCCAGGAACTTGCTCTCAACAGTGGGAACTAACACCAGGACCCTGTCACCAGGTGAGAAAACACGGAGTTGGGCCCCCCTGTTGTATATTCTCTGTTGGGCTGCCTGGGCCTGCAGTAAGTGTTCTTTTACCACTGGCATGATTGCCACAATCCTCTCCTGCATTTGGGCAATATGCTCAATGACACTTTTATGGGTGTTTGTTCTCCCTCCCAAGTTTCTTTGGCTATGTCTAAGAGTCCCCGAGGGTGTCTCCCATAAAGCAACTCAAATGGGGAGTACCCCGTAGAGGACTGGGAACCTCCCTGATGGCAAACATCAAGTATGGTATCAGGAAGTCCCAGTTTTTCCCATCCTTGTCCACAACCTTTTTAACATGCTCTTTAACGTCTTATTGAAGCGCTCCACTAAACCATCCGTTTGAGGATGATACACTGAGGTTCGC
>CM053026.1:217711851-217767482 GCA_028564925.1 Lithobates sylvaticus | reverse complement strand
TAATGTCCCCGGACTTCCCTCCTACCCTCTTTATATTACCCCTTACCCCTGATAATTTCCCCGGACTCCCCTCCTACCCCATTTATATTACCCCTTACCCCTGATAATGTCCCCGGACTCCCCTCCTATCCCCTTTATATTATCCCTTACCCCTGATAATGTCCCGGACTCCCCTCCTATCCCCTTTTTATTACCCCTTACCCCTGATAATGTCCCTGGACTCCCCTCCTATCCCCTTTATATTATCCCTTACCCCTGATAATGTCCCCAGACTCCCCTCCTATCCCCTTACCCCTGATAAAGTCCCCGGACTCCCTCCTATCCCCTTTATATTACCCCTTACCCCTGATAATGTCCCCGGACTCCCCTCCTATCCCCTTTATATTACCCCTTACCCCTGATAATGTCCCCGGACTTCCCTCCTATCCCCTTTATATCACCCCTTACCCCTGATAATGTCCCCGGACTCCCCTCCTATCCATTTATATTATCCCTTACCCCTGATAATGTCCCCGGACTCCCTCCTATCCCCTTTATATTACCCCTTACCCCTGATAATGTCCCCGGACTTCCGTCCTATCCCCTTTATATTACCCCTTACCCCTGATAATGTCCCTGGACTCCCCTCCTATCCTCTTTATATTACCCCTTACCCCTGATAATGTCCCCGGACTTCCCTCCTATCCCCTTTATATTATCCCTTACCCCTGATAATGTCCCCGGACTTCCCTCCTATCCCCTTTATATCACCCCTTACCCCTGATAATGTCCCCGGACTCCCCTCCTATCCCCTTTATATTATCCCTTACCCCTGATAATGTCCCCAGACTTCCCTCCTATCCCCCTTTATATTACCCCTTACCCCTGATAATGTCCCTGGACTCCCCTCCTATCCCTTTATATTATCCCTTACCCCTGATAATGTCCCCGGACTTCCCTCCTATCCCCTTTATATCCCCTTACCCCTTACCCCTGATAATGTCCCCGGACTCCCTCCTATCCCCTTTATATTACCCCTTACCCCCCTGATAATGTCCCCGGACTCCCCCCTATCCTATCCCCTTTATATTACCCCTTACCCCTGATAATGTCCCCGGACTTCCCTCCTATCCCCTTTATATTACCCCTTACCCCTGATAATGTCCCCGGACTTCCCTCCCCCCCTTTTATATCCCCTTTAATATTACCCCTTACCCCTGATAATGTCCCCGGACTTCCCCTCCTATCCCCTTTATATTACCCCTTACCCCTGATAATGTCCCCGGACTTCCCCTCCTACCCCCCCTTTATATTTACCCCTTACCCCTGATAATGTCCCCGGACTTCCCCTCCTATCCCCTTTATATTACCCCTTACCCCTGATAATGTCCCCGGACTCCCCCTCCTATACCCCCTTTATATTATCCCTTACCCCTGATAATGTCCCCGGACTTCCCCTCCTATCCCCTTTATATTATCCCTTACCCCTGATAATGTCCCCGGACTTCCCTCCTATCCCCTTTATATTATCCCTTACCCCTGATAATGTCCCCGGACTTCCCTCCTATCCCCTTTATATTACCCCTTACCCCTGATAATGTCCCAGGACTCCCCTCCTATCCCCTTTATATTACCCCTTACCCCTGATAATGTCCCCGGACTCCCTCCTATCCCCTTTATATTATCCCTTACCCCTGATAATGTCCCCGGACTCCCCTCCTATCCCCTTTATATTACCCCTTACCCCTGATAATGTCCCTGGACTCCCCTCCTATCCCCTTTATATTATCCCTTACCCCTGATAATGTCCCCGGACTTCCCTCCTATCCCCTTTATATTACCCCTTACCCCTGATAATGTCCCCGGACTCCCCTCCTATCCCCTTTATATTACCCCTTACCCCTGATAATGTCCCCGGACTCCCCTCCTATCCCCTTTATATTACCCCTTACCCCTGATAATGTCCCCTGACTCCCCTCCTATCCCCTTTATATTACCCCTTACCCCTGATAATGTCCCCGGACTTCCCTCCTATCCCCTTTATATTACCCCTTACCCCTGATAATGTCCCCGGACTCCTCTCCTATCCCCTTTATATTATCCCTTACCCCTGATAATGTCCCGGACTCCCCTCCTATCCCCCTTTATATTACCCCTTACCCCTATAATGACCCCGGACTCCCCTCCTACCCCCTTATATTATCCCTTACCCCTGATAATGTCCCCGGACTCCTCCCTCCTATCCCCTTTATATTACCCCTTACCCCTGATAATGTCCCCGGACTCCCCTCCTATCCCTTTATATTAAACCTTACCCCTGATAATGTCCCCGGACTCCCCTCCTATCCCCTGTATATTACCACTTACCCCTGATAATGTCCATGGACTCCCCTCCTATCCCCTTTATATTATCCCTTACCCCTGATAATGTCCCCAGACTCCCCTCCTATCCCCTTTATATTACCCCTTACCCCTGATAATGTCCCCGGACTCCCCTCCTATCCCCTTTATATTATCCCTTACCCCTGATAATGTCCCCGGACTTCCCTCCTATCCCCTTTATATTACCCCTTACCCCTGATAATGTCCCCGGACTCCTCTCCTATCCCCTTTATATTACCCCTTACCCCTGATAATGTCCCCGGACTTCCCTCCTATCCCCTTTATATTATCCCTTACCCCTGATAATGTCCCCGGACTTCCCTCCTATCCCCTTTATATTACCCCTTACCCCTGATAATGTCCCCGGACTCCCCTCCTATCCCCTTTATATTATCCCTTACCCCTGATAATGTCCCCGGACTCCTCTCCTATCCCCTTTATATTTCCCCTTACCCCTGATAATGTCCCTGGACTCCCCTCCTTTCCCCTTTATATTACCCCTTACCCTGATAATGTCCCGGACTCCTCTCCTATCCCCTTATATTACCCCTTACCCCTGATAATGTCCCCGGACTTCCCTCCTATCCCCTTTATATTACCCCTTACCCCTGATAATGTCCCCGGACTCGACTCCTATCCCCTTTATTTTACCCCTTACCCCTGATAATGTCCCCGGACTTCCCCTCCTATCCCCTTTTATATTACCCCTTACCCCTGATAATGTCCCCGGACTCCTCTCCTATCCCATTTATATTACCCCTTACCCCTGATAATGTCCCCGGACTACCCTCCTATCCCCTTTATATTACCCCTTACCCCTGATAATGTCCCCGGACTCCTCTCCTATCCCCTTTATATTATCCCTTACCCCTGATAATGTCCCCGGACTCCCCTCCAATCCCCTTTATATTACCCCTTACCCCAGATAATGTCCCCTGACTCCCCTCCTATCCCCTTTATATTACCCTTTATATTACCCCTTACCCCTGATAATGTCCCCGGACTTCCCCTCCTATCCCCTTTATATCCCCTTTATATTAACCCCTTCCCCCTGATAATGTCCCCAGACTTCCCCCCCTTCCTACCCCCCCCTTTATATTACCCCTTACCCCTGATAATGTCCCCGGACCCCTCCTATCCCCTTTATATTACCCCTTACCCCTGATAATGTGTCCCGGACTTCCCTCCTATCCCCTTTATATTACCCCTTACCCCTGATAATGTCCCCGGACTTCCCCTTTATATTACCCCTTACCCCTTCCCTCCTATCCCCTTTTATATATTATCCCCCTTACCCCTGATAATGTCCCCGGACTTCCCCTCCTATCCCCTTTATATTACCCCTTACCCCTGATAATGTCCCCGGACTTCCCCTCCTATCCCCTTTATATTACCCCTTACCCCTGATAATGTCCCCGGACTCCCCTCCTATCCCCTTTATATTACCCCTTACCCCTGATAATGTCCCCGGACTCCCCTCCTATCCCCCTATCCCCTTTATATTACCCCTTACCCTGATAATGTCCCCGGAGTTCCCTCCTATCCCCTTTATATTACCCCTTACACCCGATAATGTCCCCGGACTCCTCTCCTATCCCCTTTATATTATCCCTTACCCCTGATAATGTCCCTGGACTCCCCTCCTATCCCCTTTATATTATCCCTTACCCCTGATAATGTCCCCGGACTTCCCTCCTATCCCCTTTATATTACCCCTTACCCCTGATAATGTCCCCGGACTTCCCTCCTATCCCCTTTATATTATCCCTTACCCCTGATAATGTCCCCGGACTTCCCCTCCTATCCCCTTTATATTATCCCTTACCCCTGATAATGTCCCCGGACTCCCCTCCTATACCCCTTTATATTACCCCTTACCCTGATAATGTCCCCGGACTTCCCTCCTATCCCCTTTATATTTCCCCCTGATAATGTCCCCGGACTTCCCTCCTATCCCCTTTATATTACCCTTACCCCTGATAAAGTCCCCGGACTCCCCTCCTATCCCCTTTATATTATCCCTTACCCCTGATAATGTCCCCGGACTCCCCTCCTATCCCCTTTATATTACCCCTTACCCCTGATAATGTCCCCGGACTCCTCCTATCCCCCTTTATATTACCCCTTACCCCTGATAATGTCCCCGGACTCCCCTCCTATCCTCTTTATATTACCCCTTACCCCTGATAATGTCCCCGGACTTCCCTCCTATCCCCTTTATATTATCCCTTACCCCTGATAATGTCCCCGGACTTCCCTCCTATCCCCTTTATATTATCCCTTACCCTGATAATGTCCCCGGACTCCCCTCCTATCCCCTTTATATTACCCCTTACCCCTGATAATGTCCCCGGACTCCCCTCCTATCCCCTTTATATTATCCCCCTTACCCCTGATAATGTCCCCGGACTCCCCTCCTATCCCCTTTATATTACCCCATAACCCTGATAATGTCCCCGGACTCTCCTCCTATCCCCTTTATATTATCCCTTACCCCTGATAATGTCCCCGGACTTCCCTCCTATCCCCTTTATATTATCCCTTACCCCTGATAATGTCCCCGGACTCCTCTCCTATCCCCTTTATATTACCCCTTACCCCTGATAATGTCCCAGGACTCCCCTCCTATCCCCTTTATATTATCCCTTACCCCTGATAATGTCCCCGGACTTCCCTCCTATCCCCTTTATATTACCCCTTACCCCTGATAATGTCCCCGGACTTCCCTCCTATCCCCTTTATATTATCCCTTACCCCTGATAATGTCCCCGGACTTCCCTCCTATCCCCTTTATATTATCCCTTACCCCTGATAATGTCCCCGGACTCCCCTCCTATCCCCTTTATATTACCCCTTACCCCTGATAATGTCCCCGGACTCCCCTCCTATCCCCTTTATATTATCCCTTACCCCTGATAATGTCCCCGGACTCCCCTCCTATCCCCTTTATATTACCCCTTACCCCTGATAATGTCCCCGGACTTCCCTCCTATCCCCTTTATATTATCCCTTACCCCTGATAATGTCCCCGGACTCCCCTCCTATCCCCTTTATATTACCCCTTACCCCTGATAATGTCCCCGGACTCCCTCCTATCCCCTTTATATTACCCCTTACCCCTGATAATGTCCCCGGACTCCCCCTCCTATCCCCTTTATATTATCCCTTACCCCTGATAATGTCCCCGGACTTCCCTCCTATCCCCTATCCCCTTTATATTACTTCCCTCCTATCCCCTTTATATTACCCCTTACCCCTGATAATGTCCCCGGTCTCCTCTCCTATCCCCTTTATATTACCCCTCCCTTACCCCTGATAATGTCCCCGGACTCCCTCCTAACCCCTTTATATTATCCCTTACCCCTGATAATGTCCCCGGACTCCCCTCCTACCCCCTTTATATTACCCCTTACCCTGATAATGTCCCCGGATCTCCTCCTATCCCCTTTATATTACCCCTTACCCCTGATAATGTCCCCGGACTTCCCTCCTATCCCCTTTATATTATCCCTTACCCCTGATAATGTCCCCGGACTCCCCTCCTATCCCCTTTATATTACCCCTTACCCTGATAATGTCCCCGGACTCCCCTCCTATCCCTTTATATTACCCCTTACACCTGATAATGTCCCCGGACTTCCCTCCTATCCCCTTTATATTACCCCTTACCACTGATAATGTCCCCGGACTTCCCTCCTATCCCCTTTATATTACCCCTTACCCCTGATAATGTCCCCGGACTTCCCTCCTATCCCTTTATATTATCCCTTACCCCTGATAATGTCCCCGGACTTCCCTCCTATCCCCTTTATATTACCCCTTACCCCTGATAATGTCCCCGGACTCCCTCCTATCCCCTTTATATTACCCCTTACCCCTGATAATGTCCCCGGACTCCCCTCCTATCCCCTTTATATTATCCTTACCCCTGATAATGTCCCCGGACTCCCTCCTATCCCTTTATATTACCCCTTACCCCTGATAATGTCCCCGGACTCCCCTCCTATCCCCTTTATATTACCCCTTACCCCTGATAATGTCCCCGGACTCCCTCCTATCCCTTTATATTACCCCTTACCCCTGATAATGTCCCCGGACTCCCCTCCTATCCCCTATATATTACCCCTTACCCCTGATAATGTCCCCGGACTCCCATCCTATCCCCTTTATATTATCCCTTACCCCTGATAATGTCCCCGGACTTCCCTCCTATCCCCTTTATATTACCCCTTACCCCTGATAATGTCCCCGGACACCCCTCCTATCCCCTTTATATTACCCCTTACCCCTGATAATGTCCCCGGACTTCCCTCCTATCCCCTTTATATTATCCCTTACCCCTGATAATGTCCCCGGACTTCCCTCCTATCCCCTTTATATTATCCCTTACCCCTGATAATGTCCCCGGACTTCCCTCCTATCCCCTTTATATTACCCCTTACCCCTGATAATGTCCCCGGACTCCCCTCCTATCCCCTTTATATTATCCCTTACCCCTGATAATGTCCCCGGACTCCCCTCCTATCCCCTTTATATTACCCCTTCCCCTTACCCCTGATAATGTCCCCGGACTCCCCTCCTATCCCCTTTATATTATCCCTTACCCCTGATAATGTCCCCGGACTCCCCTCCTATCCCCTTTATATTACCCCTTACCCCTGATAATGTCCCCGGACTCCCCTCCTATCCCCTTTATATTACCCCTTACCCCTGATAATGTCCCCTGATCCCCTCCAATCCCCTTTATATTACCCCTGATAATGTCCCCGGACTCCTCCTATCCCCTTTATATTATCCCTTACCCCTGATAATGTCCCCGGACTTCCCTCCTATCCCCTTTATATTATCCCTTACCCCTGATAATGTCCCCGGACGTCCCTCCTATCCCCTTTATATTACCCCTTACCCCTGATAATGTCCCCGGACTCCCCTCCTATCCCCTTTATATTATCCCTTACCCCTGATAATGTCCCCGGACTCCCCTCCTATCCCCTTTATATTACCCCTTACCCCTGATAATGTCCCCGGACTCCCCTCCTATCCCCTTTATATTATCCCTTACCCCTGATAATGTCCCCGGACTCCCCTCCTATCCCCTTTATATTATCCCTTACCCCTGATAATGTCCCCGGACTCCCCTCCTATCCCCTTTATATTATCCCTTACCCCTGATAATGTCCCCGGACTCCTCTCCTATCCCCTTTATATTACCCCTTACCCCTGATAATGTCCCCGGACTCCCCTCCTATCCCTTATATTACCCCTTACCCCTGATAATGTCCCCGGACTCCCCTCCTATCCCTTTATATTATCCCTTACCCCTGATAATGTCCCCGGACTCCCTCCTATCCCCTTTATATTACCCCTTACCCCTGATAATGTCCCCGGACTACCCTCCTATCCCCTTTATATTATCCCTTACCCCTGATAATGTCCCCGGACTCCCCTCCTATCCCCTTTATATTACCCCTTACCCCTGATAATGTCCCCGGACTCCCCTCCTATCCCCTTTATATTACCCCTGATAATGTCCCCGGACTTCCCTCCTATCCCCTTTATATTATCCCTTACCCCTGATAATGTCCCCGGACTCCTCTCCTATCCCCTTTATAATACCCCTTACCCCTGATAATGTCCCCGGACTTCCCCTCCTATCCCCTACCCCTTACCCCTGATAATGTCCCCGGACTCCCCTCCTATCCCCTTTAGATTACCCCTTACCCCTGATAATGTCCCCGGACTTCCCTCCTATCCCCTTTATATTATCCCTTACCCCTGATAATGTCCCCGGACTCCCCTCCTATCCCCTTTATATTATCCCTTACCCCTGATAATGTCCCCGGACTTCCCTCCTATCCCCTTTATATTACCCCTTACCCCTGATAATGTCCCCGGACTCCCCTCCTATCCCTTTATATTATCCCTTACCCCTGATAATGTCCCCGGACTTCCCTCCTATCCCCTTTATATTATCCCTTACCCCTGATAATGTCCCCGGACTCCCCCCTTACCCCCTTTTTATTATCCCTTACCCCTGATAATGTCCCCGGACTCCCCTCCTATCCCCTTTATATTATCCCCTTACCCTGATAATGTCCCCGGACTCCCTCCTATCCCCTTTATATTACCCCTTACCCCTGATAATGTCCCCGGACTCCCTCCTATCCCCTTTATATTATCCCTTACCCCTGATAATGTCCCTGGACTCCCCTCCTATCCCCTTTATATTACCCCTTACCCCTGATAATGTCCCCGGACTCCTCTCCTATCCCCTTTATATTATCCCTTACCCCTGATAATGTCCCTGGACTCCCCTCCTATCCCCTTTATATTATCCCTTACCCCTGATAATGTCCCCGGACTTCCCTCCTATCCCCTTTATATTACCCCTTACCCCTGATAATGTCCCCGGACTTCCCTCCTATCCCTTTATATTACCCCTTACCCCTGATAATGTCCCCGGACTCCCTCCTATCCCCTTTATATTACCCTTACCCCTGATAATGTCCCCGGACTCCCCTCCTATCCCCTTTATATTATCCCTTACCCCTGATAATGTCCCGGACTCCCTCCTATCCCCTTTATATTACCCCTTACCCCTGATAATGTCCCCGGACTTCCCTCCTATCCCCTTTATATTAACCCTTACCCCTGATAATGTCCCCGGACTTCCCTCCTATCCCCTTTATATTACCCCTTACCCCTGATAATGTCCCCGGACTTCCCTCCTATCCCCTTTATATTACCCCTTACCCCTGATAATGTCCCCGGACTCCCCTCCTATCCCCTTTATATTATCCCTTACCCCTGATAATGTCCCCGGACTTCCCTCCTATCCCCTTTATATTACCCCTTACCCCTGATAATGTCCCCGGACTCCCTCCTATCCCCTTTATATTATCCCTTACCCCTGATAATGTCCCCGGACTTCCCTCCTATCCCCTTTATATTACCCTTACCCCTGATAATGTCCCCGGACTCCCTCCTATCCCCTTTATATTATCCCTTACCCCTGATAATGTCCCCGGACTCCCCTCCTATCCCTTTTTATTATCCCTTACCCCTGATAATGTCCCCGGACTCCCCTCCTATCCCCTTTATATTACCACTTACCCCTGATAATGTCCCCGGACTTCCCTCCTATCCCCTTTATATTACCCCTTACCCCTGATAATGTCCCCGGACTCCCCTCCTATCCCCTTTATATTATCCCTTACCCCTGATAATGTCCCCGGACTTCCCTCCTATCCCCTTTATATTATCCCTTACCCCTGATAATGTCCCCGGACTTCCCTCCTATCCCCTTTATATTACCCCTTACCCCTGATAATGTCCCCGGACTTCCCTCCTATCCCCTTTATATTACCCCTTACCCCTGATAATGTCCCCGGACTTCCCTCCTATCCCCTTTATATTATCCCTTACCCCTGATAATGTCCCCGGACTTCCCTCCTATCCCCTTTATATTACCCCTTACCCCTGATAATGTCCCCGGACTTCCCTCCTATCCCTTTATATTATCCCTTACCCCTAATAATGTCCCCGGACTCCCCTCCTATCCCCTTTATATTACCCCTTACCCCTGATAATGTCCCCTGGACTCCCCTCCTATCCCCTTTATATTACCCCTTACCCCTGATAATGTCCCCGGACTTCCCTCCTATCCCCTTTATATTATCCCTTACCCCTGATAATGTCCCCGGACTTCCCTCCTATCCCCTTTATATTACCCCTTACCCCTGATAATGTCCCCGGACTTCCCTCCTATCCCCTTTATATTATCCCTTACCCCTGATAATGTCCCCGGACTCCCCTCCAATCCCCTTTATATTAACCCATACCCCTGATAATGTCCCCGGACTCCCTATCCTACCCTTACCCCTGATAATGTCCCCGGACTCCCCTCCTATCCCTTTATATTACCCCTTACCCCTGATAATGTCCCCGGACTCCCTCCTATCCCCTTTATATTATCCCTTACCCCTGATAATGTCCCCGGACTTCCCTCCTATCCCCTTTATATTATCCCTTACCCCTGATAATGTCCCTGGACTCCCCTCCTATCCCCTTTATATTATCCCTTACCCCTGATAATGTCCCCGGACTTCCCTCCTATCCCCTTTATATTACCCCTTACCCCTGATAATGTCCCCGGACTCCCCTCCTATCCCCTTTATATTAACCCTTACCCCTGATAATGTCCCCGGACTCCCCTCCTATCCCCTTTATATTATCCCTTACCCCTGATAATGTCCCCGGACTCCCCTCCTATCCCCTTTATATTACCCCTTACCCCTGATAATGTCCCCGGACTCCCCCCCTATCCCCTTTATATTACCCCTTACCCCTGATAATGTCCCCGGACTCCCCTCCAATCCCCTTTATATTACCACTTACCCCAGATAATGTCGCTGGACTTCCCTCCTATCCCCTTTATATTATCCCTTACCCCTGATAATGTCCCCGGACTCCCTCCTATCCCCTTTATATTATCCCTTACCCCTGATAATGTCCCCGGACTCCCCTCCTATCCCCTTTATATTATCCCTTACCCCTGATAATGTCCCCGGACTCCCCTCCTATCCCCTTTATATTACCCTTACCCCTGATAATGTCCCCGGACTCCCCTCCTATCCCCTTTATATTACCCTTACCCCTGATAATGTCCCGGACTTCCCTCCTATCCCCTTTATATTATCCCTTACCCCTGATAATGTCCCCGGACTTCCCTCCTATCCCCTTTATATTACCCCTTACCCCTGATAATGTCCCCGGACTTCCCTCCTATCCCCTTTATATTATCCCTTACCCCTGATAATGTCCCCGGACTCCCCTCCTATCCCCTTTATATTACCCCTTACCCCTGATAATGTCCCCGGACTCCCCTCCTATCCCCTTTATATTATCCCTTACCCCTGATAATGTCCCCGGACTCCCCTCCTATCCCCTTTATATTATCCCTTACCCCTGATAATGTCCCCGGACTCCCCTCCTATCCCCTTTATATTATCCCTTACCCCTGATAATGTCCCCGGACTCCCCTCCTATCCCCTTTATATTACCCCTTACCCCTGATAATGTCCCCGGATTCCCCTCCTATCCCCTTTATATTATCCCTTACCCCTGATAATGTCCCCGGACTCCTATCCTATCCCCTTTATATTACCCCTTACCCCTGATAATGTCCCCGGACTCCCTCCTATCCCCTTTATATTATCCCTTACCCCTGATAATGTCCCCAGACTCCCCTCCTATCCCCTTTATATTACCCCTTACCCCTGATAAAGTCCCCGGACTTCCCTCCTATCCCCTTTATATTATCCCTTACCCCTGATAATGTCCCCGGACCCCCTCCTATCCCTTTATATTACCCCTTACCCCTGATAATGTCCCTGGACTCCCCTCCTATCCCCTTTATATTACCCCTTACCCCTGATAAAGTCCCCGGACTCTCCTCCTATCCCCTTTATATTATCCCTTACCCCTTATAATGTCCCCGGACTCCCTCCTATCCCCTTTATATTACCCCTTACCCTGATAATGTCCCCGGACTTCCCTCCTATCCCCTTTATATTATCCCTTACCCCTGATAATGTCCCCGGACTTCCCTCCTATCCCCTTTATATTACCCCTTACCCCTGATAATGTCCCCGGACTTCCCTCCTATCCCTTTATATTACCCCTTACCCCTGATAATGTCCCCGGACTCCCCTCCTATATCCCCCTTTATATTACCCCTTACCCCTGATAATGTCCCCGGACTTCCCCTCCTATCCCCTTTATATTACCCCTTACCCCTGATAATGTCCCCGGACTCCCTCCTATCCCCTTTATATTACCCCTTACCCCTGATAATGTCCCCGGACTCCCTCCTATCCCCTTTATTACCCCCCCTTTATATTACCCCTTACCCCTGATAATGTCCCCGGACTCCTCTCCTATCCCCTTTATATTACCCCTTACCCCTGATAATGTCCCCGGACTTCCCTCCTATCCCCTTTATATTATCCCTTACCCCTGATAATTTCCCCGGACTTCCCTCCTATCCCTTTATATTATCCCTTACCCCTGATAATGTCCCCGACTTCCCTCCTATCCCCTTACCCCTGATAATGTCCCCGGACTCCTCTCCTATCCCCTTTATATTACCCCTTACCCCTGATAATGTCCCCGGACTTCCCTCCTATCCCCTTTATATTATCCCTTACCCCTGATAATGTCCCCGGACTTCCCTCCTATCCCCTTTATATTATCCCTTACCCCTGATAATGTCCCCGGACTCCCCTCCTATCCCCTTTATATTATCCCTTACCCCTGATAATGTCCCCGGACTCCCCTCCTATCCCCTTTATATTATCCCTTACCCCTGATAATGTCCCCGGACTCCCTCCTATCCCCTTTATATTACCCCTTACCCCTGATAATGTCCCCGGACTCCCTCCTATCCCCTTTATATTATCCCTTACCCCTGATAATGTCCCTGGACTCCCCTCCTATCCCCTTTATATTATCCCTTACCCCTGATAATGTCCCCGGACTCCCTCCTATCCCCTTTATATTACCCCTTACCCCTGATAATGTCCCCGGACTTCCCTCCTATCCCCTTTATATTATCCCTTACCCCTGATAATGTCCCCTGACTCCCCTCCTATCCCCTTTATATTATCCCTTACCCCTGATAATGTCCCCGGACTCCTCTCCTATCCCCTTTATATTATCCCTTACCCCTGATAATGTCCCCGGACTCCCCTCCTATCCCCTTTATATTCCCCTTACCCCTGATAATGTCCCCGGACTCCCTCCTATCCCCTTTATATTATCCCTTACCCCTGATAATGTCCCTGGACTCCCCTCCTATCCCCTTTATATTATCCCTTACCCCTGATAATGTCCCCGGACTTCCCTCCTATCCCCTTTATATTATCCCTTACCCCTGATAATGTCCCCGGACTTCCCTCCTATCCCCTTTATATTATCCCTTACCCCTGATAATGTCCCCGGACTCCCCCTCCTATCCCCTTTATATTACCCCTTACCCCTGATAATGTCCCCGGACTCCCTCCTCCCCTTTATATTATCCCTTACCCCTGATAATGTCCCCGGACTCCCTCCTACCCCCTTTTTATATTATCCCTTACCCCTGATAATGTCCCCGGACTTCCCTCCTATCCCCTTTATATTACCCCTTACCCCTGATAATGTCCCCGGACTTCCCTCCTATCCCCTTTATATTACCCCTTACCCCTGATAATGTCCCCGGACTCCCTCCTATCCCTTTATATTACCCCTTACCCCTGATAATGTCCCCCCTCCTATCCCCTTTATATTACCCCTGATAATGTCCCTCCCTCCTATCCCCTTACCCCTGATAATGTCCCCGGACTCCCCTCCTATCCCCCCTTTATATTACCCCTTACCCTGATAATGTCCCCGGACTCCCTCCTATCCCCTATCCCCTTTAATGTACTCCCTTATCCCCCCCTTACCCCTGATAATGTCCCGGACTCCCCTCCTATCCCTTTATATTACCCCTTACCCCTGATAATGTCCCCGGACTTCCCTCCTATCCCCTTTATATTATCCCTTACCCCTGATAATGTCCCCGGACTTCCCTCCTATCCCCTTTATATTACCCCTTACCCCTGATAATGTCCCCGGACTCCCCTCCTATCCCCTTTATATTACCCCTTACCCTGATAATGTCCCCGGACTTCCCTCCTATCCCCTTTATATTATCCCTTACCCCTGATAATGTCCCCGGACTCCCCTCCTATCCCCTTTATATTATCCCTTACCCCTGATAATGTCCCCGGACTTCCCTCCTATCCCCTTTATATTACCCCTTACCCCTGATAATGTCCCCGGACTCCCCTCCTATCCCCTTTATATTACCCCTTACCCCTGATAATGTCCCCTGGACTCCCCTCCTATCCCCTTTATATTACCCCTTACCCCTGATAATGTCCCCGGACTCCCTCCTATCCCTCCCTTACCCCTCCCCGGACTCCCCTCCCCCTTTATTTTATCCCTTACCCCTGATAATGTCCCCGGACTCCTCTCCTATCCCCTTTATATTACCCCTTACCCCTGATAATGTCCCCTGGACTCCCCTCCTATCCCCTTTATATTACCCCTTACCCCTGATAATGTCCCCGGACTCCTCTCCTATCCCCTTTATATTATCCCTTACCCCTGATAATGTCCCCGGACTCCCTTATCCCTTACCCCTTACCCCTTTATAATGTCCCCGACTTCCCTCCTATCCCCTTTATATTATCCCCTTACCCCTGATAATGTCCCCTGGACTCCCCTCCTATCCCCTTTATATTACCCCTTACCCCTGATAATGTCCCCGGACTCCCCTCCTATCCCCTTTATATTACCCCTTACCCCTGATAATGTCCCCGGACTTCTTTCCTATCCCCTTTATATATCCCCTTACCCCTGATAATGTCCCCGGACTTCCCTCCTATCCCCTTTATATTATCCCTTACCCCAGATAATGTCCCCGGACTCCCCTCCTATCCCCTTTATATTACCCCTTACCCCTGATAATGTCCCCGGACTCCCCTCCTATCCCCTTTATATTACCCCTTACCCCTGATAATGTCCCCGGACTTCCCTCCTATCCCCTTTATATTATCCCTTACCCCTGATAATGTCCCCGGACTCCCCTTCTATCCCCTTTATATTATCCCTTACCCCTGATAATGTCCCCGGACTCCCTCCTATCCCCTTTATATTACCCCTTACCCCTGATAATGTCCCCGGACTCCCTCCTATCCCCTTTATATTACCCCTTACCCCTGATAATGTCCCCGGACTCCCCTCCTATCCCCTTTATATTACCCCTTACCCCTGATAATGTCCCCGGACTCCCCTCCTATCCCCTTTATATTATCCCTTACCCCTGATAATGTCCCCGGACTTCCCCTCCTATCCCCTTTATATTATCCCTTACCCCGGATAATGTCCCCGGACTCCCCTCCTATCCCCTTTATATTACCCCTTACCCCTGATAATGTCCCCGGACTCCCCTCCTATCCCCGTTATATTACCCCTTACCCCTGATAATGTCCCCGGACTCCCCTCCTATCCCCTTTATATTACCCCTTACCCCTGATAATGTCCCCGGACTCCCTCCTATCCCCTTTATATTATCCCTTACCCCTGATAATGTCCCCGGACTCCCTCCTATCCCCTTTATATTACCCCTTACCCCTGATAATGTCCCCGGACTCTCCTCCTATCCCCTTTATATTACCCCTTACCCCTGATAATGTCCCCGGACTCCCCTCCTATCCCCTTTATATTACCCCTTACCCCTGATAATGTCCCCGGACTTCCCTCCTATCCCTTTATATTACCCCTTACCCCTGATAATGTCCCCGGACTCCCTCCTATCCCCTTTATATTATCCCTTACCCCTGATAATGTCCCCGGACTCCCCTCCTATCCCCTTTATATTACCCTTACCCCTGATAATGTCCCCGGACTCCCCTCCTATCCCCTTTATATTACCCCTTACCCCTGATAATGTCCCTGGACTCCCTCCTATCCCCTTTATATTATCCCTTACCCCTGATAATGTCCCCGGACTCCTCTCCTATCCCCTTTATATTATCCCTTACCCCTGATAATGTCCCCGGACTCCCCTCCTATCCCCTTTATATTACCCCTTACCCCTGATAATGTCCCCGGACTCCCCTCCTATCCCCTTTATATTACCCCTTACCCCTGATAATGTCCCCGGACTTCCCCTCCTATCCCCTTTATATTATCCCTTACCCCTGATAATGTCCCCGGACTTCCCTCCTATCCCCTTTATATTATCCCCTTACCCCTGATAATGTCCCCGGACTTCCTCTCCTATCCCCTTTATATTACCCCTTACCCCTGATAATGTCCCCGGACTCCCTCCTATCCCCTTTATATTACCCCTTACCCCTGATAATGTCCCAGGACTCCCCTCCTATCCCCTTTATATTACCCCTTACCCCTGATAATGTCCCCGGACTTCCCTCCTATCCCCTTTATATTATCCCTTACCCCTGATAATGTCCCCGGACTCCCCTCCTATCCCCTTTATATTACCCCTTACCCCTGATAATGTCCCCGGACTCCCCTCCTATCCCCTTTATATTACCCCTTACCCCTGATAATGTCCCCGGACTTCCCTCCTATCCCCTTTATATTATCCCTTACCCCTGATAATGTCCCCGGACTCCCCTCCTATCCCCTTTATATTATCCCTTACCCCTGATAATGTCCCTGGACTCCCCTCCTATCCCCTTTATATTATCCCTTACCCCTGATAATGTCCCCGGACTTCCCTCCTATCCCCTTTATATTACCCCTTACCCCTGATAATGTCCCCGGACTTCCCTCCTATCCCCTTTATATTACCCCTTACCCCTGATAATGTCCCCGGACTCCCTCCTATCCCCTTTATATTACCCCTTACCCTTGATAATTACCCTTCCCCTCCTGTCCCCCCCTTACCCCTGATAATGTCCCCGGACTTCCCTCCTATCCCCTTTATATTACCCCTTACCCCTGATAATGTCCCGGACTCCCCTCCTAACCCCTTTATATTACCCCTTACCCCTGATAATGTCCCCGGAATCCCTCCTATCCCCTTTATATTACCCCTTACCCCTGATAATGTCCCCGGACTTCCCTCCTATCCCCCTTTATATTACCCCTTACCCCTGATAATGTCCCCGGAATCCCCTCCTATCCCCTTTAATTATCCCTTACCCCTGATAATGTCCCGGACTCCCCTCCTATCCCCTTTATATTACCCCTTACCCCTGATAATGTCCCCGGACTTCCCTCCTATCCCCTTTATATTATCCCTTACCCCTGATAATGTCCCCGGACTCCCCTCCTATCCCCTTTATATTACCCCTTACCCCTGATAATGTCCCGGACTCCTCTCCTATCCCCTTTTTATATAACCCCTTACCCTGATAATGTCCCCGGACTCCCTCCTATCCCCTTTATATTATCCCTTACCCCTGATAATGTCCCCGGACTCCTCTCCTATCCCCTTTATATTACCCCTTACCCCTGATAATGTCCCGGACTCCTCTCCTATCCCCTTTATATTATCCCTTACCCCTGATAATGTCCCCGGACTCCCCTCCTATCCCCTTTATATTACCCCTTACCCCTGATAATGTCCCTGGACTCCCCTCCTATCCCCTTTATATTACCCCTTACCCCTGATAATGTCCCCGGACTTCCCTCCTATCCCCTTTATATTATCCCTTACCCCTGATAATGTCCCCGGACTTCCCTCCTATCCCCTTTATATTACCCCTTACCCCTGATAATGTCCCCGGACTCCCCTCCTATCCCCTTTATATTACCCCTTACCCCTGATAATGTCCCTGGACTTCCCTCCTATCCCCTTTATATTATCCCTTACCCCTGATAATGTCCCCGGACTTCCCTCCTATCCCCTTTATATTATCCCTTACCCCTGATAATGTCCCCGGACTCCCCTCCTATCCTCTTTATATTACCCCTTACCCCTGATAATGTCCCCGGACTCCTCTCCTATCCCCTTTATATTACCCCTTACCCCTGATAATGTCCCCGGACTCCCCTCCTATCCCCTTTATATTACCCCTTACCCCTGATAATGTCCCCGGACTCCCCTCCTATCCCCTTTATATTACCCCTTACCCCTGATAATGTCCCCGGACTTCCCTCCTATCCCCTTTATATTATCCCTTACCCTGATAATGTCCCCGGACTTCCCTCCTATCCCCTTTATATTACCCCTTACCCCTGATAATGTCCCCGGACTCCTATACCCTTTATATTATCCCTTACCCCTTACCCCTACTCCCCTCCTATCCCCTTTATATTACCCCTTACCCCTGATAATGTCCCCGGACTCCCCTCCTATCCCCTTTATATTACCCCTTACCCCTGATAATGTCCCCGGACTCCCCTCTATCCCCTTTATATTATCCCTTACCCCTGATAATGTCCCCGGACTTCCCTCCTATCCCCTTTATATTACCCCTTACCCCTGATAATGTCCCCGGACTCCCTCCTATCCCCTTTATATTACCCCTTACCCCTGATAATGTCCCCGGACTTCCCCTCCTATCCCCTTTATATTACCCCTTACCCCTGATAATGTCCCCGGACTTCCCTCCTATCCCCTTTATATTATCCCTTACCCCTGATAATGTCCCCGGACTTCCCTCCTATCCCCTTTATATTATCCCTTACCCCTGATAATGTCCCCGGACTTCCCCTCCTATCCCCTTTATATTACCCCTTACCCCTGATAATGTCCCCGGACTCCTCTCCTATCCCCTTTATATTACCCCTTACCCCTGATAATGTCCCCGGACTTCCCTCCTATCCCCTTTATATTATCCCTTACCCCTGATAATGTCCCCGGACTCCCCTCCTATCCCCTTTATATTATCCCTTACCCCTGATAATGTCCCCGGACTCCCCTCCTATCCCCTTTATATTACCCCTTACCCCTGATAATGTCCCCGGACTCCCCTCCTATCCCCTTTATATTATCCCTTACCCCTGATAATGTCCCCGGACTTCCCTCCTATCCCCTTTATATTATCCCTTACCCCTGATAATGTCCCCGGACTTCCCTCCTATCCCTTTATATTACCCCTTACCCCTGATAATGTCCCTGGACTCCCCTCCTATCCCCTTTATATTATCCCCTTACCCCTGATAATGTCCCCGGACTCCCTCCTATCCCCTTTATATTACCCCTTACCCCTGATAATGTCCCCGGACTTCCCTCCTATCCCCTTTATATTACCCCTTACCCCTGATAATGTCCCCGGACTCCCCCTATCCCCTATATCCCCCCTTTATATTACCCCTTTTATTACCCCCCCTGATAATGTCCCCGGACTTCCCTCCTATCCCCTTTATATTATCCCTTACCCCTGATAATGTCCCCGGACTCCCCTCCTATCCCTTTTATATTACCCCTTACCCCTGATAATGTCCCCGGACCCTCCCTCCTATCCCCTTTATATTATCCCTTACCCCCCCTGATAATGTCCCCGGACTCCCCCTCCTATCCCCTTTATATTATCCCTTACCCCTGATAATGTCCCCGGACTTCCCTCCTATCCCCTTTATATTACCCCTTACCCCTGATAATGTCCCCGGACTCCCCTCCTATCCCCTTTATATTACCCCTTACCCCTGATAATGTACTCCCTCCTATCCCCCCCTGATAATGTCCCCGGACTTCCCTCCTATCCCCTTTATATTATCCCTTACCCCTGATAATGTCCCCGGACTCCCCTCCTACCCCCTTTATATTCCCCCTTACCCCTGATAATGTCCCGGACTCCCCTCCTATCCCCTTTATATTACCCCTTACCCCTGATAATGTCCCCGGACTCCCCCCCTATTCCCCTTTATATTACCCCTCCCTTACCCATGATAATGTCCCCGGACTCCCTCCTATCCCCGTTATATTACCCCTTACCCCTGATAATGTCCCCGGACTCCCCTCCTATCCCCCCCCTACCCTGATAATGTCCCCGGACTTCGCTCATATCCCCTTTATATTACCCCTTACCCCTGATAATGTCCCCTGGACTCCCCTCCTATCCCCTTTATATTACCCTTACCCCTGATAATGTCCCCGGACTTCCCTCCTATCCCCTTTATATTATCCCTTACCCCTGATAATGTCCCCGGACTTCCCTCCTATCCCCTTTATATTACCCCTTACCCCTGATAATGTCCCCGGACTTCCCTCCTATCCCCTTTATATACCCCTTACCCCTGATAATGTCCCCGGACTTCCCTCCTATCCCCTTTATATTACCCCTTACCCCTGATAATGTCCCCGGACTCCCCTCCTATCCCCCTTTATATTACCCCTTACCCCTGATAATGTCCCCGGACTTCCCCTCCTATCCCCTTTATATTATCCCTTACCCCTGATAATGTCCCCGGACTCCCTCCTATCCCCTTTATATTATCCCTTACCCCTGATAATGTCCCCGGACTCCCTCCTATCCCCTTTATATTACCCCTTACCCCTGATAATGTCCCGGGACTCCCCTCCTATCCCCTTTATATTACCCCTTACCCCTGATAATGTCCCCGGACTCCCCTCCTCCCCTCCTATCCCCTTTATATTACCCCTTACCCCGGACTTCCCTCCTATCCCCTTTATATTACCCCTTACCCCTGATAATGTCCCCGGACTTCCCTCCTATCCCCTTTATATTACCCCTTACCCCTGATAATGTCCCCGGACTTCCCTCCTATCCCCTTTATATTACCCCTTACCCCTGATAATGTCCCCGGACTTCCCTCCTATCCCCTTTATATTATCCCTTACCCCCGATAATGTCCCCGGACTTCCCTCCTATCCCCTTTATATTATCCCTTACCCCTGATAATGTCCCCCTTTATATTACCCCTTACCCCTGATAATGTCCCCGGACTCCCTCTCCTATCCCCTTTATATTATCCCTTACCCCTGATAATGTCCCCGGACTTCCCCTCCTATCCCCTTTATATTATCCCTTACCCCTGATAATGTCCCAGGACTCCCCTCCTATCCCCTTTATATTACCCCTTACCCCTTACCCCTGATAATGTCCCCGGACTCCCCTCCTATCCCCTTTATATTACCCCTTACCCCTGATAATGTCCCCGGACTTCCCTCCTATCCCCTTTATATTACCCCTTACCCCTGATAATGTCCCCGGACTCCCCTCCTATCCCCTTTATATTACCCCTTACCCCTGATAATGTCCCCGGACTTCCCTCCTATCCCCTTTATATTATCCCTTACCCCTGATAATGTCCCCGGACTTCCCCTCCTATCCCCTTTATATTACCCCTTACCCCTGATAATGTCCCCAGACTTCCCTCCTATCCCCTTTATATTATCCCTTACCCCTGATAATGTCCCCGGACTCCCTTCCTATCCCCTTTATATTACCCCTTACCCCTGATAATGTCCCTGGACTTCCCCTCCTCCCCTCCTATCCCCTTACCCCTGATAATGTCCCCGGACTTCCCTCCTATCCCCTTGATATTATCCCTTACCCCTGATAATGTCCCGGACTCCCTTCCTATCCCCTTTATATTACCCCTTACCCCTGATAATGTCCCCGGACTCCCCTCCTATCCCCTTTATATTATCCCTTACCCCTGATAATGTCCCCGGACTTCCCTCCTATCCCCTTTTATATCATCCCTTACCCTGATAATGTCCCCAAGACTCACCTCCTATCCCCTTTATATTATCCCTTACCCCTGATAATGTCCCCGGACTCCCCTCCTATCCCTTTTATATTATCCCTTACCCCTGATAATGTCCCCGGACTCCCCTCCTATCCCCTTTATATTATCCCTTACCCCTGATAATGTCCCCGGACTCCCCTCCTATCCCCTATCCCCTTTGATAATGTCCCCAGGACTCCCCTCCTATCCCCATTATATTACCCCTTACCCCTTATAATGTCCCCGGACTCCCCTCCTATCCCCTTTATATTACCCCTTACCCCTGATAATGTCCCCGGACTTCCCTCCTATCCCCTTTATATTATCCCTTACCCCTGATAATGTCCCCGGACCCCCTCCCCTCCCTCCTATCCCCTTTATATTATCCCTTACCCCTGATAATGTCCCCGGACTCCCCTCCTATCCCCTTTAGATTACCCCTTACCCCTGATAATGTCCCCGGACTTCCCTCCTATCCCCTTTATATTATCCCTTACCCTGATAATGTCCCCGGACTTCCCTCCTATCCCCTTTATATTACCCCTTACCCCTGATAATGTCCCCAAACTCCTCTCCTATCCCCTTTATATTACCCCTTACCCCTGATAATGTCCCCGGACTTCCCTCTATCCCCTTTATATTACCCCTTACCCCTGATAATGTCCCCGGACTCCCCTCCTATCCCCTTTATATTATCCCTTACCCCTGATAATGTCCCCGGACTTCCCTCCTATCCCCTTTATATTATCCCTTACCCCTGATAATGTCCCCAAACTCCTCTCCTATCCCCTTTATATTATCCCTTACCCCTGATAATGTCCCCGGACTCCCCTCCAATCCCCTTTATATTACCACTTACCCCTGATAATGTCCCTGGACTTCCCTCCTATCCCCTTTATATTATCCCTTACCCCTGATAATGTCCCCGGACTCCCCTCCTATCCCCTTAGATTATCCCTTACCCCTGATAATGACCCCTGACTTCCCTCCTATCCCCTTTATATTACCCCTTACCCCTGATTATGTCCCCGGACTTCCCTCCTATCCCCTTTATATTATCCCTTACCCCTGATACTGTCCCCGGACTCCCCTTTTATCCCCTTTATATCATCCCTTACCCCTGATAATGTCCCCGGACTCCCCTCCTATCCCCTTTATATTATCTTTTACTTCTTATTTTTTCTATACACTTCTCTTTGTCCATTTCTTAAAGATCAGCAGACACTCCCTCTGGTGGCCGATCTGTATAATGCGGCATATGGTTGAAGAAGTTGATCCACACAAAGAAGTGACATTATCAGCTTGTCTACCGGCCCGGTAGTACCGGGGGAATTATTATACATATTTAGAGTGAACCATGAATTATGAGCCGGGAATTATTGCTCTCACTCTGATGTTTGCAGCGATATTGATGTTTACATACACAGGCTTCAAAACATTTTTTATATTAGGTTTAGTAATTTTACATAATTTTTTTAACACTTTTTAAAAAAAAAATGTTTTGGTTGAACTTTATTGCTATCACAATGTGACAGGTGATAGGCCTTCTTTATAGTCTTCATGGGACAGGAGCATGTGATCAACAATTGGGGGGGGGGGGGGGTTACGTTTCTATGCCATAGATTGACAATGCATGGGGAGCAAGCTAAATGTCACTGCCATGAACACCAATGTGTGTGTGTGTGTGGGGGGGGGGGGGGGGGGGGCTAAAGTCCACTGTCACTGATCAACAATGTAGGGGGGTGGGTTGCGGGGGGAGGGGGGGGTGAGGGGGGGGGGGGGGGGGGGGGGGGGGGGGGCTAGGGGGGGTGGTGGGGGGTTGGGGGGTGGGGGGGGGGTTGGGGTGGGGGTTAGGGGGGGGGGGGTTTTATTGGGGGGGGGTGGGGTTGGGCGGGGGGTTGGTCGGTCACTGTCACTGATCAACAATGTAGGGGGTGCTGACACCAGTTTTGGCTATTATTATTACATCCACTGACACCAATTCTGGGGATTATTATTACATCCACTGGCACCAGTTCTGTTTTTTTTTTTTTACATCCACTGACACCAATACTGGGGGTTATTATTACATCCACTGACACCAATATTGGGGGTTATTATTACATCCACTGACACCAATATTGGGGGTTATTATTACACCCACTGGCACCAATGCTGGGTGTTATTATTGTCCACTGACACCAATACTGGGGGTTATTATTACATCCATTGGCACCAATGCTGGGGGTTATTATTATGCCCTCTGGCACCAATACTGGGGGTTATTATTACATCCACTGACACCAATTCTGGGAGTTATTATTACATCCACTGGCACCAATACTGGGGGTTATTATTATGTCCACTGGCACCAATATTGGGGGTTATTATTACATCCACTGGCACCAATGTTGGGGGTTATTATTATGTCCACTGACACCAATGCTGGGGGTTATTATTACATCCACTGGCACCAATATTGGGGGTTATTATTACATCCACTGACACCAATATTGGGGGTTATTATTACATCCACTGGCACCAATACTGGGGGTTATTATTACATCCACTGGCACCAATATTGGGGGTTATTATTACATCCACTGAGCCAATACTGGGGGCTATTATTACATCCACTGACACCAATACTGGGAGTTATTATTACATCCACTGGCACCAATACTGGGGGTTATTATTATGTCCACTGGCACCAATGCTGGGGGTTATTATTATGTCCACTGGCACCAATTCTGGGGGCTATTATTATGTCCACTGGCACCAATGCTGGGGGGTATTATTATGTCCTCTGGCACCAATACTGGGGGTTATTATTACATCCACTGGCACCAATATTGGAGGTTATTATAACATCAACTGGCACCAATGCTGGGGGTTAATATTATGTCCACTGACACCAATACTGGGGGTTATTATTATGTCCACTGGCACCAATACTGGGGGTTATTATTGCATCCACTGGCACCAATGCTGGGGGTTATTATTATGTCCACTGGCACCAATATTGGGGTTTATTATTACATTGACTGGCACCAATGCTGGGGGTTATTACATAGTTATATAGGTTGAAAAAAGACACAAGTCCATCCAGTTCAACCACAAATAAAAAAAAATAAAATAAATAAATATATCATACAATCCCATATACCCCATTCTATACCCACAGTTGATCCAGAGGAAGGCAAAAAAAAACCCCAGCAGAGCATGATCCAATTTGCTAAAGCAGGGGAAAAAAATCCTTCCTGATCCCCCGAGAGGCAATCGGATTTTCCCCGGATCATCTTTACCTATAAATGTCAGTACCCAGTTATATTATGTACATTTAGGAAAGTATCCAGGCCTTTCTTAAAGCAATCTACTGAGCTGGCCAGAACCACCTCTGCAGGGAGTCTATTCCACATTTTCACAGCTCTTACTGTGAAGAAACCGTATTTGGAGATGAAATCTCTTTTCCTCTAGACGTAAAGAGTGCCCCCTTGTCCTCTTTGTGAATGAATGAATGAATGAATAATTTGTATAGCGCTACAATGCGAACCAAATCGCCTCAAGGCGCTGTAATTTGTGCTTTGTTGTCAAGCTTCTTAGAAGAGGTGGGTCTTGAGTTTTTTCCTGAAGACCTGATGGTTTTCTTCCATGCGGATGTAGGTTGGTAGTGCATTCCATAGCCGTGGTCCTTGGACAGCGAATCTTCGTTCCCCTTTTGATTTGTAGCGGGACTTGGGGATGAGGAGGAGGTTTTGGTCGGACGATCGAAGACTGCGATTGGGTGTGTAGCGTTTTATTTTCTCGAGAAGGTATTGAGGCGCGTCTCCATGGGTGCATTTGTGGGTGAGGCAGAGGGTCTTGAAAATGACCCGATTCTTTACGGTTAGCCAATGTAGGCTCCTCAGGGAAGGGGAGATGGATTCCCAGGGTTTTTTTCCTGTTATCAGCCTTGCCGCCGTGTTTTGGATAAGTTGTAAGCGCGCAAGTTGATATTGGGGTAACCCTATGTAGAGGGAGTTTGCGTAGTCCAGTCGTGAATTGATGACTGTTCCAACTACTACTGCTTTGTCCTCCTTTGGAATGAAGGGGATGAGTCTGCGTAGAAGGAGATGGTGAGATCCGCTAACTACCGATCCTATTTGTGCATCCATTGACATTTCAGAGTCAAAAATGACTCCGAGGCTCTTGGCCTTGGTTCTTGGGGAGATGGTCTGTCCAAGGATGGTAGGGGGTGTCCAATCGATCTTGGTTCGGGAGTTTTGGTTTGCATGTAGAATGAGAAGTTCTGTTTTAGATTCGTTGAGTTTAAGAGAGCTGGCAGTCATCCAGTCGTCTATTCGGGTGAGGCAGTTTTCTAATTGCCGATGATGGTCTTTTTGTCCGGTGATCCGAAAGTATAATTGGGTGTCATCAGCGTATGAGTGGAAGCAGAGATCCGATCTTCTGATGATTTTGAGGAGTGGGCGGATGTATATGTTGAAGAGCACTGGCGACAAGGGTGATCCTTGAGGGACTCCACAAGAGATTGCCCGGGTTTCAGAGGTGAAAGCTCCTAGTTTCACTGTCTGAGAGCGATTTCCTAAGAAGGATGCGAACCATTGTAGGTCTGCGTCTGCGACTCCTGCTACTTCTGTAAGGCGGATGAGTAGAGTGTTGTGGTCCACAGTATCAAACGCTGCACTGAGGTCCAACAGCACCAGGAGACACGATTCTCCGTCATCTGCTGCTTCGAGGGCGTCGTCCCAAATCTTCAGGAGTGCCGTTTCTGTGCCATGGCCTGGGCGGAAGCCCGATTGTAGAGGGTCCAGGAGTTTGTGTGTGTCTAGGTGGCGGTGTAGCTGTTGTACTACCGCTTTCTCCATAATCTTGGAGATGGTGTTGAGGCTTGTTATCGGTCTGCGGTGGTTGGGGTCCCGGGGGTCGAGGTTGGGCTTCTTTAGCAGGGGTTTGATGATGCCTTGTTTGAGGGCGCCTGGAACAAACCCTTCTTTGAAAGATTGATTTATGAGGTGAGTTAGCGTAGGCGCCAAGATGTCAGAGCATTCTTTCAGCAGTTTTGTGGGGATGATGTCAATAGGAGATGTGCTGTCTCTGAGGTTTTTGATGATGTTTTTGGTGGTGTCCGTGGAGATTGGGATCAAAGAAAACTTTGGTGGAAGAGGGATATTTGTGACCATATCTTCTTTTTGCTCTAGAAGGCTGAGGTTGGAAGTTTTTTTCATGTGGATTATTTTCCGGATGTTGTCGATTTTGTCGATGAAAAAATCTGATAACTCATTACAAAAATCTTGGGTTTCGTTTGCTGGGGGCTCTAAGCATGCCGGGTTCATCGACTGAGCGACTATTTTAAAAAGTTCCCGAGGGCGGTTTAGTGCCGATGAAATGGTATTTGCAAAAAAAATCTTTTTTAGCTTTAAAGATTGCTTTGTGATAATTCTCAGTGAGTCCTTTGTAGTTTGTCTGATTTTCTTTGGTAGGATTTCTTCTCCATGCTCTTTCGGCTCTTCTGCGTTCTTGCTTGAGTAGCATGAGAGAGCTGTTAAACCATCCTGAGTTTTTCCTCCGGATAGGTGTTCTGCGTTTTGGAGCCACTGTGTCTGCTGATTGTAGTAATACCTTGTTTAGGGAGCGGAGTGTAAGTTCCGTTGAGTGGGTTAAATTCAGCGTTGCTATTTTGTTTGCCAACGTGTTTTTGAAGGTTTCGGAGTGTAGTTTCTTCTGCGATCTGGTCCAATGAGTTGTTGTTACCGGTTTCTGTTTTTGCTGGGTGGTATTAGTGGTGATTTTAAATTTGATGGCGTGGTGGTCCGTCCATGGTAGTGGTAGGTTGTCGAGTATGTTGATGTTCAAATTTTGTTTGAAGATAAGGTCCAGGGTGTGTCCTGAGCCATGTGTTGGAGTCTTTATCAGTTGCTGGAGACCCAGTTCTTCCAGTTGGCTGATGCAGGCGGTGGCGATAGGGTCTTGGGTAGAATTTGCCCAGAGATTAAAGTCTCCAAGTACCAGGAGGTTTTTGGATTTCAGGGTGTGTATTGCAATGAATTCCGTGAGGGGAGTAAGAAGATTGGTCTTTGGTCCTGGTGGTCTATAGCAAAGTAGAATGTGGGTGGTGTCATGGGGTGTTGATTGAAGATGTAGCGTCAGTGTCTCCATAAAAGGCACTGAGTTCTGCAAAATCGGTTTGGTGAGCACCAGGTGCGATTTAAAAATCGCTGCTAGGCCTCCCCCTTTTTTTCCTATCCGATGCTCAGTTAGGATCCTGTAGTTCTCCGGCACCAATTCGGTAAGGATGGTGTTGCAGTCGGGGGTTAGCCAGCTTTCCATGATGAAGAGGCAATCTATGTTGTTTTGGGTGATGAAGTCGTGTACTTCCAGTCTGTGTTTGACTGCAGATCTGGTGTTGATCATGGCGCATGCTAATTGCTGAGGTTGAGTTGGTATCTTCCTGTGTTTGATGGTTGATCGTCGGTCGGTCTTTAGTAGTTGTTCTTTCCTTAGAATTTTTTGAATGGTGGCTGGCAAAGTAGAGGTGGCATTCCTTAGCCTGTGGAGAGCTTCTGCTGAATATTTAAAGTAGCACATGGCGGGAGGGGGAAGTTGATGGCACTTGGATGACAGTGCTGATGATCCTGATCCGGGTTTTTCCTGTTCCTGTTTGTATCAGTCTAGGTATCAGACTTGCCGCCGTGTTACAGCTATTTGTAAGCGCGCAAGTTGATCGTGAAGTGCCCTATATGGAAGGATGTAGTTGTCGAGTCGCTAATTCCTGGCTGTTCCAGCTGGCTCTGCTTGTAGTGCCGATCCTGGACCAGAAGGATACTGCTGGTGACCGCTGAGGTATCTTGTACTGGTGTTGACTGTAAAGTGAATAACTCAACACCAAGTTCACTATATGGACCCCTTATATATTTATACATGTTGATCATATCCCCCTTAATCTCCTCTTATCAAGAGTGAATAAATTCAGTTCCTCTAATCTTCCCTCATAGCTGAGCTCCTCCATGCCTCTTATCAGTTTGGTTGCCCTTCTCTGCACTTTCTCCAGTTCCCCGATATCCTTTTTGAGAACTGGTGCCCAAAACTGAACTGCATATTCCAGATGAGGTCTTACTAATGATTTGTACAGGGGGGCAAAATGATATCTCTCTCTCTGGAGTCCATACCTCTCCTAATACAAGAAAGGACTTTGCTTGCTTTGGAAACCGCAGCTTGGCATTGCATGCTATTATTGAGCTTATGATCTACCAAAACCCCCAGATCCTTCTCCACTACGGATTCCCCCAGTTGTACTCCCCCTAGTATGTATGATGCATATTCTTAGCCCTAAAGTGCATAACTTTACATTTATCAACATTAAACCTCATCTGCCACATAGTCGCCCAATTAGACAGAGCATTGAGGTTGGCTTGTAAATTGGAGACCTCCTGTAAGGACGTTATTCCACTGCATAGCTTGGTGTCATCTGCAAAGACAGAAATGTTACTTTTGATCCCAGACCCAATATCATTAATAAAGATATTAAAAAGTAAGGGTCCCAACACTGAACCTTGGGGTACACCACTGATAACCTTAGACCATTCAGAGTAAGAATCATTAACCACGACTCTCTGAATTCTGTCTTTTAGCCAGTTTTCTATCCATTTACAAACTGATATTTCCAAGCCTGTAGACCTTACCTTACACATGAGCCGTGTGTGGGGAACTGTATCGAACGCTTTTGCAAAATCCAAGTATACCACGTCCACAGCCACGCCTCTGTCCAAGTATACCACGTCCACAGCCACCCCTCTGTCCAAGGTTTTACTTACCTCTTCATAAAAAGAAATCAGGTTTGTCTGACAACTTCTGTCTTTCATGAATCCATGCTGTCTGTTGCTTAAAATGTTTTTTTCCAGCAAGAACTCATCTATTTGGTCTTTTAATAATCTCTCCATATCTTCCCAACTACAGAAGTTAAACTAACAGGTCTATAGTTACTTGGTAAAGACTTTGTTCCCTTTTTAAATATAGGCACCACGTTCGCCCTGCGCCAATCCAGTGGTACTATTCCCGTCATTAATGAGTCCCTAAAAATTAAATACAATGGCTTTGAAATTTCAGAGCTCAATTCTTCTAAGATCCGTGGGTGGATGCCATCTGGTCCAGGTGCTTTATCCACCTTTATTCTGTCTAAATATTTCTGGACCATATCACTTTTGAGCCATTGTGGATCATTATGGACATGAGCTCCCCCATGCTCCTTTGTATACACAGAGCTGAAGAAAGTATTTAATAAATTAGCCTTCTCTTTGTCCCCAGTCACCCACTCTAGATTATTTTGTAAAGGGCCTACATGCTCAGACCTGACCTCGTTCGTTTTGAATTCTTGCATCCTTGACTTCCTTTTTACATATTCTGTTAAATTCTTTGTAACATTTAAACAACACTAGTGTTCCTTCACTTTTATATTTTTTAAAAGCTCTTTTCTTATTGTTTATAGCTTTTTTAACTTTGACCGTGAGCCACATAGGTTTTATTTTAAGCCTTTTAAACTTATTGCCCATGGGAATATACTTTGCAGTGAGGTCCCAGACAGTCTTTTTGAAGAATCCCCATTTCTGTTCTGTGCTCATTGATGCCAATATTCCCTCCCAGTCCAAGTCCTGGAGAGCAGCCCTCATCCTTGGAAAATTTTCTCTCTTGAAGTTGAGCGTTTTTATCTTTCCTGTATGTATTTCTTGCTTACAGCTAACATCAAATGAAATCATGTTATGATCACTGTTACCCAGGTGTTCCTTTATCTGAACATTAGTAATAAGCTCTGCATGGTTTGAGATTGCCAGATCCAGCAGAGCATCATTCCTAGTTGGAGCCTCAATAAACTGGACCATAAAATTGTCCTGTAATAGGTTTATAAATGTTTGCCCTTTAACTGTCCCAGCAGTGCCATTATTCCAGTCAATTTCTGGGTAGTTAAAATCCCCCATTATTATCACCGTCCCAGCCCTTGCAGCCCTTTCCATCTGTGCAAGGAGCTGAGTCTCCACCTCCTCGTGAACATTGGGTGGTCTATAACAAACCCCAATGATTAACTTAGAACTACGCACATCTATATGCAGTTCCACCCATAATGCTTCAGACTCATCACACTCTCCATCAACCAGGTCCTCTTTCACGCTTGCTTTGAGATCACTTCTCACATAGAGACAGACCCCTCCACCTTTCCTATTTACTCTGTCTTTCCGAAAGAGTGCATAGCCAGGAATATTAATAGCCCAGTCATGTGAAGATTGAAGCCAAGTTTCAGCAATACCAATTACATCATAGCTCTCCTCATGCACCAGAGCTTCCAACTCACCTATTTTGCTTGGCAGACTTCTGGCATTGGTGAACAAACACTTTAATGCATTACTAAATTTTGCTCTGGTGTTTTTCATATCATTTTTAGTAGTACAGATGGCACTATAGTTTCCAATGGCGGTTTGCAACATGGGAAATTTCCTGTCACCTGCCATAACCCTCCCCCCATCTATTCCCATTCCACCCTCCATTAATGTCAGACCCCTAGCTAACCTGTCTGCCCGCTGTAATTCTAGTTCACCCTCCCCCTCAATCCTAGTTTAAATACTCCTCCAGCCTTCCCATAAACCTCTTCCCCAGCAAAGCAGACCCCCTTCCATTCAAGTGCAAACTGTCATTAGCATATAGGTTGCACCCCAATGAAAAGTCAGCCGAGTGCTCTAGAAACCTGTCCTCCTCCCATCCATCCCTCTGTCCTCCTCCCGTCCATCCCACTGTCCTCCTCCCGTCCATCCCACTGTCCTCCTCCCGTCCATCCCACTGTCCTCCTCCCGTCCATCCCACTGTCCTCCTCCCGTCCATCCCACTGTCCTCCTCCCGTCCATCCCACTGTCCTCCTCCCGTCCATCCCACTGTCCTCCTCCCGTCCATCCCTCTGTCCTCCTCCCCCCCACTGTCCTCCTCCCCCCCCTCCCACTGTCCTCCTCCCGTCCATCCCACTGTCCTCCTCCCGTCCATCCCACTGTCCTCCTCCCGTCCATCCCACTGTCCTCCCACTTTCCATCCCACTGTCCCCCTGTCCATCTCACTGTCCATCCCATGGTGCCCCTGTCCATCCCACTGTCCATCCCATGGTGCCCCTGTCCATCCCACTGACCTTCTGACTATTCTGCGGCCCCCCCCTGACCACTCTGCAGCCCCCCTGTCCACCCCGCTGCCTCCCCCATGCATCCTGCTGGTGTGGGGTTCTTTAGCGTGCTGTGGTTAAGGTGGTCAACATTGGAGTGACTTAGATATGAGTGACTGATTTGGAGTGTTGAGATAGAATGGGCCACTTTGGTGGGTTGCATGGGCTACTTTGAACTGTCAGTAGAAGGTTGGGGTGCAGTGGATAGTAAGGGGTGTCGTAGGTAGGGTGGGCTAATTTAGGCCCCTTCCACGGTTAACGCAATGTGGCTTCACCCTCTGTTCGCCACACTGTGTTACTACTCTCTTTAAGCCACCCAAAGGTGTCCAAGGTCTGTTACAATCCTATTGGCTATAGTGTATACTACAAAAAAATGCTGTGCGCCAGTAAAGTGTTCGGGTTTGACTTGAAGAAAAGGTGGCAACCCTAGTCCTACGTGGCGCGGGTGGCAAGTAGTTACACAAACATCAGACAGGTAAGTCCGACAAGACAACATAAATCCCATGGATGTCATACAACAAAAATAAGAAGAACTTCACAACAGGATGTGGAAACCTTACAAGAAGACCTGAATAAAATAACAAGGGGAGCAACTACATGGAAAATGAGGTTTAATGTTGAAAGATGTAAAGTAATGCACTTGGGAGCTAAAAATATGAATGCATGTTTCTCGCTAGGGGAGAACCTCTGGGAGACTGACCATACACATCCCATCCCATCCATACCAGAGACCGACTGTAACCATACCAGAGACTGACCGTACACATCCCATCCCATCCATACCAGAGACCGACTGTAACCATACCAGAGACTGACCGTACACATCCCACCCGTACCAGAGACCGACCGTACACATCCCACCCATACCAGAGACCGACCGTACACATCCCACCTATACCAGAGACCGACCGTACACATCCCACCCATACCAGAGACCGACCGTACACATCCCACCCATACCAGAGACCGAGCGTACACATCCCACCCATACCAGAGACCGACCGTACACATCCCATCCATACCAAAGACCGACTGTACACATCCCACCCATACCAGAGACCGACCGTACACATCCCACCCATACCAGAGACCGACCGTACACATCTCACCCATACCAGAGACCGACCGTACACATCCCACCTATACCAGAGACCGACCGCACACATCCCACCCATACCAGAGACCGACCGTACACATCCCACCCATACCAGAGACCGACCGTACACATCCCACCCATACCAGAGACCGACCGTACACATCCCACCCATACCAAAGACCGACTGTACACATCCCACCCATACCAGAGACCGACCGTACACATCTCACCCATACCAGAGACCGACTGTACACATCCCATCCATACCAGAGACCGACCGTACACATCCCACCCATACCAGAGACTGACCGTACACATCCCACCCATACCAAAGACCGACTGTACACATCCCACCCATACCAGAGACCGACCGTACACATCTCACCCATACCAGAGACCGACTGTACACATCCCATCCATACCAGAGACCGACCGTACACATCCCATCCATACCAGAGACCGACCGTACACATCCCACCCATACCAGAGACCGACCGTACACATCCCACCCATACCAGAGACCAATGTAAAAAATTTAAAGTAATGCACTTGGGAGCTAAAAATATGAATGCATGTTTCTCGCTAGGGGAGAACCTCTGGGAGACTGACCATACACATCCCATCCCATCCATACCAGAGACCGACTGTAACCATACCAGAGACTGACCGTACACATCCCACCCATACCAGAGACTGACCGTACACATCCCACCCATACCAGAGACCGACCGTACACATCCCACCCATACCAGAGACCGACCGTACACATCCCACCCATACCAGAGACCGACCGTACACATCCCACCCATACCAGAGACCGACCGTACACATCCCACCCATACCAGAGACCGACCGTAGACATCCCACCCATACCAGAGACGGACCGTACACATCCCACCCATACCAGAGACGGACCGTACACATCTCACCCATACCAGAGACCGACCGTACACATCCCATCCATACCAGAGACTGACCGTACACATCCCACCCATACCAAAGACCGACTGTACACATCTCACCCATACCAGAGACTGACCGTACACATCCCACCCATACCAGAGACCGACCGTACACATCCCACCCATACCAGAGACTGACCGTACACATCCCACCCATACCAGAGACCGACCGTACACATCCCACCCATACCAGAGATCGACCGTACACATCCCACCCATACCAGAGACCGACCGTACACATCCCACCCATACCAGAGACCGACCGTACCCATCCCACCCATACCAGAGTCCGACCGTACACATCCCATCCATACCAGAGACCGACCGTACACATCCCACCCATACCAGAGACCAATGTAAAAAATTTTAAGTAATGCACTTGGGAGCTAAAAATATGAATGCATGTTTCTCGCTAGGGGAGAACCTCTGGGAGACTGACCATACACATCCCATCCCATCCATACCAGAGACCGACCGTACACATCCCACCCATACCAGAGATCGACCGTACACATCCCACCCATACCAGAGACCGACCGTACACATCCCACCCATACCAGAGACCGACCGTACCCATCCCACCCATACCAGAGTCCGACCGTACACATCCCATCCATACCAGAGACCGACCGTACACATCCCACCCATACCAGAGACCAATGTAAAAAATTTTAAGTAATGCACTTGGGAGCTAAAAATATGAATGCATGTTTCTCGCTAGGGGAGAACCTCTGGGAGACTGACCATACACATCCCATCCCATCCATACCAGAGACCGACCGTAGACATCCCACCCATACCAGAGACGGACCGTACACATCCCACCCATACCAGAGACAGACCGTACACATCTCACCCATACCAGAGACCGACCGTACACATCCCATCCATACCAGAGACTGACCGTACACATCCCACCCATACCAAAGACCGACTGTACACATCTCACCCATACCAGAGACCGACCGTACACATCCCACCCATACCAGAGACCGACCGTACACATCCCACCCATACCAGAGACCGACCGTACACATCCCACCCATACCAGAGATCGACCGTACACATCCCACCCATACCAGAGACCGACCGTACACATCCCACCCATACCAGAGACCGACCGTACCCATCCCACCCATACCAGAGTCCGACCGTACACATCCCATCCATACCAGAGACCGACCGTACACATCCCACCCATACCAGAGACCAATGTAAAAAAATGTAAGTAATGCACTTGGGAGCTAAAAATATGAATGCATGTTTCTCGCTAGGGGAGAACCTCTGGGAGACTGACCATACACATCCCATCCCATCCATACCAGAGACCGACTGTAACCATACCAGAGACTGACCGTACACATCCCACCCATACCAGAGACCGACCATACACATCCCACCCATACCAAAGACCGACTGTACACATCCCACCCATACCAGAGACCGACCGTACACATCCCACCCATACCAGAGACCGACCGTACACATCCCACCCATACCAGAGACCGACCGTACACATCCCACCCATACCAGAGACCGACCGTACACATCCCACCCATACCAGAGACTGACCGTACACATCCCACCCATACCAGAGATGGACCGTACACATCCCACCCATACCAGAGACCGACCGTACACATCTCACCCATACCAGAGACTGACCGTACACATCCCACCCATACCAAAGACCGACCGTACACATCCCACCCATACCAGAGACCGACCGTACACATCCCACCCATACCAGAGACCGACCGTACACATCCCACCCATACCAGAGACCGACCGTACACATCCCACCCATACCAGAGACTGACCGTACACATCCCACCCATACCAGAGACCGACCGTACACATCTCACCCATACCAGAGACCGACCGTACACATCCCACCCATACCAAAGACCGACCACACACATCCCACCCATACCAGAGACCGACCGTACACATCCCACCCATACCAGAGACCGACCGTACACATCTCACCCATACCAGAGACCGACCGTACAGATCCCACCCATACCAGAGACCGACCGTACACATCCCACCCATACCAGAGACCGACCGTACACATCCCACCCATACCAGAGACCGACCGTACACATCCCACCCATACCAGAGACCGACCGTACACATCCCAACCATACCAGAGACCGACCGTACCCATCCCACCCATACCAGAGACCGACCGTACACATCCCACCCATACCAGAGACCGACCGTACACATCCCACCCATACCAGAGACCGACCGTACACATCCCAACCATACCAGAGACCGACCGTACCCATCCCACCCATACCAGAGACCGACCGTACACATCCCATCCATACCAGAGACCGACCGTACACATCCCACCCATACCAGAGACCAATGTAAAAAATTTAAAGTAATGCACTTGGGAGCTAAAAATATGAATGCATGTTTCTCGCTCGGGGAGAACCTCTGGGAGACTGACCATACACATCCCATCCCATCCATACCAGAGACCGACTGTAACCATACCAGAGACTGACCGTACACATCCCACCCATACCAGAGACCGACCATACACATCCCACCCATACCAAAGACCGACTGTACACATCCCACCCATACCAAAGACCGACTGTACACATCCCACCCATACCAGAGACCGACCGTACACATCCCACCCATACCAGAGACCGACCGTATACATCCCACTCATACCAGAGACCGACCGTACACATCCCACCCATACCAGAGACCGACCGTACACATCCCACCCATACCAGAGACCGACCGTACACATCCCACCCATACCAGAGACCGACCGTACACATCCCACCCATACCAGAGACTGACCGTACACATACCACCCATACCAGAGACCGACCGTACACATCCCACCCATACCAGAGACCAACCGTACACATGTCACCCATACCAGAGACCGACCGTACACATCCCACCCATACCAGAGACTGACCGTACACATCCCACCCATACCAGAGACCGACCATACACATCCCACCCATACCAGAGACCAATGTAAAAAATGTAAAGTAATGCACTTGGGAGCTAAAAATATGAATGTATGTTTCTCGCTAGGGGAGAACCTCTGGGAGACTGACCATACACATCCCATCCCATCCATACCAGAGACCGACTGTAACCATACCAGTGACTGACCGTACACATCCCACCCATACCAGAGACCGACCATACACATCCCACCCATACCAGAGACCGACCATACACATCCCACCCATACCAAAGACCGACTGTACACATCCCACCCATACCAAAGACCGACCGTACACATCCCACCCATACCAGAGACCGACAGTACACATCCCACCCATACCAGAGACCGACCGTACACATCCCACCCATACCAGAGACCGACCGTACACATCCCACCCATACCAGAGACCGACCGTACACATCCCACCCATACCAGAGACCGACCGTACACATCCCACCCATACCAGAGACCGACCGTACACATCCCACCCATACCAGAGACCGACCGTACACATCCCATCCATACCAGAGACTGACCGTACACATCCCACCCATACCAGTGACTGACCGTACACATCCCACCCATACCAGAGACCGACCGTACACATCCCACCCATACCAGAGACCGACCGTACACATCTCACCCATACCAGAGACCGACCGTACACATCCCACCCATACCAGAGACCGACCGTACACATCCCACCCATACCAGAGACCGACCGTACACATCCCACCCATACCAGAGACCGACCGTACACATCCCACCCATACCAGAGACGGACCGTACACATCCCACCCATACCAGATACGGACCGTACACATCCCACCCATACCAGAGACGGACCGTACACATCCCACCCATACCAGAGACGGACCGTACACATCCCACCCATACCAGAGATGGACCGTACACATCCCACCCATACCAGAGACTGACCGTACACATCCCACCCATACCAGAGACGGACCGTACACATCCCACCCATACCAGAGACTGACCGTACACATCCCACCCATACCAGAGACCGACCGTACACATCCCATCCATACCAGAGACCGACCGTACACATCCCACCCATACCAGAGACCGACCGTACACATCCCACCCATACCAGAGACGGACCGTACACATCCCACCCATACCAGAGACCGACTGTACACATCCCACCCATACCAGAGACGGACCGTACACATCCCACCCATACCAGAGACGGACCGTACACATCCCACCCATACCAGAGACGGACCGTACACATCCCACCCATACCAGAGACGGACCGTACACATCCCACCCATACCAGAGACGGACCGTACACATCCCACCCATACCAGAGACCGACCGTACACATCCCACCCATACCAGAGACCGACCGTACACATCCCACCCATACCAGAGACCGACCGTACACATCCCACCCATACCAGAGACCGACCGTACACATCCCATCCATACCAGAGACCGACCGTACACATCTCACCCATACCAGAGACTGACCGTACACATCCCACCCATACCAGAGACTGACCGTACACATCTCACCCATACCAGAGGCTGATGGTACACATCCCCCCCATACCACAGACCGACCGTACACATCTCACCCATACCAGAGACTGACCGTACACATCCCACCCATACCAGAGACCGACCGTACACATCTCACCCATACCAGAGACTGACCGTACACATCCCATCCATACCAGAGACCGACCGTACACATCCCACCCATACCAGAGACGGACCGTACACATCCCACCCATACCAGAGACTGACCGTACACATCCCATCCATACCAGAGACCGACCGTACACATCCCACCCATACCAGAGACGGACCGTACACATCCCACCCATACCAGAGATGGACCGTACACATCCCACCCATACCAGAGACTGACCGTACACATCCCACCCATACCAGAGACTGACCGTACACATCCCACCCATACCAGAGACAGACCGTACACATCCCACCCATACCAGAGACTGACCGTACACATCCCACCCATACCAGAGACCGACCGTACACATCCCATCCATACCAGAGACTGACCGTACACATCCCACCCATACCAGAGACGGACCGTACACATCCCACCCATACCAGAGACCGACCGTACACATCCCATCCATACCAGAGACTGACCGTACACATCCCACCCATACCAGAGACGGACCGTACACATCCCACCCATACCAGAGACCGACTGTACACATCCCACCCATACCAGAGACGGACCGTACACATCCCACCCATACCAGAGACGGACCGTACACATCCCACCCATACCAGAGACGGACCGTACACATCCCACCCATACCAGAGACCGACCGTACACATCCCACCCATACCAGAGACCGACCGTACACATCCCACCCATACCAGAGACCGACCGTACACATCCCACCCATACCAGAGACCGACCGTACACATCCCATCCATACCAGAGACCGACCGTACACATCCCATCCATACCAGAGACCGACCGTACACATCTCACCCATACCAGAGACCGACCGCACACATCCCACCCATACCAGAGACCGACCGTACACATCCCACCCATACCAGAGACCGACCGCACACATCCCACCCATACCAGAGACTGACCGTACACATCCCATCCATACCAGAGACTGACCGTACACATCCCATCCATACCAGAGACCGACCGTACACATCCCATCCATACCAGAGACCGACCGTACACATCCCACCCATACCAGAGACGGACCGTACACATCCCACCCATACCAGAGACGGACCGTACACATCTCACCCATACCAGAGACCGACCGTACACATCCCACCCATACCAGAGACCGACCGTACACATCCCACCCATACCAGAGACTGACTGTACACATCCCACCCATACCAGAGACCGACCGTACACATCCCACCCATACCAGAGACCGACCGTACACATCTCACCCATACCAGAGACTGACCGTACACATCCCACCCATACCAGAGACGGACCGTACACATCCCACCCATACCAGAGACCGACTGTACACATCCCACCCATACCAGAGACGGACCGTACACATCCCACCCATACCAGAGACGGACCGTACACATCCCACCCATACCAGAGACGGACCGTACACATCCCACCCATACCAGAGACGGACCGTACACATCCCACCCATACCAGAGACGGACCGTACACATCCCACCCATACCAGAGACCGACCGTACACATCCCACCCATACCAGAGACCGACCGTACACATCCCACCCATACCAGAGACCGACCGTACACATCCCACCCATACCAGAGACCGACCGTACACATCCCATCCATACCAGAGACCGACCGTACACATCTCACCCATACCAGAGACCGACCGCACACATCCCACCCATACCAGAGACCGACCGTACACATCCCACCCATACCAGAGACCGACCGCACACATCCCATCCATACCAGAGACTGACCGTACACATCCCATCCATACCAGAGACCGACCGTACACATCCCATCCATACCAGAGACCGACCGTACACATCCCACCCATACCAGAGACGGACCGTACACATCCCACCCATACCAGAGACGGACCGTACACATCTCACCCATACCAGAGACTGACCGTACACATCCCACCCATACCAGAGACCGACCGTACACATCCCACCCATACCAGAGACCGACCGTACACATCTCACCCATACCAGAGACTGACCGTACACATCCCACCCATACCAGAGACCGACCGTACACATCCCACCCATACCAGAGACCGACCGTACACATCCCACCCATACCAGAGACCGACCGTACACATCCCACCCATACCAGAGACCGACCGTACACATCCCATCCATACCAGAGACTGACCGTACACATCTCACCCATACCAGAGGCTGATGGTACACATCCCCCCCATACCACAGACCGACCGTACACATCTCACCCATACCAGAGACTGACCGTACACATCCCACCCATACCAGAGACCGACCGTACACATCTCACCCATACCAGAGACTGACCGTACACATCCCATCCATACCAGAGACCGACCGTACACATCCCACCCATACCAGAGACCGACCGTACACATCCCACCCATACCAGAGACCGACCGTACACATCCCACCCATACCAGAGACCGACCGTACACATCTCACCCATACCAGAGACTGACCGTACACATCCCACCCATACCAGAGACCGACCGTACACATCCCATCCATACCAGAGACTGACCGTACACATCCCACCCATACCAGAGACTCATATGCAGTTATAAAGCCTAAAGCTAATATGCAATCGTAATGTCTTATAAATGTTACTAATCCTTTTTGGTCTTTTATGTGATCAATCATGTTGTTGAAATGCAGGAGAAAATCCCACATGTAATTCCTGTGTTAACTCTTTTACATTTTGGACTCTAAAACAAGCACAGGAAAGTAATTACAGCTCAATTTCCTCAGCAGGATGATCTGTAACTTTCAGGACATTAGCTCTATGACAGAAGATAATTGGACCTGGAGAGAGACATCTATTGGTCAGGATCTCCAAGCCAGGACTCCAGATTTGTTGATTGAGTTGGGGGTAGGGTGACCACATTTCCAAACTGCCATTCAGGGACCCCCCCCCCCCCCCCCGCACCCGCACAAAAAATATGTTTTTGATACTTTTTTTTGCCAATTTTTGGCAAAAAAAAGTGGTAACCAGTTTAGACAGGTGGTGTGGTAATCAGTTTAGACAGGTGGTATGGACAGCAGAACGGAGGGGGACAAGGAGGAAGAACAGAAGGGGGACAGCAGCAGAACGGAGAGGGACACGGAGGAAGAACGGAGGGGGACACGGAGGAAGAACAGAGGGGGACCCCTCTGTTCTGCTGCCCCCCTCCGTTCTTCCTCCGTGTCCCACTCTGTTCTACTGCTGTCCCCCTCCGTTCTTCCTCCATGTCCCCCTCCGTTCTGCTGTCCTCCTTCGTTCTTCCTCCGTGCCCCCCTCTGTTCTGCTGCTGTCCCCCTTCTTTCTTCCTCCGTGTCCCCCTCAATTCTTCCTCCGTGTCCACCTCCGTTCTGCTGTCCCCCTCCATCGGAGGGGGACAGCAGAATGGAGGGGGACACGGAGGAAGAACAGAGGGGGACAGTAGAACGGAGGGGGACATGGAGGAAGAACAGAGGGGGACAGCAGCAGAATGGAGGGGGACAAAGTGTGAGTGTAACAAAGACAGTACACTAACCTGTCCTGGTTCTGGAAGAATGTCTGGCACTGACTGCAGGCGGCACTTGCGGACCTCGTGGGCGGGAGGAGCCTGGAGGAGGACTCAGTCAGGGGAGGCTCAGGCTGGCTGCAGGGCTCAGGAGAGAAGTTTAAACAACTGTGGCACTGGCTCTGTCTGGGGTGAGTCTGGTCACCATCACTGGCGTCACAGGTCACTGGCGCCACTCTGTGCACTGCTGGCCGGCCCACTGTGGCTGCTCTCTCTCTCTCTCTGGATTACTGAGCGGTGGACACACGCGCTGCTCGCCTCTCAGCCATAGGATGCGGGCGGATGCACTGCCCACACTGACTGCCAGTGCCGCCCACATGTCTGTCAGCCCGCCCCTCAGGCCTCAGCTGACGTTGCTAGACGCGGAGCGGCCCCTAGCCTAGCAACCAGCCTGGCAGCCAGCCTATGATGCGTTACATTTTTTAAGGGTGGCGGGCTGGCGGCGGAAGGGGGAAGTGAGTCGGCGGAGCGGACTGGTCAGTGGCCACTGTGGGGTGCTTTTTCATTCCGGGACACTGTATGGTCCCGGAATGAAGGTATCCGGGACACGGGACAAAAGTCTAAAGTCAGGGACAATCCCGGGCAATCCGGGACACGTGGGCACCCTAGTTGGGGGTCATCTGCTGTAATCCCTGACTGAGGTGTGACTTTTTTACACTTGTGTGAATAGTGAAGGGGGAAATGAGGAAGATAGAGACGGCCCCCAGAAAGCTGCCAGTCCCTAGGAACCTGCCTGGGTCACCTTGTGGGTAATCCGGTGTAGCGTCACATATGACGACCCATAACATTTGGCTACCTACTGGAGTGTGCATGTGTGCCACCGCCATACGTGTTCCAACACTTTTACGACAATGTGGCTCCATCCCTAAGTCCAGGTTCAAGCCCCACCATCCAAGTGGACATAGAGACAGAATATAATTATGCCGAGCGAAGCGAGGCCAGGCCCGAAGTGTGATGAGCAGCCTGACAGCTTCAATGCTCCGTATTGTCATAAAACTTTTGACACGCATATGGAGAAGTTACGCATGCGCAATTTCTCAGTGCAACGTCACTTCCGTATTAAAATGTGATGGGTAGCCGAATGTGACGTGACACCGGCTCTATCTGTATGACTGGTGTTATTGCAGCCAAATCAGTGCCGGACTGGCCTACCGGGATACCGGGAAATTTCCTGGTAGGCCGCCTGCTCTCAGTGCCCTGGGGCCGCTTTTGTCTGGCAGTGTCAGCGCAGAAAAAAAAAAAAAACAGCAGCGGTGGCCGCCGTTCTTTGCAATGAAGCCTGGCTCTGGCTGTGTGTGCGGCGCGCTCGCTGCTTGTATCTCCTCTTCTGATCCGCGCCATCCCCACTGCTATCATCTGTGAGGGGAGGAGCATGAGAAGGCTGATTTCTCCATTCGGCCTGTGCGGCGCCACGCACGGCAGCGCAGCACCGCTGCTTTCTTCTCCCATTCGGCCCGCCCACTAGTCTGCACGAGGAGAATAGAAGTGGACGGCCGCTCATGGATCAGAAGAATTAAGGTTCCTGCCCTCTCTCTCTCTCTTTCTCTCTCTCTCTCTCTCCCTCTAATAAAATAGCACATTTTTTACAGAGCATTGCAATTTCTTGGGGGGGGGGGGGGCGCAAACTGAAAATAAATAAAACATCAATTGCATCACTGTGCCCTCAAACGCAGCCACTGTGCCCTCAAACGCATGCCACTGTGCCCTCAAACGCAGCCACTGTGCCCTCAAATGCAGCCACTGTGCCCTCAAACGCATGCCACTGTGCCCATAAATTGTCACCACTGTGCCCATTAAACGCTGCCACTGTGCCGTCAAACACTGCCATTGTGCCCATCAAACGCAGCTATTGTGCCATCAAACGCAGCCACTGTACCCATAAATTGCCACCATTGTGCCCATCAAACACAGCCACTGTGCCATTGAACGTAGCCACTGTGCCCATAAATTATCACCACTGTGCCCATAAATTGCCACCACTGTGCCCATCAAACACAGCCACTGTGCCCTCAAACGCATGCCACTGTGCCCATAAATTGCCACCACTGTGCCCATTAAATTATGCCACTGTGCCATCAAACACAGCCACTGTGCCCATCAAAGGCAGCCATTGTGCCCATCAAACGCAGCCACTGTGCCATCAAATGCAGCCACTGTACCCATAAATTGCCACCACTGTGCCCATCAAACGCAGCCACTGTGCCCATAAATTGCCACCACTGTGCCCATTAAATGCTGCCACTGTGCCATCAAACGCAGCCACTGTAACATCAAATGCAGGCACCGTACCCATAAATTGCCACCACTGTGCCCATTAAATGCTGCCACTATGCCATCAAACGCAGCCACTGTACCATGTATCTGTCTTATCTATATATAATGCGCTCTTCAAATGTGCTTTAAAATGTATGGTTTTCCCTTTTATGAACAAGAAAATAATGATGTTATGCTGTTGAGCTGGTATAATAATGCTGTGGGGCTGGTATGAAATTTTTTCCAGGGCTGGTTTTTATTCCCAGTCCGGCCCTGAGCCAAATACATCAACTTTGTGTTCCTTTGTCTGTGAAATGTTCTAATGATATGAAGGAGAATTCCTGACACAACGTTCCCTCATCTTATTACATGTTCTTTTATTTTCCCCAGATAGGGAGATTATTGTCAGGAATCCTCCCATATATTATCTGTGTTCCTCTGTATAAGGAATCCTATGACTACGTGTCTCAGTGTCAGCCCCTCCCTTTGTAGAAATGTACAGAGCTGGTTAATGAGTGTCAGAGACTTTCAGTGTCATTTCTCTCTTCTGCTCTCAGCGATGGCGTCTGCTAATCTGAGGAAGGAGCTGGAATGTTCCGTCTGTCTGAACATTTATACAGATCCTGTAATGCTGAAATGTAGACATAACTTCTGCCGGGACTGTATTGGTCGTGTGTGGGATACACAGGAGGAGTCTGGAGGTTATTCCTGTCCTGAATGTAGAGAAGAGTTCCAGGATCGGCCTGCACTGCGGAGGAACATAACACTACGGAACATAGTGGAGAATTTCCTGTCCACCCATCCAGATCAGGAGGAGTCCGGAGTCTTCTGTACTTACTGTATTCACACTCCTGTACCTGCTGTGATATCCTGTCTGCTTTGTGAAGCTTCTCTGTGTGACAATCACCTGAGAGTCCACAGCAAGTCACCATAACACGTCTTATGTGATCCCATTACTTCCCTGGAGAACAGGAAATGTTCTGTCCATAAGAAGATCCTGGAGTATTACTGCACTGAGGACTCCATCTGTATCTGTGTGTCCTGCAGGCTGGATGGAGAACATCGGGGACACCAGGTGGAGACTCTGGATGAGGCCTCTGAGATGAAGAAGAAGAAACTGAGGAATGTTCTGCAGAAACTGATGACAGAGAGAGAGGAGATGGAGAAAAGAGTCCAGAGTCTGCAGGAATGCAGGAGGAAAGTACAAGGAAAGGCAGATGATGAAACAGAGAGAGTCACTGTCCTGTTCAGAGACCTCAGGAGACGTCTGGAAGACCTGGAGAAGAGAGTCCTGAGAGAAATCTCCGGGCAGGCAGAGCGGATCTCTGGGATAATCAATGATCTGGTCCAGGATCTGGAAATAAAGAAGGAGGAGCTGTCCAGGAAGATGGGGGACATTGAGGAGCTGTGTAACATGATGGATCCACTGACTGTCCTACAGGAATCAGACACAGGTGACTTGTGTAATACTGAGGATGGAGATGATGAGGACAGAGAGAGACATGATAAACTCCTCCATGATGGAGGGGATCTGGATGTGGCGGAGATCTCACACACATTACACACAGGTTTATCTGATATCATGTCTGCGGTAAATGTAGAGAAATGTCCAGGCACACATGTCTATCCACATTCTACTACAAAGGGCAAAGGTCACATCAATGCTGAACCATCCAGGCCAAGCCCCCAACCCTCCCCCACCATACAACCACCCAGGATACTTCCCCAACCCTCCCCCACCATACAACCATCCAGGAGACCTCCCCAACCCTCCCCCACCATACAACCATCCAGGAGACCTCCCCAACCCTCCCCCACCATACAACCATCCAGGCCAAGCCCCCAACCCTCCCCCACCATACAATCATCCGGGAGACCTCCCCAACCCTTCCCCACCATACAACCATCCGGGAGACCTCCCCAACCCTTCCCCACCATACAACCATTCAGGAGACCTCCCCAACCCTCCCCCACCATACAACCATCCAGGCAAAGCCCCCAACCCTCCCCCACCATACAATCATCCGGGAGACCTCCCCAACCCACCCCCACCATACAACCATCCACGAGACCTCCCCAACCCTCCCCTACCATACAACCATCCAGGAGACCTCCCCAACCCTCCCCTACCATAGAACACTCACACCTCCAGGCAGGAGGACCAAATATTGGGGCTGTACAGCAAACATTGGGGGTGCCGGGGGCTATGGACATATTACTGGATATGAGGACAGCTGGTAATAATCTACATATATCAGATGACAGGAAAACTTTATCCGCATCATGTGAGTACCAGAATCGCCCAGAAACACCAGAGAGATTTCAGGGTTATCAGGTGATGAGCAGTCAGAGGTTCTCCTCAGGGAGACATTACTGGGAAGTGGATGTCGGGGGGGCCTTGTGCTGGAGAGTTGGGATGTGTTACCCCAGTATAGACAGGAGAGGAGATCAGGCAGACATTGGAGATAATAAGAAGTCCTGGAGTTTGGAGAGGTGGGGTGGTTATCAGTGTTTACAGATACATGACAAGAAGAAGATCCAATTACCCAGCGGTGTCTCCAGTAGGAGAGTCAGGATAGATCTGGATTATGAGGCCGGGCGGATCTCCTTTTATGATCTGTGTGACCCGATCCAACATCTCCACACCTTCACCACCACCTTCACTGAGCCCCTCCATGCTGCAATATATGTAGGGGAAGGTTGTATAAAGATATGTGGGGGAAATCAGAAGTGAGAGATCTGCCCAGAGACATCACAAGGTGGGTCATCTGATTGGTGATTGGTGGAATACTCATCCAATAGGAGGAAGCAGAGGACAGGAAACATGAGTGATTTATTTATAAAGCTGCAGGTTCCAGGGCCGTCATCTTCATCCGAAACCTCACTTCACTACCTAGTGTGTCACTGACCAGGAACAAGCATGCAGGAGGTCAGATTGTTCAGTCTTCACTGGCTGCATGCTTGTTCTGGGTCAGTGACACACTACATAGTGTAGCCAGGATCAGGATAATGGCCCTGGGATCTCACCATCTTTGTGTAGACTGGAGAAGGTTTAGAACCTCTGTCAGATTTTTTTTCTGCTATTTGCTATTTCCATTAGAAAGATTGCCTCTCACTTCCTGTCCCTGCGACAACATTTCACCAGACAGGAAGTGAGGATAAATCTCTGTAATGGAGCCCCATATAGCAGTAAAGACATGAAAGGGCTTCTAATCCTCCCCCCCCCACTCAATATATAATATTGATCAATGATTGTTGGATATAGATAGAATGATGGGACGATGACTGATGTAGCGCTCTGGGGTTTATCCAGGGAGGTCCTCACCAAATTCCTTGTCTGGGGTAGCTACCATAGTTAAAATGTTAGAGATCCATTGATTTCTCCCTAAGTTTGGCCTTGTTGTATTTCTCTCTTCTACCACTAGGTGGCCGAGCACTTGGTTGTACTAGATATGAGAAGGACAACTCAAGGTCGGGTTATGGGTATATGGGGTATCTCAGCCAATGGGCAGAGGTTTTCTTGAATCCCTTGGCTTGCTGGGAGAGCCTATATATTCAGGTGGAGTCAGGTGATCGATGTTCTGTGCCACCTGGACTACCGCCTAGGTGGACGTGTGTTGTCTGCCCTGGGCTGCTAGGCCAGAGATTGGACCCTTTCCCGGGGGATCTGGCTGCCAGGCTGTCTAAGGGGCCTATCCAGAAGTAAGAGGGCAGCGCAGGGTTGGGACTGCGGCTTGCAGTCAAACCAAAAGTGAAGGTTCTGCCAGCCGGTGAACCTGTTGTGGTCAGAGGTAGAAGGGAATCTCTTGCCACTAAGGGGCCAACCACCTTTACCAGGGACCACAGTGAGTAACTGAAGCGAGTACCGGAGCAGTAGACTTGAGGAGCTCATGGGATTCAGAATTAGTGAATCAGAGGGTGCAGTGAGAGACCAGGAGCTTAGGGGGATGAAGAACTACAAGTAGAAGTTGTAAAGCTGAGAGAACTGTTACGTTTGAATTAGGAACTGATAAGTTCTGTAGCCATAGGGGGTAGAAAACCTGCGCATGCAGAAGTGGCACCTTGCTGGGACCTTTCCCTGTATGTCTGCCCTCTTATAGAAGCCTCTGAGTCTGCCTATTGAAATTGCAACTACTTAAGGGTGTCCTGGCCCAAACCCTCTTTCCCTTGCAAATTATAAAAGGACTGTTAAAATAAATAAAACCTCTTTTGCTTCCAAGAAGTTTCTGGCGCCCAATAACTTTTACCAACTTTGCACTCACTATGCTTTACAAACCAATACATATTGACAGATGTCAGTGGTCTGTGGCCTTAAAGATTCTCATTAGACTGAAAGAGGTTAGAGATTCTCCTACACTACAATCACCATTAACCTCTTCAGTCCAGGCACCTCTATGATCCTTATGGAGCCGAGCAATTGTTCCATTTCCTCTATAGCCCTATTCATCTGATAAAGAGAAATAATTATTGTGAAGGATCCTATCCCACACTCCACTGAGTGCTTCCGTCAGTAATACTGCTTCCTCCAGTCTGACCATCAGAGAGATATATTAATTATAGCTGCATTAAATACAAGTCTAGCTGATAATAGCAGTAGAATAAATTTGTAGAATCTTGAATGGTGTATTAGGCAGGATACAGCCATTTTATACACTTTTTAACACAATGGGTTAGATAACGAGGTAGGGGTGGCTCCTGGATACTTCCCCCTCCCCTCTACCTCCACCTCTCCGGAGGTCAATGTGATCAGCTCTTTCAATATTAATGTATTGCTCAGAATTAAACAAACTTAGAATAGTCTTTGGGCAAATCCAAGAAAACAGTCTCTCAAAAATGTAACAAAAAGAGGAATATAGCAATAACAAATAACAGGGTGAATGTGGGCAGAAAAGGTCCCGGCAGCCAGTGTCCGCGACAATTCTCATATGATTTACTAATGATGAAATTACATGACTAAGTGCTTATATTCTAATGTTAGGTTCTTTATATAATAACCTATCTGTCCAAGTCTGTCTAGAATGACTTTACAAAAAGATGTTATTAGAACAAATTGTTGTTCTCGGGATCCTTGGAAGGTCTTGTTGGGGAACATAGAGACAGTTGGTCTCCTTCTACAATGAGGGATTTAGGAGTCTGGAGGTAGGACAAGCTGATAAGGTGTTCAGAGATAACAGAAATGAATGTCTCTTGTAATGAATGATGTGCTGCTTGTACAAATTCTTAAGTGAATGATTCCATCTGTAAAATGTTAATATTTGGGACGGTCCTCCATGACAACTGTCCAGGATTGAAGGGTAAAAGCCTCCCGTATGATGAAGAGGTCAGATCCTTGGTCCACCTGCCATGTCTAAGGATCTCCGCACACCTTCATCTCTCTACTTTCTAATCTTTACTTTTACTTTGTAACTCTTCTCTTCTAAATAAACTTCCAGAACCTTCACCGAGATCAGCGGTTATTATTTTCTCATCACATTCCACAAGAACTTTGTAATCCCGATGGAACACATCCATAATTTTATTGGGACACACAAGGCTTCCTATGGTCAGGATTGTCTTACAATGTTACATTTTCTTATATATAAGACACAAACACATCACAGGATGGCACAAATATATCCCCTTTGCTTGGTATGACCGTGTTCATGTTACTGGGGATAAAAGATTGATATTTTTACCCATGATCTGTGAACCTCCCCCTAATAGATCCCCCGGAGGCCAGACAAAGAGGAATGAAATATATGCAAAGAAGAAAACCAGCCCCAGAGTTCTGTAATGAGCCCCTCCCACTGGGGGAGGAGGAATGTACGCGGCTCCTCCTGAAGGAAAAACCATCAGTTGGGGTTGGTTTAGTAAAGCTTTCTAAAACTGTACTTGTTATATTTCCTCCTTCACGGTCCCCCCCCCCCCCCCCCCCCCCCCCTCCTGTGACTTCACCATTAATATCAACAACACAACCATTGGACCCTCCACACATGCCAGGGTCCTGGGTGTAATCCTTGACTCTGACTTCTCCTTCAGCCCCCATATCCAATCACTGGCAAAATCCTGCCGCCTTAACCTCCACAACATCTCCAGAATTCGACCCTTCCTGACTAATGACACCACAAAGCAACTCATTCACTCCTTGATTATTTCCCACCTTGACTACTGCAACTCTCTCCTTAACCGCTTCAATACCCGGCCATAGTCATATGACGCCCACAAGGTGGATCTACCATCCTGGGTGGGCGTCATATGACGTCCTCGGATTCCCGGCCGCCTGGGGGGCGCGCGCCCGCGGCATCGCTCGGGACCCGGTGCGAGTGCACGGCGGCCGCGATGTCCGCCGGGCACCCGCGATTGCCCGTTAAAACAACAGGACCGGGCGGGACCGTGGAGCTGTGTGTGTAAACACACAGCTCCACGTCCTGTCAGCGGGGAGGAGACCGATCATGTGATCCCAGTACGGAGGATCACATGATCGGTCTCCTCCCCTTAAGTCCCTCCCCCTACAGTTAGAATCACTCCTATTAGGGACACACATTAACCCCTCCAGCGCCCTCTAGTGTTAACCCCTTCCCTGACAGTCACATTTACACAGTAATCATTGCAATTTTATAGCAACGATCGCTGTGTAAATGGTTCCAAAAATGTGTCAAAAGTGTCCGAAGTGTCCGCCGCAATGTCGCAGTCACGAGAGGGAGAAGAAAAAAAAAAAAAATAAAATCGCAGATCCCCGCCATTACTAGTAAAAAAAAAAAAAAAAATTCAATAAATCTATCCCCTATTTTGTAGACGCTATAACTTTTGCGCAAACCGATCAATATACGCTTATTGCGATTTTTTTTACCAAAAATATGTAGAAGAATACGTATCGGCCTAAACTGAGGAAAAAAATAGTTTTTTTTAAAAAAAATGGGATATTTATTATAGTAAAAAGTAAAAAATATTGTGTTTTTTTTCAAAATCGTCGCTCTTCTTTTGTTTATAGCGCAAAAAATAAAAACCGCAGGGGCGGTCAAATACCACCAAAAGAAAGCTCTATTTGTGGGAAAAAAAGGACGTCAATTTTGTTTGGGTGTAACATCGCACGACCGCGCAATTGTTAGTTAAAGCGACGCAGTGCCGAATCGCAAAAAGTGCTCTGGTAAGGAAGGGTGTTTAAAAGCCCTGTATTGAAGTTGGTTAATGGCCGACCCTTAAGCAGGCTATCCCCCCTTCAGTCTATTATGAATGCTGCTGCTAGACTAATACACCTCACTAATAGATCCGTGATGGCCGCCCCTCTCTGTCAATCCCTTCACTGGCTTCCCCTACCCCGCCATGTAAAATTCAAAATGCTAACCATAACATACAAGGCCATTCACCACATCGCCCCCATCTACATCACCAACCTCATCTGCAGATATCGCCCAAATCGTCCCCTCCGCTCCTCCAGGACCTCCTGCTCTCTAGCTCCCTTGTTACCTCCTCCCATGCTAGCCTTCAGGACTCCTCCAGAGCCTCTCTCATCCTCTGGAACTCCCTGCCCCAGTATGTCCAATCAGCTCCTAACCTATCCACCTTTAGGAGATCCCTGAAAACTAATTTATTCAGGGAAGCCTATCCCACACAACTGTCCCCGAGCCACCCCCATCAAATCATTCTCTGCAGCTATTACCTTTTGTACCACCACCCCCTCCTTTTAGAATGTAAGCTCTATGAGCCGGGCCCGCCTGTACCTTTTGTATTGAACTGTACTGTAATTGTGTTGTCCCCCTATACATTGCAAAGCACTGCGTAAACTGTTGGTGCTATATAAATCGTGTATAATAATAAAGGCAAATAGACTGAGAACTCTGCAGGGACAGTTTCACTCAGTTTCCCCAGAACTTAGTGAATGTGGTGAAGCTCTGATGATTTCCATCATCCAATCACATACAAGGAAAGATGCTGTTTTTTTCTCTTGCACCTCATTGGATATTCTTTACAAAGTGAAGCTTCACCACATTCAATAAGCTCCTGGGAAACCAAAGGCAACTGAACTTGCAGAGTCCCCAGTCTATTTGCCTTTAGTAAATCCCCCATTGACATAATTCCACGCCTGCCTGCTGTATACATCTGTGGGTGGGGAAAAGCACTTGCTTGTACACATTTGTGGGTGGGGCCAGGAACCTGGTACCCAGAGAGGAGAGAATTTACACAGAGACCAGAGACCAGAGACACACACACACATACACAGTCACACGAGATATATAAATATACTCTGCATCCAGTTTAGCCTATATCTACAGTGCATTAGGTGCTGTACTGTTTCTAATACACTTCAGGCGGTGTACACGGTATATAATGCAGTGTGGTGTTGCAAAACAAAATATACATCATGTCCGGATGGTCACCAATGAGAAGGAGATGCTCACAGGCCATTAAAAGAGGGCAAGCAGCCTCTGTGTCTACAGTCAACAGTGGTGGTCGTGGACATGGTGCATCCTCTGCAGGTGGCCGTGGGGCACGCTGACATGGAGATTTCGCTATACGTAATCAATCTCACCTGCGCTATAACGCACCCCAGCTGAAACCTTTTCAGTATAATACATCTTTAAATAACCCATGTCTTCTGCATTTCCCCAGTAAACAGACATAATCACCATCTTAGCTCCATCGCTCCTTAATCTGCCTCTCCTGCTTTTATTCATGGACAACAAAAGGAAGTGACAAACAGGAAGTCCTGGCCCCAAAAGCTAATCACTTCCTCCATCCAAAATGATAACACAGGAAATGACACTAATGGGGAGGGCATCCACAGGAGTGGGGGGGGGGGGTGCACCTGTATCATCCACTTGAGGCATGTACACTGCTCTCTGCCCAGCCACACCCACCATCTTAGTCAGCATGGAGCCCACTCAATACTGCTCAGAGTAACCAGTATCTAGTAAGATCATTCTACTTGTTCTTACAGGCTTGAGAAGATCTGCAGGGACATTGCTACTGGTGTTGTCAATATATGGTACGAGTATATTAACAAGGCAGATATCAATGCCCTCTTATTAAAGCAGATATGTATCCAAAAGGGATAGCGTAGCCACACAGAGATATAATAATATGTTTCTCTCATTATGCGGACTTCGCTTCTCTAATGTGCATAGACATTTGAAGGCAAGAAGCCCAGCGCATTGCACTTGATAATTACAGACCGGCAAACGCCTGCACACACACAGAACACGTCTCCAAACCCATGAGAAGGTTTTCATACTGACGGTTTTACCGCTGGTCCTGAGTCAACCCAAGTGCGCTCTGCTAGATCAGACACAGGGAGACAGATGACAACAATCCATAAAACACACATAATAAAATTTCCACAACAACGCTTGTCCGTGTTATTGAGCCAGAACATGCAGAAGAGTTGGTGGAGTGGATAACAAAGCAGTCCTCATCCTCCTGATCCTCCGTCACCCAGGCTCAGAGTAGTTTGCCTGCCAATGCAGCTGCCAAAGCGGCCTCTTCCACCAGCTCCTTTTCCACAGTAGCTCCTTTCATAGCCCCACCATCATGCATGGAGGAGTCCCCAGAATTATTCAACCACAGTGTCGGTTACATGCTTCTGGAGGATGCGCAGCGATTTGAAGGCTCTGATGTTGGTTCCCAGGTTGAGGAAGGGAGTAACGTGAGCCTAGAGAATGGGGGTGACCCAGATGGCCAAGAAACTGTCAGTCATGTCCTGCCAGCTGCAGCATACTGCCAAGTAGGGATGAGCCGAACACCCCCAGGTTCGGTTCGCACCAGAACCCGCGGACAGACCTAAAGTCCATGCGAACTTAAGAACCCTATTAATTACAATGACGCAAACGTTCAAAATCAAGAGTGCTCATTTTAAAGGCTAATATGCATGTTATTGTCATAAAAAGTGTTTGGGGACCTGGGTTCTGCCCCAGGGGACATGTATCAATGCAAATTTTTTTTTTTTTTTAAACGGCCATAGTATGCCTGTGAAGGGGCGCATGTTTCCCATGCTTAGAACTGTCCCTGCACAAAATGTCATTTTTGCAGGAAAAAAAAAAAAAGCTATTTAAAATCACTCGGCTCCCGTAACACAGAGAACAGTCATTCATTGAAAGTCATTGATATAAAAAAAAAGCGTGGGGGTCCCCCCCAAATTCAATTACCAGGCCCTTCAGGTCTGCTATGGATATTAAGGGGAACCCCGGCCAAAAAAAAAAAATGGCGTAGGGTCCCCCTCAAAATCCATACCAGACTCTTATCCGAGCACGCAACCTGGCAGGCCGCAGGAAAAGAGGGGGGATTAGAGCGGCCCCCCCTCCCTCCTGAACCGTACCAGGCCACATGCCCTCAACATTGGGAGGGTGCTTTGGGGTCCCCCTAAAGCACCAGGCCACATGCCCTCAACATTGGGAGGGTGCTTTGGGGTCCCCCTAAAGCACCTTGTCCCCATGTTGATGAGGACAAGGGCCTCGTCCCCACATCCCTGGCCATTGGTTGTGGGGGTTTGCGGGCGGGGGGTTGATCAGAATCTGGAAGCCCCCTTCCAATGGCCAGGGTTGTGTATGGATTTTGAGGGGGACCCCACGCCATTTTTATTTTTTTTGGTCGGGGTTCCCCTTAATATCCATAGCAGACCTGAAGAGCCTGGTAATTGAATTTGGGGGGACCTCCATGCTTTTTTCTTTTTGTTTTTATTTTTTATCAATGACTTTCAATGAATGACTGTTCTGTGTTACGGGAGCCGTCAATTCATTATAGCCGCAAGTGATTTTAAATAGCTTTTTTTTCCTGCAAAAAAATGACACCTTGCTTAGAACTGTCCGTTCTAAGCACGGGAAACATGCGCCCCTTTACAGGCATACTATAGACACCCCCCCAGGTACGAAATTTAAAGGAATATTACACTTTTATTGTTTCACTTTAAGCATTATTAAAATCACTGCTCCTGAAAAAACGGCCGTTTAAAAAAAAAAAAATTAGCATTGATACATGTCCCCTGGGGCAGAACCCAGGTCCCCAAACACTTTTTATGACAATAGCATGCATATTAGCCTTTAAAATTAGCACTTTGATTTCGAACGTTCGCATCCATTGTAATTGATAGGGTTCTTAAATTTACACGGACTTTAGGTCCGTTCGCGGGTTCTGGTGCGAACCGAACCTGGGGGTGTTCGGCTCATCCCTATTGAGTGGTTAAGTGGTTATACCAGAATGATGCCTGCATGTTTGGGTATCATCTTGGTATCATTCTTTTCAGCCAGCGGTCGGCTTTGATGTAAAAGCAATCGTAGTGGCTATTTAGCCTCTAGACTGCTTTTACAAAGAGTGGGAGGGA
>CM053026.1:217694351-217706851 GCA_028564925.1 Lithobates sylvaticus | reverse complement strand
TGAACGAACAATGATATTGTTTTTATAAAATTAATTCTCCGGTATCTTTCAAGCAGGCCTGCGTGTAGTTTGACATTTTTTTTTTTACTAAATATTTAGTTTATTCTCAAGTCAAAAAGGTCTGTGCTTTAGTTCAGTTCAAAGACAACAAAAATAGTAATGCTGCACTAGTAACCATGACAACGTGTTTCAGGAGCATGCCCTCCTTTTATCAAGACTTGAAAAAGGGGGCTATGCCCAGAAACACGTTGTCATGGTCTCCTATAGACACCAAGCTATGGCGGCCGGCAGCTTTTTGTTTGTTCCGTCGTAGCCACTTGCTTCCCCCTAGCCGCAAGCTGGGTATGCACTCCGTTTGAGCTTTAGGCCCCTTTCACACTTATACGACTTGTCCACGATTTGGGACTGCAAAGTAGCATGACAAGTCGTTCCCCATGATTTCCAATGACAGCCATTCATATTAGTACGACTTAAAGGCGTTCTGACTTCAAAGTAGTCCCTGCACTACTTTGGTCCGATTTTGATGCCACTTACACAGGCATTCCTTGAAATCGCGGCCGCGAATCGCAGCAAAATCGCGGTGAAGTCGCACAAGTGTGAAAGGGGCCTTAGACGGTCATACATCTCCTGCCTATGTATAGAGGTGACCATTCTGTGCACTCGGTTATCCAGATGGAGAGCCTGCAGTGACAGGTATGGGAGTGCAGGCTGCGCTATCCTTGATTGTTGATGACTGGCACGTGAAATGCCAACTTTCTCACAGGAGGACTTCCTTACTTCAAAAATGTATAACTTCCAAATAGAGCCTGGGTAAAACCCTCCTGTATTTTTTTCCTCTTTTTTCTACTCACAGCGGGCTCAGGCATTGGTGGGGTAGGGGGCCACATCACACCCTTACTATCCTCAGATACACACAACACACAGCAGCTGGCAGTTCACCTCTTCTGCAGCAGATTAAGCAGGCAGACCATGGCAGTGCCCTATACCCAGTACCAGCAATACAAAAAAAAAGAAAAAAAATCACCCCTAGTGTTTTGGCACACCATGTTCCACCTCTGGAAGCCTCCACAGAAAGGTCTGGAACTTGTTCTTGATTCAAAGGAAGGGTGGAAAAGGCCATAGACCCTTGTATGACAGCACAGGGGCACCAATGTTTAAGGCAGCAAAGCCCAGATTTAGGAATGGAATCTCAAAGGCCAAGTGGGTACCCCATTATGGAAGCAGCAATTTCAGCCCTGGCTGCCTGTGTTGTTCCTGGGGACTGATATCAGGGAGAGAACCTGGGTGTCGCTTAAGATCCAAGAAGAAAGACCTCAAATGTAGCTTCAGATATCCGAGTGATGAAAATTCTCTAACAATCTACGGTCATGAACGGGGGGGGGGGGGGGGGGGTGGGTCTTGTCAGTTAAGGTGTGGCTACCTGGTTCCTGTCTACTTACTGGAGTTTAAAAAGATTTTAACAAGTAAACCATTAAGGTTGGATCACATAGAAGTGCCAAAAGGAAGGTCTCCCCCCTCTTCCCATACCTACACCAATGAGTGCATCCTGGCTGGTGAAAATCTTGTGTCTGCACAATACAATTTAGTAGACTTGAATGTGACTTACCTGTAGAGCAAGAACAGGGTCCCATTCAGGTTCATTAGTAGGTGCTGACAGCCCAATACAACATTTTTGCTTGTTGAGATGCAGACATCAATAGTAGCGGCATCCATTGGAGTAGGCAAGTACAGACCTACGGGGGGGGGGGGGAATCTATCTATGCGTGTTCAGGGGGCTAGGGAGGGGTTACATTTTCTACTAGCCTGATTGGAGAGGCCACTGCCCACAATTGGGGAAGGCTTTGCATTCATTGCAAGGACGCCAAATGATCTCTGAACGGTGAATGTGCTGAGTGGCCAATCTTAAATTCACAATGCAACAGGGCGGCCTCTCGGCACAGGGCTCAGAAGCTAGCGGCAACATAATAGCAGCGGTGTCTACTACAATGGCTTCCAGATTCTAGGAGGGACCCCACAGGTATACAGAGTTACATTGGTCCAAGCTGGAACTAAGTAAGAAGATCCATACCTGGAATGCAGCCTATAGCATCCACCAAGCTCATAATACAGAGAGGGAGACAACTCCATGAATACACAAGACGTATTATGGAACTTCTCTGTAAACTCACCTCCACAAGTCTGGGTGTTGAACAGAGGAAAGTGAATCACATCGGGCGTCTCATTTCCGTCTCCCTCGAAGACGTAGCAGCTTTTAGTTGCAGGGTACTCATAACTTTCTTCAGTGTTTTTTGGAAAGGGAATCTGGTGAGCCTCACAGTATTCAGCTGTTTTTTTCACCGTCTAGTTAAAGAGAAAAAAAACGAAGGATATTAAAAATGTGCCCATTGTACTCCAATAGTGATAATAGAACAAGTCCGGGTTCGGTTGGTGAACGTTTCGCAAATCATGCTCACGATTCAGTGAACCCCAAATTTTGAGATGAATCATATTGATCTATTGATTGGCCATCAGCTCTGACCAGATGTTAAAATTGGTTTCAAGGATGCCCACAGTAAAGATTTACTGTGGCAGAGTGTATTTGAATGTCATTTAACCACTTGCTGGCAGCATGACAACATCGTACGGCGGCAAAGTGGCCCTCCAGGGCCGGATCCCCTACCTAGTATGTTATCTAGCACTTCCGGGTAGAGGGGGACTCTCGTGCTGGCTTCAATTAGGAACAGCACAATCTGATCATCTGGTGCTGGGGCCAATGGATGTCTGTCGGCACCCGCTGATCGGCAAGGAGACTCACCAGACGGAGCGCTGCCTATGTAAACAGTGCCGAGCTCCGTTCTGTCAGCGGAGATGTGATGGATTTAATTTCCCTGCAAAGCACATCCCTTAGTGAAAGCAGCATATAGTACACAAACACTGGCTAGGAACCCATTTAACCCTTTGATCGCCCTAGAGGTTTAACCCCTTCCCAGCAGTGTCATTAGTACATTGTCCACCGAAATATCCTAGTCCAGTGATGGCGAACCTTGGCACCCAGATGTTTTGGAACTACATTTCCCAAGTGCCAGAGCATCATGGGAAATGTAGTTCCAAAACATCTGGGGTGCCAAGGTTCGCCATCACTGTCCTAGTCTCACAATCTATAAGTCGTTGATCACCACCATTACTAGTATATAAAAAAAATAAAATAAAATCCAGTATATATTGTATCGCATAATTTGGAGACGATATAATCGTAACGTAAACCAATCAATATACGCAAGATTTTTTTCTCTTTTTTTTACGTAACAGAATGCATATTGGCCTAAATATGAAGAAATGCAATTTTTTTAATTGGATGTTAAATTAAAAAAATTAGTTTTTTTTCCAAATTTTCGGTAAATTTTCATTTTATTAGCGCACAAATAAAAAAACCCAGTGGTGATCTAATACCACCAAAAAAAGCTCTATTTGTGGGGAAAAAAAAGTATATCAAATTTTATTTGGGTACAGTGTTACGCGACCGCGCAATTGTGAGTTAAAGTAACGCAGTGCCGTATTACGAAACATGGACTGGGCATGAATGGGTGGGGGGTAAATCTTCCGTAGAGTAATGCCTTGTACACACAATCGGGCATTCCGACAACAAAATCCATCAGATTTTTTCCCAACGGATGTTGTCCGAAACTGGTGTTGCATACACATGGTCGGACAAAGTTGTTGGAAAATCCGACCGTTCAGAACGTGGTGACGTTCGTTATGTACAACGGAACTACGTAGAGGCTAGTAGCCAATAGCTTTGGTCTAAATTTGATCTGAGCATGCGTGTCCATCGTAATTCTCTACAAACGATCGGAAAAAAGTCAGATCGGATTTTGTTGGAAAATTTTAGATCCTGCTCTCAAATTTTTTCCGTCAAAATTTCTGACGGAAAAAGTTTGATAGAGCCCACAAACGATTGGATTTTCCGTCAACATAATCCGATCAGACCTTTTCCGTCGGCATTTCCGACTGTGTGTACAAGGCATAAGTGGTTAAAGAAAAATAAAAAATAGTTTTTGAGCTTTTAAATAAGCCAACAATGAAATGCAATTTCCGGAATTTTTTATTTTGCTGCAGCACTTTCTGTACATTAGAGATCGAGCCCTTCACGGGCAAGATTAGGATACCCCCCAGGGATGTTATGTAAAGAAATTACATAATCTTTCTGGCTGAGTGGACTTTTAAAAAATATATTTTTTGCATTGGTACATGTTTCTCTGGGCAGTTCCCCCCCCCCCCCCCCCCCCCCCAATGCTAGTTATGTGACACCCCCTTGCCTATTAGCCCATAAAATTGGCACCATTAGCTTGGCTCCCATCGATTTCCGTGGGGTTTGGGTTTGGCATCCAAATGTCTTTGAAGTTCTCTGAACACTTGACCCAAACCCAGGGCAGCTCAGCACTAATAATTTCATGACTTTTGCATTTTTTTTCAAATCAGTTCTATATCTGATGTTGGTGAGTTGCGTCAAATGACTGAAATTTGGTTACCTCGAATGGATCTCCTTGGCTGAAGTCAAAAGATAAAATCAGATCCACTTTGCGATGAGGAGGCAACACTAACGGGTACGGAGTATTAATTTCCAACCCGGCGTCCACCAGACTGATTTGCTTTTTACGAAAGAGGTTGCAGTTTTCCGGGATTTTAGCTGGGAAATAAATCAAAGAAAATATTAACCCCCCCCAAAAAAAAAAAAGTTAAAAACTTTGTGAGCATGCTATTAATTTAGGCGTCGCACACACAATCTTTGAAATTAATTTTGGAGGACATTCAGAGGTCTGTGGCCCCCCTTTTTTGTTAACTGGCAATGAATTTGTCACATTCTAGAGCAAGGATGGAAAAAAAAAATTGTAGAGTCACCCAAATATGCATACCAGACCCTTTGAGTCCGGTATGGATTTTAAGAGGTACATTGTGCCAAAAAACAAACAAAAAAACACACCCAACCATGCAGAAGAGAGAATGACAACCCCAGCCTGGGCACCCACAAGGCCAACCATGCAGCCTGGCTTATCAGGGAAGCAGGAGGAACAAGTGTGTGCCCCTCCTGCATACCAGGCTACCACCCCACCCCAAAAAAGGCCCTCGTTTGAAAATCCATCAATCACTATGCCTGCCAACTTACCAAAAATGAACACGGTGCACCTGATGGTACCACTAGCCAAATGACACCACCCCAAGCGCTCATCAGCTATATAAAAGGAACGGTCAGTGATAGTGGTGGCATTGGCTATATTTGGGCAATCATATCACAGCTATCCCCATCCCTTTACTTACATGGTCGGAAATTTCTGGCCATGTAGGTCAATGGTGCCCATGGTGACATCAGCTGTTGCTAGGAATGCTTCCTTAGCAACCATTGACAGTCATAAGCTGTAAAATATACAATTGGTAGAAAATATTTCTATAAAACGATGTTCAGCTTTTGCCAAATGGGTAAACATTTAGGAGTTTATCAATCACTGAACGCCCGTTTGGTCCGGCCTGTTGGTTCATCCCTAGTCTCAAGATATGATGAGTGGGCAGGACAGGATCCCGAGGTGATCACAGTAACAGCCAATTACAGTGCTGACATGATCAAGAAGTTCCTCTGGCCCCCCCTGACTTAAGACCCAGTTAAAGGACAGGGTGGGTAGGAAGGTGTAAAGAACAATGTAATGTTCTGGAGGTGCAAAAAAACTCCTTATTATCCTGGAAAATGTCTCTTGCCAATACTTTTTCCCCGAAGCCAACATGGCAGCATATACATATTATAGAGCGCCACCCTTATCTCACCCACAGGACAGGTATAAACCTATAAAAAAGACCCACCACATTATTTTTTGTCCTCAAGATCTACATCTTCAGACCATTAGACTTGTCAGAATGAGTCTAGTTCCTTACCTGCCAATGGTAGACGGTGTCCACCTGGGTTCAGCCTCTTCCATGAAGAGTCCCACATCTTGGGTTGCTAAATGTACCAACATAAAAGCCCCTTCTGGCGGTCTTTTGGGGCTGAGGAATTTTTTCAACTAGAAATGCTATACCTCAGGTAACGCTCTTCATGGTGCTGTCACGATTTGGTGACAAGAGTGGTCTACATTCTTCTTTCCTTGTTAACGTGTACTTTTTTTCACACATACAGTACCTTTACATTCCTTAAAGTGGTTGTAAAAGTTCAGTTAAAAAAAAAAAAAAAAAAAATTAAAACTTCATACTTGCCTCCACTGTGCAGTCGGTTTTGCACAGAGTGGCCCCGATCCTCCTCTTCTGGGGTCCCTCAGTTGCGCTCTTGGCTCCTCCTCTTCTTGATTGCCCCATCAGAGAAGCGCTTTCCTTCGTGGACACACTTGGGGGTATGCTCCAGTATCCTACTTCTGCGTCTATTTACACAGAAAGGATTCAGCCCCCACCCCCCCCCCCCCCCCGGCGCTGTATCATTGGATTTGATTGACAGCAGTGGGAACCAATGGCTACGCTGCTGTCAATATACCCATAAGGGTTTACAACCCCTTTAAGGCTTCCTATTATCTAAGATGATTATTTTTAATCTCCCACAAAGATGAGCATATGCACGCTTGCCAATGTAATGAACAGTTTTGTGCGCTGTAGCATCTGGGAAAGATTTGCACATGTGCAGTGCCCAGGGTCATCTGACTTCCATCTTGGAAGTCATTGCTGAGGATTCATACCATGCTTAGTGCATGGATTCCCTTCAGCCACCTTCTAGGTATGAGAAAAGATGCCCTGAAGGCACAGCGGCACTGAACAGGAAGGGGAGGGCAAGGGGGGGGGGGGGAAGAGAGTAGCAACTTGCGAGGATATATTTATTTTGCGCATCCTTGGCATGAGGGTCTCTTGGGTAGGAGGATTTGGTTTTATTGGGTTACTGCATTTTTACTGTTCCCTAGTATTTTCTCTTTTTGGAAATCTATGCTTCTTGCCCTTAGCAATATTCTTTCATTTTCTGCAGCCTCCGACACTTACGTCAATATGAGCATTCCATCATGTGAGCAACACCTCCACATGCTTAGGAAGGGACGGACATTATGAAAAATACACCCTTCGCTATCCTCTTTTTACTTACCATAAACTTGGCCCTTTTGATTTTTGTTGCAGCCCAGCCTGCTCTAGTTCTTACTTTAGAAAGTCTTGAAGAGTGTCTTCAGGTCATGGCATTGAAGACAGTGGTTCGTCGAGCCCCTGCAGATCCTGCCCTAGATATAGAATGAGTTCTCATGAGTGGAGATACTATTCTTCCCCTGAACATACATAGCAACCAAGAAATGCTGGGCCTGCGGTGCAGATCCTTTGCCAGATAAGCTCATCTGTGAAAACTGCCCATGGGACCTCTTTAGGGACAGAAACCAAGTCAAAAAGTCTTGTCCCTCTTGAAGCAGGCCCTTCAAGGAGTGCCTGTTTGAGCTCTCTACTCACTTGAAGTTAACAGAGCCATGCCAAAATGTTCAAGACATGGGTCCAGCGGATAGTCCAGGGCAACTCAAACTCCCTTCTAACTACAAAAGTTCCAGGCACATCTCAGCAGACTTTAACTTCAGCACAGAGGGTTAATTTGCCCAAAATGTCCACCCCTGCCAATGCCATACATTCAACCCTTCCTGATGCAGAGAAGAGTCAAAAGTGCTGATTTCAGTTCTGGCCCCACTCAGGGAACAGGGCCTTAAAGTCCATCACTATTTGGATGACAACCTGTAGTTGGCACAGAATCAAGACCAACTCTTAGTCCAAACAGAGACTCTTCTGAAATGTCTGAGGAGTTTTGTCTGGACAGTGAGTGCCACGAAGAGCCAGTTGGGGCCAATCCAGAAGAGGTTTGTCGAGGGGCTCAGTTTGACACCAATCTGGCCAACATTTAAATTCCTCATTAGAATTTACCAGTAATCAGGGAAATATTCCAGAGGGTTATTTCTTCATTGAATAATGTCAGTATCCCAATTCATGAGTATACTGAGGATGATGCAATTATGTATCCCAATGCCAACTTGGGCCCACTGGCATCTCAGGGTGTTTCAGGGTGTTCCTTTTGCAGTAGAGGAAACAGTTCATCTGAATCTCCTCACAGATGCGTACAAGTCCCTGGTGGTGGGTATAGCAAGAGACCCTGAGTCTCGTATGCTAGGTCCATTACCCTGGTTACTACTGATGCCACTGCTGGAGGTTGGGGCGCCCCCTACAAACATCTCAAAGTACAAGGCAAGTGGGAATTTTAAAGACGTCCAATGTTAGCAGTCTGTAGCATTTATGGCACTAGCTGCATTGTTGCCTCACATTCAGAGTCTTCCAGTGACTCTACACATGGACAACCTTGCAGTTTCATACATTCAGGAGGAAAGTGGTACCCGCAGTGGAGCACTACATAATGAACTTGAACCCATTACGTCTCTGGCTAAAGAAAATTGTATCATAAAATTGCAATATATCTTCCGGGTGCTCAAAATGTCGAGACAGGCCATCTCTCCGAATCCTTTACAGATTCCAGTGAGTAGGTCCTTCATCAAGAAGTCTTTGCTCAGATCACCCTGACTTAAGACCTTCCACGACAGGACCTGTGTCCCAAAACTACAAAGTCCCGAGATTTCGCTCTTGGTATCCTCACCCGTTGGCAGAAATGGATGCTTACACACTTACCCTTGGGATTGTAACCTGGTATATACTTTCCCTCCTCACTGCCTTCGATCTTGAAGTTCCTCGTAAGGCTGTCAGGAGAGATGATTACAGTAATAACAATCTCGCCCTATTGGCCCCACATGCTCTGGCCATGAATCTCAGCCAGTGTTCCCACAACTCATGTCTCAGGGGGAGGAATGTCATCCTCAGACTGCAGGTCTCACTTTGAGGTCCAGGAAGTTGAGAGGGAAAGCCTAGGGAAGATGGAAGTGACAAGGACTTTACAGAACTCCAGGAACTCAACAATAAACATCTACTCCAAGCTCTGAAACAGGTTTACAGCCTTCGCAGAGGGAAGGAACTTCAGTCCACTGAACTCAGAATTTGCTCAGTTAATATCCTTTCTGCAAATGAGATCAGAGTTGGGTCTTTATCTCAAATCTTTGAAGGTGCAGTATCCATCATCTCAGCCCTTACTAAAAATATGGGCATGCAATCTGCTAGTTGAACGATTCATGAAGACCGTCCTTAACCTGCGCCCTTCAAGATGAACAGTGCCTTCCCAATGGAATCTCACACTGGTGCTGGAGTTCCTGTTACATGCTATGTTTGCTTTAACAGAAGATATTTCTTTAAGGGACATTACTAATAAAAAAAAAGTCTACATCACTTTAGGAGGTAGGGTCTCGAAGTTACAAGCACTTGGGGCAACAGAGCTACGCATTCTATTCTTTCCAGATAGTGGTGCTCAAGCCTCTACAGCAGGTGTCTTAACACTTTCACCTAACAAATAAATTGGTGCTTCCAGTAGACAGAGCATTCTCTGCATGGGCTTGGTGTGTCTAGGGTTCTAAAAATCTATCTGCAGACCAAATCCTCTTCTAGCGTTTCAGAATTTTTGCAGGTTTAAAAAAAGGAAAGGAAGCCCCACCAAAGACTTTATCATCCTGGATTGTCATCATCCAGAAAGCATATATAGTGGCTGGGCATGAGCCTCAAGAAGTGGTGAGGGCTCATTTAACCAGATCCATCTTGAAATTCTGCGTAGTGCAGGCAAGGGTGTCCGTGTCTATGCAGGGTGACAGATTGGTCATTGGAGCACACCTTTCCAAAGCACTATCAGGGTGGATCCAGGGGCTCTCAGAGGTAGACCTCAGCCGGAAGACCAAACGCACTTGTGTCCAATGTTAAAAAAGTATCATTGAACATATTAATTCTCCCTCTTCAGCTCATTATCAAATATATACTGCAATGTTGGCGCCAGGAAAATGAATGCTTACCATAACTTTCCTTTCCTGGCACCAATCCATGACAGCATAAATCTTGTTAGTCCAGGTGTTGTGGAAAATTTTATGAAGATGTATTTTAATGTATTGTCATAAGAGTCTCTCAGTGTTAACACACCCGCAGGTCGCTCTAAAGAGCTGACTGGGGCAGACCGGTTAGGTAGTGGAAAACGTCCTGTTTGGAGAGAGGCGTTTGTGGAGTGAGGACATGTCCGCCAGCGAAGGGCCCCTGTGCAATGCATGGAACGATCGTCGGGGGGGGGGGGGGGGATTTGTTCGCCCTGCAAACACATTATCAGTTTTAGGGGATGTGCGCTTTTGTCACCCCTGTATGCCTGATTAACATATTTGGGGTGCCATGACGTACACCTGCAGATATCCTCCCATCCACAAGGAACTGTAGTATAAGGATTCCTATCAGAGAAATTGTAGTCATCGTTCATGGGTTTTGTATGTTTTGCGTCATTGAAAGCATTTAGTCGGTTTGCACACGTCATTGCTAGTCTATTTGAATTTAGACATGTCTGATTGGCTGTCTGAAGACACCACCTTCTTTTACATTTTATTTTATTGAATCCTTTAGCTGTATTCAACTAACCTTGTTGGAAGGGTTTCTGTATTGTCACATCCTGTGTTGTCAAATCCTTATATGGTCATTCACATCCTGTGTTGTCAATTTCCTGTGAGGTCACAATCTGTGTAGGAGGCTATTGGCTGTTGAAGCCAATCCCTCCTCTTTGTAATTTCTTTTGTTGTCTGTAAATAAAAGAACAAGGGAACTGCCGAGAGGCAGACATGCTGAGAGGAGGACGTAAGAAGGTGGTAATGTCTGATTACTGGGGAGGCATGGAATGATAGGTAAGGTACATTATATCATTAAGATGGAAATGGGTGCTCATTAGAGACAGCAGATTTGGCTGTGTGCATAGCATACAACCAAATTGCTACCACACAGGGAACAAGGTGGGTCTCCTCTTTTTATAGATGTAGCGGCCATAACCCCCTGCGGAGCAGCCTTGACTTTTGGCCTTACCAGTTACCTCCTCGTGGCTTGTCTGATCTTCTAGGGGTTTCCAGGGTTAGTACCCAATGACTTCAGATGCTGACACATAAAAGTCCTTTTATAAATGTTTTTATTTTGCAGTGGTAACATCCAACATAACAGTCTCTGATGGGAATAGAAGGCACCGGTGATAAACTCAGGCACTTTGAACTGCTGACATCCATTAAATGTCTCTAATCAACCCAGAGAGTAGCCACTCGCAGCTGGGTGCTTCACTGCCGGATAGACCTCTAGCCAGAGGCCTAGCAGCCAACATGTGATCCGGAAACTTTGTAAAGTCTCTGCCACAGGCTAGATTGTAACTGAGGATAAGTAGGAACCTTTCTCACAGTACCTGGAACTTCTGTCTCCTTGGTGATACTGTGTGAAGTGTGGATTCTTTAGTGTCCATACAACTTCAGCCCCCAGGCTCTTACTGAGCAGCCATCTTGTTGGCCCTCCTCCGAAGAGTCCTCCCTGGTCACTTGTATGATTTGCCATGTCCCTCCAATACCGAGAGCACACCAAGACACCTCCGAATCCTCCTTCAGTTACTGGGCCTCGGAGCAACCGGTTCCGAGACTCGTGAACAGACGGATCCCCGCCCCAGACCATGAGGGCCTCTGGGGTTGGTCGGAATGACCATGCTTGCGGGACGGCAGACACTCCTAGGCCCGGGACCCCTCGGGGGGCTACCCCGGGCCAGAACCAGGAATCAATACTGCAAGCCGAACACGTGACTTCAGCACTTTAAAGTGGTGGAACACCCTGAAAATGAAAACTGGTAAAAATGTTAGTAGCAATTTAAAAAAAAAAAAATAATTTTTTTTTTACTTACCAGAAATGGCTGTTGCTAGGCAGATCGTCCTAATCTGCCTCCTCCAGCGCCGCGGTGATCTTCTCTTCTTCCGTCTTCAGGTGAATGGGGCGCGGTGTGTTATGGGAACTGTGTCCCACAACCCACCGCGTTCCCCATTCACAAATGACACTCGCGCATGCGCAGTAGACCGCGTACCGACTCGCGCATGCGCAGTAGGCCGCGTGAAGCCGTTTCCCTTAGTGAGGATGGCGGCTCTGGATCCGGATAGCCAAGGGACATCTCGGCCTCCACGAAGGACATCGCGGGCGCCCTGGAAAGGTAAGTGTACTTATTAAAAGTCAGCAGCGACTTTTTCTTTAGCTGCTGACTTTTTTTTTGAAGGTGAAACCCCGCTTTAAATACCCCTTCCCAGACTACACAGCGGGGCCAGACGTGCCCACTGATTGGCTCCGGAAAAGATTGGTACCTAAGACGTCCAACCAGGCCTGGTTCTCGGCCTGTCATGGGAGCCTCACTGCACCTATGACCAGGCGGAACCTTAGTACAGCCCAGCCAGACTGATGCCAAAGTAAATCCTATAAAATTAACCCTCAGAACTCCATTACAGTTCTGAGCAAAAACTAAATTTTCACTGATAGCGCACATTTGGTGAAGTGTGACCGCTACATAGACTTGTGCTGCTCCTGTGGGTAAAGATAGGGGCAGACCTTTCATATGTATGCTGCCA
>CM053026.1:217611851-217686851 GCA_028564925.1 Lithobates sylvaticus | reverse complement strand
GGAGAGAGAGAGAGGAAGGAGAGAGAGGGGAGAAGAGAGAGAGAGAGGAGAGAGAGGGAAAAGAGAGAGAGAGAGAGGAAGAAAGAAAGAAGAGAGAGAGGAAGAGAGAGAAGAGAGAGAGGGGGGGGAAGAGAGAGGAGAGAGAAGAGAGAGAGAGAGGAGAGAGAGAGAAGAGAGAAAGAGAGAGGAAAGAGAGAGAGAGAAGAAAGAGAGAGGGAGGAGAAAGAGAGAGAGAGAGAGAGAGGAGGGAAGAAGGGAGAGAGAGAGAGAGAGAGAAGAGAGAGAGGGAGAGGAAAGAAAGAGTGAGAGAGAGAGGAAGAGGGGAGAGAGAGAGAGAAAGAGAGAGAAAAGAGAGAGAGAAAGAGAGAGAGAGAGGAGAGGAGAAGGAAGAGAGAGAGAGAGGGGAAGGAAGAGAGAGAGAGAGGGAAAGAAAGAGAGAGAGAGAGAGAGAGAGAGAGAGAAGAGAGAGGGAGAGGAGAGAGAAGAGAGAGAGAGAGAGAGAGAGGAGAGAGAAGAGAGAGAGAGAGAGGGAGGAAGAGAGGGAGGAAAGAAGAGAGGAGAGAGGAAAGAAAGAGAGAGAGGGAGAGAGGAAAGAGAGAGAAAGAGAGAGAGAGGAGAGGAGAGAAGAAAGAGGAGAGAGGGGAGAGAGAGAGAGGGAAGAGAGAGAGAGGGAGAGGAGGGAGGAGGGAAGAGAGAGAGGGAGAGAGAGGAAGAGAGAGAGAGAGAAGGAGAGAGGAGAGAGGGAGAGAGAAAGCGATGGGAAAGAAAGAGGCGAGAGAGAAAGCGATGGCAAAGAAAGAGGCGAGAGAGAAAGAAAGAGGCGAGAGAGAAAGCGATGGCAAAGAAAGAGGCGAGAGAGAAAGCGATGGGAAAGAAAAAGGCGAGAGAGAGAAAGCGATGGGAAAGAAAAAGGCGAGAGAGAAAGCGATGGGAAAGAAAGGAGGAGGTGAGAAAGAGGAAGCGATCATCTGTACAAATCATTAGCAAGACCTCATTTGGAATATGACATTTCGTTTTGGGATATCAGAGAACTGGAGAAATTGCAGAGAAGGGCAACCAAACTGATAAGAGGCATGGAGGAGAGATTGGAGGAACTGAATGTATTCTCTCTTGAGAAGGAGATTAGGGGGGGGGGGATATGATCTCCATGTATAAACACATAAGGGGGAATATGATCACAATGAATATAAACTCCATTTCGATTTTTCTCTCCTTTTTAGATTGTAAGCTCTTGGAAGCTGGACCCGCCTAACCCTCTTATAATGAATTGTATTGTAACTGTAGTGTCTCCCTTTACTGTATATTGTAAAGCCTTGCACAAGCTGCTGACAATCAGTCTTGTATAGTAACATTATAAATAGTTGAGGGTTTTTAGTAAATTTTCATGCCAAAAGTACAGATGTTAAACATGATTGAGAAAAATGAATCCAGTAGCAAAAAAAAAAACTCCATGTCATGAGCATACTATAGTACACAGTATATAGTACACAGTATATAGTGATTACATAGATACAGTGGAGTGCGATATCAGAGATGTGGGCTATAAATGTGATCCATGGTATTACATTAGATGAATACACCTGGACCGGGAATTTAGGAATCTGCTGCGTTTCTGGATGGAACAAGATGAAATCAGTATCACCACATCTTATAAATCGGACCCCCCCCCCCGCATTACATACCTCGCATATATTCAGACCAGGATCTTTTTGGGACCACTATGATAAAGTAAAACAAGAAGTCATTATTATCACCCCAAACATAATATGTACAGAAGAACATCAGATACTTTTCTGCAGAAATTTCTTTCTGAAATGCTGGAACACTTATGAAATGTCACATGAGAAAAGATGTAATTTTGGGGGCGAGACTTGAATGCAGTGGCGGATGTGGTATATTTTTTGGAGGGGGGGCAGAAATCAAGCCAACTGCCGCAACCCCCCTGGTCGGTTGGTCACCAGCCCTGCACTTACCCCAACTAGGTCACAGGCTTTCTCTGGGCGGCGGCTTCACCCCGTGTCTCCATCTTCACAGCGGCTTCCCCTGCGTCTCCTCCCTCCTCCTCCTTGGCAGCCAATAGAATCACTTCTCCTCTCGGTCAATCATGTCTCAGGATCTGCTTCCTGAGCTGGGAGGAGATTCAGGAAGACAATAGTGAATATTAATTCACCATTGTCACACAACTGGGTGGGCGTACCCTTTTTTTAAGCCAATTAGAGCCTCAGGCTCTAATCAAGTGCTACAAAAAAATAAATAAAAAAACAACCCATTGGAATCCATGTGTCCAGGATGTAGATTAGGGGTCGGGTTCATGGATTAAGGGGGCGGCGACCCTGTGCCCTGTATGGATGGGCCGCCACGGCTTGAATGGCCACCTAAAACTGGAGCTCCGGGACCAATCCAGTCCTGTACAACCCAAGAGGCTGACCGATTCCTCCCCTGGTTCCAGCAGGGAAGATGCACAAGACGGTGGGGAGGACATCATGGAGGACACCCCCCTCTTCTCACTCTGGTGTGGACGACATCCCTCCTCTCTGCACCTCCCAACTCCACTTCGGACCCACAAAGGGAAGCCCCATAACAAAGTACCTACAACCAACCCCAACCTACAGGCATCTCCTACTTCCAAGGGCTCCGGGGAGTAAATAAAATAAAAAAAAATAAAAAAAACACACACACACACCACACACAACACACAACACATGAATTCCTGGAAGGGGCAGATGAACTCACTGCCTGTTGGAACACTCCGAAAGAGGTTTGCGGTCACTTAACCACTTCCTGTCCTTAGGATGTACCTGTACGTCCTCGGACGGGAGCGTGGATATCATGGCCATGGCTGCAGCTGCCGTCATAATCCCAATAGTTTTTTTTTTTTTTTTTTTACAGTTGACAATTCTGTGTAAAGTAAAACGTGATTAAGTGTCTATACAGCCACCCAATCACTTCTATAGGTGGCAAAAAGGGGGTCCTTCACCAGCCCAAACCACTGCCCGCTAATGTGACCGGTCACATTGGATGCACTAGACAGAGGAACTTCCATTGTTTTTTTTCTCCCCCTCTGACATCAGAAACTGGAAGAATAAAGGATTTAGTTATTTCCAGTAAAGCAGCTGATGGAATTGATCGTCATTTGATCTGCTGCTTTGGAGGGCAGAGGAAAGACAATCGAATGAAAGTTTCATCCTCTTCTATATCAATCAGCCAGGGTGGAAGGTAGACAAATTGCAACAAATTTGTTAATTCAGAAATATCCGAACGAAAACCCATTTTCTGAATATTTGTGAATTCTAACATTTTAGAAAATTCGTAAATTTAGAAATATTGAAATAAAAAAAAAAAAAAAAAATCTAAAATGTGAACTAACAACTTAACTATTACATTATAGGTATTGGAATTTCCTTTCAAAATTGGCTGTGAATGTAACAAATACAAATTTATCCGAAGTTACAAATGCTGCATCTAAACGAATGGAACACAATGAATAATAAATAAAAAAGTTATTTATTATTATTATTATTAATTTGTTCCATTCATTTAGATGCAGCATTTGCTATTTCGGATAATTTGTAACTTTGGATAAATTTGTATTTGTTACATTCACAGCCAATTTTGAAAGGAAATTCCAATACCTATAAATTTAATAGTTTAGTTATTCTTTAGAATTTTGGGATTTTTTTTATTTTCAGATTTACGAATCGCGATTATAATGAAGGACTCAAAATAAGTAAATACACACATGTCTAGTGGGCAGGGGCATACCTAGAGCATTTGGCACCCGGGGGCAGATCCTATAACTGGCACCCCCCCCCACCTTAAAATGTAAAAACACCCCACTGTGCCCCCTGCATACCTCTGCTTCCTTCAATATCTGTATCTCAGGGTCACACTAAATTTGGGGTTCCTAGCACCAAGTGGTCCCGAGATACGGGGCCCCAAAATTGGTCAACTGTGTCCATCTGCAGCAATGTAATTTCGGGTCCCTTTGGGTCCAGAGACCCCACATTTCGGCTATAGCTAGGGGGCATTTAGGAACCCTTAACTACCAAGTTTGAAGTTCAGGGGACCTATGGCTGCAAATGGGCACAGTGAGGCTGCAAATGGGCATTGTTGACCCTCTTTTCCACTTACAGTAGCTGCGCATTTCTCACCCTCGGCTTATACACGAGTCACTACTTTTTCCCCATTTTTTGTGGTAAAATTAGGTGCCTCGGCTTATATTCGGGTCGGCTTATACTCGAGTATATACGGTAGCTTATATACTGAAGGACCGCCCTACAGCATTGGATGTCTGCCGATCGTCAGACACAGAACAGAGTTCTTCCTATGTAAACAAGGCAGCGCTCCGTTCTGATAGGGGGAATTATGGATTTTGTTTCCCTGCAAAACAGGGAATAAAACACATCACTTTTCTTAGTAAAAGCTGCACAGTGTACACAAAAACACAGATTAGGCACACAGTTAACCCTTTGATTGCCCCTGATGTTTAACCCCTTCCCAGGCAGTGTTATTAGTACAGTGATGGTGCTAAAAAAAATGTGCACTGATGACTGTATTAGGGTTATGAAATTATACCCGGGGGGAGGGATAAATTATGAATAATCAGAATAAATGGTTAATGAAGTTAAACAAATGTTATTTAAAAAAAGATTTTTTTTTTTTTTTTATCGTTATCACTTCTGAAGTTGCTGACTATGTGCAGATGTAAGATGACCGTTCTGTACATTAACCAGTTGTGGACACCGAGCATGCTACACACGTCTAACATCAAAGTACAAACCCCCTCCCCCAATTCCTAAAGCTGGCTACACATTGTACAACTTTTCTCTACATTTACCAAAAACAGACAATATGGAGGTCAAAAAACTTTTATATTGTATGAAATCAGGCAGGACCTTGGTTTATGATGAATCTAAAGGGATTTTTATTTTTTTTATATATATATATATATATATATATATATATATATATATATATATATATATATATATATATATATATATATATATTATATATATATATTATATATTTATATATATATATAAAAGGTGTAGCCAAGCTTAACTGTCAAAATACAAATATAATGACAGATACTGGTCTATATGGCCTGCAGATCTTTCTTAGGGTTATAAATAAGCCCAATAATTTATTACTCAGGTTGATATACATTTGTATATCTTTATTGCTTAAACTGTATATCTACGCTATACTTATTAGCCACGTGTGATGCATATCTTTTGCTTACTTATTTTTTTGTAATTGTCTTTTTTCTTATTTCTGTATATTTTTTTGAAAACTCAATAAAAATTTGATTCAAATTTGATTAAAAAAAAAAAATACAAATATAAAAAGGTGTACTCAAGTGTACGTGACTCTGCGCATAAAGTGCTAAAAAGACAATGTGAACACGTATAAAGTGACTAGTGCGTAAATTAATAGAGTGCTACAATCATCATTCAATGCTAATAATGTGCATATGATAAAGTGCATAACATAAATTATATGAATATGATTTCAAGAATATGCATGATTAATCCAGCATGTGCTCTCAATAAATCATGTATCCAGTGGAACTGTTCCATACAGACTAATGCTGTATGTTGCGGTGTCCAATATGGTGTGCGGATGCACAATTGATATAGTTCACTCCAAAAAAGTGCTTAAGTGTGCTCAATTCCTTCGGACGCGGTGATAAAATCACATCAATCATTGGCTTGCAGGTTTTTTTTTTTTTTTTTTCCAGTGAACAAAATAGGTGAAGAATCCACGATCGCGCTCACAGAGCTCTTACCTTCTCCAGATATACATTACGCTTTTACTGTTGGTTGATTCTCTGTCCCCCCTGGTAACCGTGTCCCCAGCACTGCTATGGTGAAGATCCTCCATGTTCCATATTGGTGTTCATATGTAGGAAGTGCCTGATCCGTGTGTCGTTTTAGTTACTCAGAATATATGTTGTCCTACTACTTTTTGTCCACAAGATGTCTCACTGATGAATATTAAACTAGTAGGTAAAAAGTACCTATAACTCACCACAAGATGTCCCCATAATTAATTCATATAGTATAACATACATTAGGATTAGAAATTATTAATACATCTACATATATCATTTATCATCATTATATCACCACGTCCGAAGGAATTGACCACACTTAAGCACTTTTTTGGAGTGAACTATATCAATTGTGCATCCGCACACCATATTGGACACCGCAACATACAGCATTAGTCTGTATGGAACAGTTCCACTGGATACATGATTTATTGAGAGCACATTCTGGATTAATCATGCATATTCTTGAAATCATATAATGATCCTGTCTGATCAATGTTTATAAACATTGTTCGTTTGCATCTCTCCATCTCCTGTCTGAACAGAGTTGGTAACCTGTTTGTTATTTTACAGCAGTGACTTGTAGAGCGGCTGTAATTACACAGCAAGTCCGGCTTTGATGAATCATATCTGAGAATTGCGGTGGAGTAGAAGGGGGGAGGGGGATGGAGCCGAAGGACTGAACATGCTACAAGCGTCCTGTGCACTAGGAGGTGTATTTGGGGATGTGTGTAGCAAGTCCCGTCTCCTAAAATAAAACTAATAAAACTAATAAAAGTAATAAAAATGCATATACTGACATTGCTTTGCTTACTATAAGAACTATAGTCCAGGTACATTTAAAATTAACCAAACAAAAAGCCTCCTATGTGCCAAGAAATAAATGTGAAAAAGGCAATTTGGTCCTTGGATAAAACCCTTTAATACATCACAAGAGATGATTTGGTGTTGCCGTATCCGATGGCCATTTATTGGTGATTATTACATTCCATCCCCCATATCACTGCCCCGGTTAGCACTGTGCTGAGATCTGTGATGTGTAGCTCTATCAATATAGAAACCACACACCTCCATTCCCACCAATGGCCCCATTAAAATTCCATTCACAGAGTTCCCCCCCCCCACCATTACATACCCGAGTCACCCCCCCCCCCCCCACCATTACATACCCGAGTCACCCACCACCATTACATACCCGAGTCACCCACCACCCCCACCATTACATACCCGAGTCACCCACCACCATTACATACCCGAGTCACCCACCACCATTACATACCCGAGTCACCCCCCCCCCACCATTACATACCCGAGTCACCCACCCCACCATTACATACCCGAGTCACCCACCCCACCATTACATACCCGAGTCACCCACCACCATTACATACCCGAGTCACCCCCCCCCCCCCATTACATACCCGAGTCACCCACCCCACCATTACATACCCGAGTCACCCACCACCATTACATACCCGAGTCACCCCCCCCCACCATTACATACCCGAGTCACCCCCCCCCCCCCACTATTACATACCCGAGTCACCCCCCCCCCCACTATTACATACCCGAGTCACCCCCCACCACCATTACATACCCGAGTCACCCCCCACCACCATTACATACCCGAGTCACCCCCCCCCCCCCACCATTACATACCTGGTACTATCCCGATATACGGCAGTTCTGTAAAGTGAAACACAGAAAACATTTACAGAATGAAGGACTCCGCCTCTACTGAAGAACACAAAACATGTAGTAAAATTCACAGTTAATGAAGATTACTATTTAGTTAGTGAACAATCCATCGTATCCATCCATCTAGCAAAGTAAATGGTAACCAAGCATGGTATACAAGTTCATATCAATCAACATCCCAAGTCAAAAGTTCTCTTATTTATTTCCTTTGCACATAATCCAATCAGGGCTCATTTCTCTTAGTCCCACCCAACACTATAAAAAATATCCTTCCTATAGCGGCCATTTGTAGTGTGATATTGGCGTGGAGAGAAATAGCACTGAACAGAGCCCCGTTCTATTAGAGGGTTACTGTGCTCTTCTGATACTATGGTCAGTGTAGACAGTATCAATATAGTGATAGGGCAGGGCGAGTAGGGCAGGGCGAGTAGGGCAACCGTTCATTTTTACCACCTTCAGTTACTGTGTCAGTGTAGAATGTCAGGGCAGCGATAATGCAGTATAGTGAAGTGCGCATTTTACCGCAGGATATTGTAGTGCGTCTGTGTAGTAAGTACTCAGGTTAAAGTGCATCCACATACATATTTCCACATCTTTATTACATTTTTGTTAATACTCCCCCCTCCCCCAACGTGTCTGGGAGGACAGCAAGGAGAGGTAGACATTCCCTTGGCATCCCTTGTGTCCACAGGCAAAGGTGAAGGTAGTGGTCAGTCCTCAGGCAGGGCATCATTTCCTTCGTTTAGTGAGTTTGCCCGTGTTAACCAGCCACAGCATGCAGAGGAGGTGGTGGACTGGCTTACTAAACCTTCCTCATCCTCTGTCAGGCAAGCAGAGACAAGTGGTCAGTCCCCTGCAGCTGTCGGAGTGGATAAACCTGCCTCCTTGTCCCCATCTATTCCTGCCATAGCCCCCAACATCAGCCATGGAGGAGTCAGCTGAGTTATTTGACCACAGCATCAGCCACTTGCACCTTGACGATGCCCAACCATTACTGGAACCCATCAAGAGTACCTCTTATAGGGTTAGTGTGTGAAGACATCAACACCCAAAGCCTTCATTTTTCCGCACCTGTTACTTCTATACAAAGTCTGTGGAAGAGACACCAGAATTTATCAAAATAAATAAATAAAAATCTCCAATCCTGTTCCGAGGGCCCTGCATTGTGGCCCCATCATACAGACTGGCTCCCCAAGCCGTTGTTTATGAAGTAAAGAGACCGTGCAGGAAAAATTCTTTTTTTTTTGCCTTCAAAAATGTCATTATCGCTGCAAAAGGTTCTTTTACCTTTTTTACATCTGGTACAGATGCGCCAATTTACATGCAGACCAAGGGGACCCCCTCCCCAAGCACTATAGTTACATAGTAACTATTATGCTACATTTAAAAAATAATTTTTCATTTTTGTTTAGCTGTACTTCTATGGATCACAGGAGTGCAGTTCGTTTTGCAGTCCTGTGACCCGTTTTTTAGCTGACAGCAGCCTGCAGTCCACTCTCTGCTGACATCACTGCTGTCAGTCCAGGCTCCACGTCATCACAACCACGGAGTCTGGATCTTCCAGGTCCCTGGACCGGGGGGGCGGCTCACTGCTGTCAGTCCAGGCTCCACGTCATCACAACCACGGAGTCTGGATCTTCCAGGTCCCTGGACCGGGGGGGGGGGGGGGCGGCTTGTCCATTAACCCCTTCTATTCACACTACCCCCTATATGGTTAATGGATAGATTTATGCCTAGCATCTATCTACGGCCGCCGTGGCCACCCCCTCTTCATGGGTCCAGCCCCTATCAGGATGCCAGGCATCCGATCTACAGCGGTGGGGGGTGTTTTTTTTTTTTTTTTAAGCACCTGATTGGAGCCTATGGCTGCAAGAAGCTTCAAAATAGGGTGGACTCGGAGCACAGAGCATTGCGCCAGGAGTCCATCAAGATATGTTAGAAAAGTGAATATCCATTTACTTTTCTAACACTGAATCGCCTCTCCGCCAATCAGCAAGTGCGGGTCTGATACCCATTTCCCCCCCCCCCCGATTGACTGAAAGGTCAGGCGATCCTATTGGACGCCTAGGCGGAGCCCATCTCTAGTGTCATAATGTTATTTTATCTGTTGGCTGATCAGTATATGGAAGAAGAAGATGAAGTCTCCTTACCTTTCTTCTCACCAGTAATCCAACTCTTGACTACTCCAGGTTCCTGGATAAAAAAAATAGGAACCAAAACACTCAGTATAATCCATGGATAGAACGTGTGTACGTGTGTGTGTGTACGTGTACGTGTGTGTGTACGTGTGTGTGTGTGTGTACGTGTGTGTGTGTGTGTACGTGTGTGTGTGTGTGTGTGCTGTGGGTGTGTGTGTGTGTGTGTGTGTGTGTCACATTTCATGGCATCAAGGTGTATGTTTTTTTTTTTAAAGGACATAAAAAAAAAAAAAAAAAAAAAAGTTAACCACTTGCCGACCAGTTCACGCAGATATACTGTTTCAGATTGGCAGTGCTGCAAGTATCCCTGTACCCGTACTGCGGCGCCGCGCTCACTCCACGCTGCGGGAGCAAGCAAGCCGCGATCGCCTAGTACAGAGGCAGAATGGGGATCTGCTAGTGTCACCAAGCGGATCCCCATTCTGACAAGAGACATCACAGATATCTACAGTCCCCAGTGATCGGGAACAGTGATCTGTGTTGTCCCAGTCAGCCCATCCCCCACACAGTTAGAACACACCCACACACACACACCCACACACAGTTAGCCCCTTGATTGCCCCTAGTGTTAACCCCTTCCCTGCCAGTGTCATTTATACATCAGAGCATTTACATAGCATTGAATGTAATGTCGTCACTGGTCCCCAAATGGTGTCATTTGGGGGGTCAGATTTGTCCCCCGCAATGTCGCAGTCCCGGAAAAAAATAAAAATAAAATCGCAGATAGCTGCCATCACTAGTTAAAAAAAAAAATACATAAACTATAATAAGTCTCTAAATCTATCCCATATAGTTTGTAGACCCGATAACTTTAGCGCAAACCAATCAATATACGCCAATCGTTATCCAAAAAAATTAAGTGTGTGTATGTCACACTTCTACATATTTTTGGCAAAGTACTATAGCAAAAAAATAGATTTTATTTTTCAAAATTGTCGCCCTTTGTTTATAGTGCAAAAAATAAAAACTGCAGAGGTGATCAAATACCACTAAAATAAAAGCGCTCTGTGGGGAAAAAAAAAAAAAAATAATTAAAAATAAGAATCAAATGCCAAGGTTTGGCCACTAGATGGTGCTTTATAATCAGATCACATAGTTCTATAACACAGAATATGGCAAGTGGTGTTGAAACTGTCATGAACCCCCTTTTTTTTTTCACATAGACCTCAAAGAAAATACAGCATAATGTGAATATTGACCACTTCAGCCCTTGAAGGATTTACCCCTTAATGACCAGGCCCTTTTTTTGCAATGTGGCACTGCGTCGCTTTAACTGACAAGGGTTCATGACAGTTTCAACGCCATACTCTGTTATAGAACTATGTAATCTGATTATAAAGCACCATCTAGTGGCTAAACCTTGGCATTTTTTTTTTTTTTTTTTTAAATGCCTCAATCAGAAAAAAATAAAAATAAAAAAAAGGTGCCTATGACCATAGGAGATGGTTCTACAACACAGAATACGGCATATTTCATTGGAGCTGTGCAGATCATCATCAAATCACATTCACTGAACCTTTTATACATGGACCCCATAATGTTTACTATGAATGGCATAGTATTTAATTGCAGTATAGCTGCGGGATGACCTCACTAATGACAGATCACTGAATCCTTCATTTTTATCACTGAGGATGTTCCTTGTTATTAGTCAGAAAGTCATCCACCCAGGTTTAAAATAGCCATTTTATAAAAGGTATTGTGGAAGGAAGCAAGGAAGGGTGCAATGCTGATGAAATGTCAGCGCCTCTCTCCACACCATTACACTGATTGGAGGATGTCATGGTGACTCCCCCTGAGGGGGCGGGTACATGACATCCTGCACTCACAGGATGCCCTCAGTGTCACAGATTAAATGATGCTGGGTATGCTACCTGGAAGACTGGGGACATCTAGTGGAGAAAGGGTATTACTACAGGGAACAGCACTGCAAAGGAAAGGAAAATTGCAATGGGAGCTCCTTTTTTCCAGTCTAGAGATATATCTATCTATCTATATATATAAAAAGAAGAATAGCCTGGAGTTGAGCCTTAAATGTATCTCAAGTGAGCAGGGTTTCTTTTGGCGGGAATGCAGTTCCAGCACTCAATGTATGAAATGGCAAGGGGTGCTGGAGGGTCTATTGATGCTGGCTGCTGGGGGATCTATAGTTACTGGGGGTGGGTCTTATGATGCTGTTGGGTCAATCATTGCTGGGATGAATCCGTTGCTGGTTTCTGGAGGGATCCATTGTTGCTGAAATGGGGGTCCATTGTAGCTGTGGTAGATCTATTGTTGCTGGGGGGGGGGTCTATTGTTGCTAAAAAATATCAAATTTTTTTTTTTTATCATTAGCACATTTCATACAAATGGATACTTGGTTCTGTATTCTCTAAGAGGGGTGGCACTGGGAGGTGGGGTGGAACCAAGGGACAGTGTTCAGAGGTGGGAGGAGGGTGGAGACGAGGGGTGACTCTTAAAATGGGGGGGGGGGATGATGTCCTGCACCTACTCCGAGAAAAAAAAAAAAGCCCCGATAGTGAGAATATAAAATCTAATCTTCTCCACATCGTTTCAATTATTTCCAGACTCCTCCTCCTATTACTCTGAACCATCTTCACGATTGTAAAGACCACACACACACACACGTTGGACTTACTGTAACTGAAACTGAGTCACTGTGCCCTATGCAGTGGTGTAACTAGAACCTTCAGGGCCCCGGTGCAAGAAACCATGAAGGGACCCCCTGAACCCCAGCCGAGGCCCTTCCCTCCGAGTCCGGTGGTGGAACTCCAGGGCTCAGTCACAGGTATGACTTTTGTGAGCCCTGAAGTTCCACCACTGGTATCAGCAGTTTTTTTTTATTATTTTTTTACAATTTTTTAGGAGTCCCGTTGGGGGACTTTGGTGAGATATCAGAGGTCTAAACAGACCTATGATGTTACACCTTTGAGACAAAGAGGAAGAAGGGAAAGGGAAATTGGGTCCCTGTCCTCTGGGGAGAAGTGGGCCCTGAGCCCAAGAGAGATGGGCTTCTTGTCCCCAAGGGCAATGGGGTCCCTGTCCTTTAGGGAGAACTGGGCCCTGTCCCCAGGGGAGATGGGGACCCTATCCTTAGGGGACATATCTCCCAGAAAGACCCGTCAACATCTGTGTATGACGGGGAGGAAGGCGGGGGGTGCTGGCAGACAAGCCTGCGGTGTCTTTTGAGGAGCCGGCTCTCATAGAAGAATGCAGTGCAGTGTGAGCCGGACTCAGGGGGCAGGACTCTGACTGGGGAGGACAGACACCGGACTGAGCAGCTCTGCATGGAGCAGGAGAGGGGGACCCGGAGGAGTGGCAGAGGACACAGGTTGTGTGGGGAATGCACAACTAAAGAGTAGCCAGTGCGGTAGTCGAGCATGGAGCTCTGCTAGTCACCCCCCACCTCCAACCACCCGTGCGCCCGGTGCCTAACCGCCTATGCTGCCACCGGCCATATGTAGAGGGGGTGGCATGGGCCCCTTGCAGCACAGGGCCCGGTTGCGCTCGCCCCCTACAGTTACGCCCCTGGCCCAATGAGCAGGCACTTGTCACACCTTTCACAGAGCCCGCCTTCTGAGGGGAGGAGTTTCAGAAGGTGGAGTCGGCACAGAAATCAAAAGTACCATGGGATATGTAGTCCTTAGAAATGGAGAAGCTGAAAAACATGCTGGGAAGCCAAGATTATGTGGAAAGAGTCGGCCAGAAGACAGGCAGCACTCAACATGAAAGTCATCTTATATTGGATTGTCAGATACAACTATTGTTCTTTTTGATATTACAATGCCGGTATAGAATGAAAGCAGCGCCTCCTCATAGGGCATAGTGACCCCCCCCCCCCCCCCCTTATCCATGCATCCAGCCCCCTAATCTACATGCAGGGCACCAGATTTCAATGTGGGGGAGGGGGGGTGGGTTTGGTTTGAAGCAGGCGATTAGATCCAGAGGCTAATAGGCTTAAAAAAATTAAAAATAAAAAGAAGGGGTGGGCTCCAGGGGGTGGAGTGAAACCTTTTGGGGGCATGGTGGTTGGAGTCCAGGCTGAGGTTGCCACTTCACACATTGCAGCAGGACACCATAGATGTGCGACTTTCAGGGGGTCACCCTTCCTTGAGGCTTCAAAAAATAAATAAATAAAAAAAGGGTGGGCTCAGGGCACAGCGCTCCAAGCCCACCAAGTCATTTGATTATCGCAAATGAATATTTGCTTTTATCACACCAATTCTCCTCCTGGCCAATCAGGGAGTGCGTCCTGAGACCTATAACTCCTGATTGGCTGAAAGGACAGGCAATCTTATTGGAAGCCTAGGAGGAGGAAGGAGACGCATGGCGGGAGACGCCGTGATGCAGAGGAGCTACCGGTCGCCCGTAGGAGCACTGCCCGCAACATAGATTGGGCAAGTGCCTGGATGAGAGATCGCCCACATGTCACCCCCCCCCAAAAAAAAATTTTAAATTGCCACTGATGGTGACTCCGCGTCCCAGAATTCCAGGAAAGATGTGTGGGATCTTCACAAAAGTCATGATGGTTCAGAATGGGAGGAGGAGGAGGGGGGAGCTGGAGATCATTGGAGGACAATGTGGAGATGAAGATCGGATTTAACTTTTTCACAATAGATGCATTTAAAGCCCATGGCACCTTGTTGGCTGTAAGCAATGACTCCTGTACTGACTGTATTGCTCTAATCTACTTGTATAAAACACAATGCAACAAACCTCCCAACTTTTTGAGATGGGAATGAGGGACACCCATCAGTAAAAGTATACAGACATAGTACACACCCCTTGCCACGCCCCCTTAAAGGAGAATAGTACAAAAAAATAAAAGATAGCATTTTTACCACTACTATTCCTGTATATTGGCTTTTGGAATTTACAAATGCAGCAATTTAGAAATCAGATGAAAGGTTTAGCGCTGGTCTGGAAAAAAAAAAACTTTCATAGATAAAAAGTGCATTTTTTTTTATACATCTATAAAGATCAGACCAAAATGAGGGACAAATGAGGAGGAATGACAGACAGAGGGACATTGCTCCAAATCAGGGACAGTTGGGAGCTGTGATGTAACCATATCCATACCTGGAATTCTCCAACAACCAGACTAGTAATGAGTTCTATAAAATCAAAGAAGAAGAAGAAGAAGAAGAAGAAGAAGAAGAAGAAGAAGAAGAAGAAGAAGAAGAAGAAGAAGAAGAAGAAGAAGAAGAAGAAGAAGAAGAAAGATAAAGGATCCAGAAGAAATGTTGAAGCAATCACACCGGACATACACTAGTGAAATTTAGTTCAAAAGGTTTTGTTTTAAGATCATTCCTTCCTTTTTTTGACCGCAGTGACAAGAAAAATTTGGATGGAGGAGGAAACATTTTCTCCAATGAATTTCTAAGTGTATGGGGGGGGGGGGGGGGGGGTTTCCCCCTCAGGAGATGACATTTCAAAAATGCAAATGTTAAAAGCAAACAAAATGTGGAAGTTCTCCTGAAAGATTTCTCCAGTCATTGAATGTTCAAATCATTTTTGTACAAAATGTTCATGCAAATACTCATAAGAACATTCCTTCAAAAATCTGGTATATTTCCAGGTTTAGCATTTGCAGCGTCCAGGGGCATATCTACCGTCAGGCAAACAAGGCATTTATCTCAGGCACCATTTCTCAGGGGGGGGGTGGAACAGGTTTTACATAAAACTGATATTTGTAATCACCCTGTCAGTGGTAAAATGGTTTGTCTCAACCCTCCAATTGACACTTTGGCTGCTGTGGCCGGGGGAGACGTTAGAGTGCTGATTACGCTCAATTGTCAGCTTTAAATGGAGGTGAGACATCAGGGGGTTATAAAGAACTTTGTCCCTTATGTAAAAAAATGATAAAAATTAGCCCCCTACGCAAGGAATTTATCAGGGCTCTTTAAATTTCCCTGTGTTGGCATATCTTCAAATTTTTGCATTTAAAACATTAACATAAATCTGGAAGATCACGCTTATAAAAAATAAATAAAAAACCAAACCACACACACACTCAAAGATAAACAGTAAGCAATATACAGGTAGGTGGTCACAGAAAGTGAATTTGCCAAGTGGTTGACTTCTTACCGCCAGTCATCGTTTTCATCACTTTTTTGTAGGTTTCTGTAAAACAATACATTATCTTTAAAAACACACAAACTCAACTCCAGTCTGCTTTAATTTTTTGTTTTTCCTGGAAGCCCATTCCTGACATGACATGTCCTGCTACCAATGCCCATAACATACCCCAGGAGGTTTATGGAGCCCATGTGTAGTGCAGCCAATAGGAAGAGCTCCAGCGTCAGGCTGCCTAAACTTTTTGCATGTCTCGTACTGTCAGTCAGTGTCCCTGATCACCACATCAGATATATAATGATGCTGTACTGCACCGGTGACAGTATGGGAGAAAAAAAAAAAAAGCCGTGCCTCTTACTAAATACCTTGGGCTGTCTACTTTCTAAAAAAGGGGTAATTTGGGAAGAATTTGTACTTTCCTGGCATTTTCGAGAAAGAATTGACATAGGCCATCCGTACATCAGACGACTGATCGATTTTCAGATCTATACCATAGTTTGCAGACTAATATACACTGATTTTGGGTTATTTTTCACCAAAGAAATGTAGCAAAATACATTTTGGGCTAAATTTATGAAGAAATATTTGCAAAATTTTATAAAAAACGGAAAAGAAAACGTTTTCCCCCACCTTCAAAAAAATTTTTTTTTCCATTTATTTAGCAAAAAATAAATAAAATAAAAATTAAAACCCCAGCGGTAATTAAATACCACCAAAAGGAAGCGCTATTTGTGTGAACAAAATAAAACATTTTGTTTGGTTACAGTGTTGCATGACCACAAAATTGTCAAAGTGGGACATCGCAAAAAGCTGAAAACTGGCCTGGGCAGGAAGGGGGTGGGAGTGCCCGGTATTGAGGTGGTTAAGGAAACATGTGAAAGCAGGCACTGCTGACCCCCTTGGAATTGCAAGTTGCCCGGCCACGTCTGGCTTCAGTGGTGTCCGATTCATTGACCTGGAACATGAATCCAGATCAGGGAAGTCAGATTAAAGTCAGAGCTCTTGGGTATATTCGCCAGTAACATCTGACAAGTTGGATATGTTGGGGTGATGTGGGGCCATTCATCATGAATAGCTGCCCAATACACCTCCAGGGGGTACGTTCACCACAATGCAGAATGGGGCAATACTTGGTACCCGGTGCTGCACTAAAACGTGATAAAAGACCATTTTGAATTGTGCGTTTAACGCAATCCAACACATCTGAGGATGACAACACGCGAACCTAATCTGCATAATGGTTCTAGATTAGTCCCTCAACCTTTTTTAGCCCTGAGGAACTCCCAAAACAATTTTCAGGCCCTTACTAAAACCACTTAAAGTGGTATTAAAGGCTGAAGGTTTTTTTTTACCCCTCAATCCAGGGAGGTGCATGAGAGATTGGACTGTCCCGGGTCACTCTCTCCTCATTGGCTGAGACAACAGTTGAAGGCACCAGTGGCAGGACAGGGTCATCTAGAGACCAGGGTGAACATGCCTAACTGCTCCCCTCCCCCCCCAAGACGTGTCAGCAAAATTCCCCCCACAAAAACACTGAGCACTAATCTGCATGTTTACCCCCCAGGACAAGTCTGCCCCCCACTGAAATCCAACCCTCTTAGCACAAAATTATCCCCCTTTCACTTCAAATTCCCCCTACAATCTCCCACACCCCCAAATCTGCCCTCCTAGCACAAGCATCCCCACTGACAAATTAAAGTAAAGATGAGGAATGCCGGCATTGCCCGGCAATTGAAAAATGTTAAACAAAAAAAAAAAGCGAACCCAAAATCCATACCAGACCCTTGTCCGAGCATACAGCCTGGCAGGTCAGAAAAGAGGAGTAAATGAGCAAGCACCCCTCCTCCTGAACTATACCAAGCCACATGCCTTCAACATGGGGGGGGGGGGGGTGCATGTTGATGGGGACAAGGACCTCTGCCAGAAAACCCTGGGCTGTGGTTGTCGGGGGGTTTGCGGGCAGGGGGCTTATTGGAACTGTTTTGGACAAGTCCTTTTGTTTTAATAAAGTGTCCCTCAAAGTAATTTATTGTGAATGAAGCCTGCCAGACCCGAAAAATAAAACAATCCGCCTTCTGGGAGGCTACCCACCATCAGTCTCCTCTTTGCTTTGAAAGTTCTTATATAGGCAAGGGGGTGGGGCCACCCGGCTATGTCACCTGGTGGCACTGCCCCTTCTGACATCCCATGATGTCACGTGATGTCAGAAGGGGCAGAGCCACCGGGTGACATAGGCAATGGGTGGGGCCACCCGCCTATGCAAGAACTGTCCTAGTGCAAAGCCGGCATACGGCGGGTAGTCTGCCAGGAGGCGCAACATTTTTATTTTTCGGGTTCGGTGGGCATCAAAAACAGTTTTTTACTTTTTGGTGAATGGGTAGGGGTACATTGTACCCAATTCACATTAAGGGGGGCTGGATCTGGGGGCCAAATATGTCCTCTGCCCGCAGACCCTGACAAACACAGCCCAGGGTTGTCAGGAAGGTGCCCTTGTCCCCATAAAAACATGCCTCCACCCACCCATGTTGAGGGCATGTGGCCTGGTATGGGCAGGGGGGGGGGGGGGAATACCATCTTTACTTTTATGTGTCAGTGGTCAGAAATTCAGAGTCTGTAGCAATTCCAACACAAATCCAACACATGCTCGGAAACAATTTGACGCATGCTCAGAAGCATTGAGCTTCGTCTTCTCGGCTTGTCGTAGTGTTCTACGTCACCACGTTCTTGGCGGTTGAAAGTTCAGCAAACTTGTGTGACCGTGTGTATGCAAGCCAAGCTTGAGCGAAATTCCGTCAGAAAAAACAAAGATTTTTCCGACGGAAACTCCGCTCGTGTGTATGCGGCATCATAGTTCTGAAAAGTTGGAAATGAAAACGAAAAACTAAACAAAATTTTATGAAACTAAACGAATTCCATAATGAAATGAAATTTTAGTAACATAATGAATACATCCGAAACAAAACAAAATGTTTCCTTTCTGCACATGTCTAGTAAGTAGAATGGACATAGAGGGGTTGGTGGTGAGCTTTGTCAAGCTGGAAATCCCTTCTTGTAGAGGAGCTTTAATCAGTAAATGTTGAACACCTACCTCGAAAGAACAACTTCACCCAATCAGCACCGGGTGCACTGCCCCACAATCCTGCAAAAAAGACTGAATTAGCGCATAATGCAATGAGGATTGCAGTTCTAAATTGTAAATGAACTTCAAGCACTTAAAATAATATGAACATGTAAGTGACTAACAAATTTAACTATGGGTTTTCTCTCCAACTGGGACTACATCCGATAGAACCAAGATATATGTATATAGGCGTGGTGCCTTACCTTCGGTTCACTGCAGTTAAACATCAATTTTTCAGGTCTTTTGCTAAGAGCCTGGTGGCCAATTGCTCTTGCCTGCCGTTGGAGGAACGTTCTACTTGTCAGGGCTGGAATTGTGTTGTCAGGGCCTGGAGTAGCTTCTTGCTCAGCCACCTGAGATGCTGGACAGCTCCCTGATTGCTTAGACAACCTTGCCTCGTCTCTGGTGAACCTTGAACTTTTTGCTCCTCCCAAGAACTTCCCGATTTAAGTCGTGTCTCTGCACTTCAACGTTTGCCACATTATTGTGCCATCTCCAGCCAATATCTTACCCTTGTCACTCCTGTTGCCGTTCGGATCTTCACTATCACCCATTACTGACCTTTGGTTTGTTCATCGACTACGCTTAAGCTTGATCCCAACCTGCAACCACTTTTTACCAACCTTTGAAGAGTTTACCGACTAAGCTTCTGCTTGATCCCTACCTGCTATATCCGCTACTGGACCCCGGTTTGCTCACCTCCTGGTGGGGTGATCCTGAGGACCCTGACCGGGTACTAACACGCAACAAATCTTCACCATCAGGAGCTCTGGTGAATACCATTAGTACTTAGACTCTGAACCTTGGGTGAGCCTGCGTCATCTGCCAGGGTGACCTGCATGTTCATTTATTCAGCTGGTCGGGTGAGCCTCTCTATCTCTATAGCTATTGGTCTCTGAGCCTGACTCCTGTAGGAGGGTCAGTCACTGGGTTATGTTCATCTGACCTCAGCCAATCTCTTGGAGAGAAGATTAAGAGGCGTGCTGGGGAGAGGATAAGTGTTTGGGAGGGTCTGATCAGAGCACTATTTGGGCCTCCTGGGAGGCAGCCTGTGTTACTGAAGAGATGTTATCTGGAACACAGAACCTGGACATAAAAGAAACACATTCTAGAGAACACTACCTTAGGCAGCTGGACTGGAGAAGGACCTTTTTGTAGGTATCTCAGGGATGCTGACAGTAGGACATAGCAAGTAGGACCTTTTGACTGGCACTCCAGGTGTGTCCGTGCTTTGGAGGGTTAGACACCAGAGGTATCTACAAGGACAGTGACTGCTGGCATAGAGTCTCAGACTAGCTTTCTGCCCCCCCTCCCTCAAGCAATACTTGAGGCCAATACTGAAGGATTTTGTGTGAGAATATGCCTATGCGTTTTTGGAGTACCCTGCACCACCATTCCTCTACCGTCTATGTTCAAGTACTGCAAAAAAAAAAATAAAAAAAAAAATCTTCAAAAATGACACGCCTAGACTGAGCATGAATTTTGTCAGTGCACTTTGGAACTGGTACCTGGGCTGGCAGCCTCTAGACAGGTAAGGGAGATCATGGTTATTTCTAATTGCCCCTCCAGGGTTGAGCACTATATAGGGCAACTCTGACCTCAGCAGACCTTTACCATTTTCAGATTTTTAATTCAACTTATTGTGGAGTTTAAACTTTTGCCTTTTTGCTAGGAGCTGAGCATCATACGGTCCCCAAACAATCCATGGGTACTGACACCCGCTACACCCATAGCAACCATTGTGGTCACTGGCACATTGCTTTTCTTGCACCTTTACTTACAAGGCTGGAGATTCCCAGTCATAAAAGCAGTGACACCACTGCCCATAATATGGTCACTGGCCACATTTGGTCAATGATGTCACTACCATCACCACTTCCCTTATATAGTCAATGACAGATTGGGGAGCTTTGGCAAGTCGGTGGGCAGCAGGCATCATGATTTTGGGAGGGTCCAGTGACACTTAGCTCATTTTGTACAGCATTTCTTTGTATGCTGCCTCTATTTCTAAAAATAGAAAACAGATTTTGCTTATAGAAAAACAACGAAGCTCGTCGGATTTGCTGCAATGATCCATTATACAGGTAAGATTTTTTCCTTCATTAATGCCCACTTGCGATTCGGCTCACCTTGAAGATAAATCAAGTGGTGTTCAGGCATCTCCTCCAATAAACGTCCTTCTTTAAACCTACATCCCAGATGCTCAGTCTTTACATAGCATTGGTGAGAAGGAAATCCAGACTTGTGTGGAGTGAACTCAAACCAAGCTTCTGAAATGAGAAGAGATTTTCCTACAATTATTGTCCATCCAGAGATGTCCTTGAAGGCATCGAAGAGTCACCTCTATTTCCTGTTCATTGCAAACAAGGAGTTTCCAAGTTTAAATCAAGTACAAGAAAAAAAAAATAAAAAATAAAAAAAAGGAAAAAAATTAAAATAATTTAAATATTGAGCAACTATAAAGCTGGCCAAACACTAGAAGAAGAGGAATTCTGTTTGAAAATGTTTGCCTTCAGAACATTGGTTTGATTTTCAGTGGTTGATGGGGTAAAATTGATGTTCAATTTTGACTACAGTGGGGAGAAACGTTCAAGAAGCCGGATGGAACCCATCAATTAAAAAAAAAAAAAATAAGTTACATTCCTGGCACATAACTGTCACATTGGTTGTGCTCTCAACCCATCCAATGACTGGTGTCCCAACTGATCACATGGGCAGCATCATGGCAGCTTAAGCAGAGGCCAAGATGGCAGCTTCCTTGGCTGAAAAGGATAGGAGGGCTTACTTCCACTTTAACCAAGCTGTCAAATACAGCTCTCACTCCATCCTAATGACCTGGAGTTGATGGCACCGGTTCCCGATCTGACCATTTAGACAGCCAATCACACAGGGGTCAAGTGATGGCCAATCCTTCCCACTTCCCCAGGCATACAGATCCTACCAAAGAAGAGATGGAGCTTGGCAGGGAGGGGTTAATAAGGATTTGTGAAGAGGACGATTAATATTGAAACCCCAATTAAACATGCATCACCACTCCAAGCTCCACTAGTTCAGTCACCTGGAGATTTAATTCCTGTTGGGGGTAAAAGATCACACCAGGCTCATGTTGTCCGATACTCAGAAGCATACACCAAGAGGCACTCCATTGCAAATGTGACAGGAAGGTTTCAGCTCCATCCCCTTCCAAACACAGCCTTTAATGCATTTCACCCGTCATGGGCTTAGTTGCAGCGTTTCGTCAGACGTTTTCAATGGGGATCCCTATTGGGAACGTCTGTTTGATGACGAAATGCATCTGGGAGGACGTGCAGTGACATCACTGCGTTGTCTCAGGAGGAAGGGCTCCATTGAATGCCGGCCGGCGGTTTCGCTTTTAACACTCGTTTACATTTGATATATTGGGAGTACCATTTCATTAAAAAAAAAAAAAAAAAAAAAAAGTGTTACCAATATGGTATCACGCTATGGGTCTTTGTTTTATCCATGTGGTCCAATATGCCATGTACCACATGAACTATTGAGACCAAGGGCTTATACCGACCGTGAGGAGCCTGCTGTGAGGGTCCCCTTTTCCTGTGGTTGATGATCTTGGCTGAGCACTAATGAATGCCATTTGCCTTTTACCATCTGGTAAGCGGCTTTTGCATCGGTGACGGGATTCACTAATTGTGTGGAGCACAGCGGTGGTCCAACAAAGGACATTTGCATATGAAGAGTTTACTTAATCAAGTTTCACATTTACACTTATGAACCTTAATCACTATAGTGCTATTATGGTCTATTGTTTATTTCATTATTAACAAGAGGCACTGAGATTCCACTGGAGTGTATAGGATTTAACTTATTATTTTTTGAGTATTTGCATTTTTTATGGCGCATTTTTTCTTTGTTACCATTTTCCCTGTGTTTTATCTCACAATTCTGCTGCCTTTTTCTCAATTTTATTTCAATTTTCCTCTTTTATAACAATTATTTATCGTCAGCGCGGTTATCTTTATAATATATTACCAGACAAGGAGCTTGTCGATGCTGTCTAATGAAATGGGCAAAGCAGTTTATGGAGCAGAGGGATAATGACCAGACCAAGCTCAAATTAGAGTTGTTATTCTTCTTCATTGATAGTAATCAACTTCCTTATGGTGAAAAAGAAGACAGATTTGGTAAAGTCACCTGAATCATTTTCACGGATTTTATCTTGTGTCACAGCAGAGTAGATGGGATACGGGTCTTCACCATCCTCACACATCTTCTGGTGACTGGACAGCTTTTGTTCATTGAGCTGGAAAAGTGAGAGGAGTTTTAAATAAAGTAGTTTTTTCCCCCCCCAAAAACATCAGGGGTATTAGGGGCACACCCCAAGGTTCATTGTCATTAGTGGGGTACCCCCAAGGATCATTGATATTAGCATTACCTGTATATCCCAAGGTAACTGCACTGCTTTTACGGGTTGCATCTCAAGCAACTGCAGATGTCACCAGCACATTGCCTTACATGTGAGGGCAAAAAAAACGCGCTAACCCTAACATGCACACACAGTCATACCAGATTGAGTAAATAAAATAAAAACCTAAACCGGCTGCAGAATGGTGGGATAAACACACCATGTAGTATAAGAAAAGAAAACTGTGCCAGGTAAAAACGACTAATCTAAACGGTGAATAAGAGGAAAACCAATACTCATTGACAATGTATGTATCCAATTATTTAGTACTTGAGGTACTATTGACAAAAGGAATATGATTTGCATACAGATTAATATAGTCATTAGCAAAAATTATATTCTTAAGTCAAATAAGCATGCACATCAAGATGTTCACAAGGAAATGTCCAAACAGTGAAGCTAAAAGCTGTTAGTGGATAATTCTCAGGGTGCTTGTAGCAGATAATCCTTAAGGCAATAAGTGAATCCCTATATACATAGAATTTTTCCACCACACCGCTGTGCTCCACTTCTAAAGGAGTGCCACCACCAGTAAGTAGGCTCCTTACCAGATGAACAGATAAAACCAGCACTCAAAATTGAGCCTTGAGCCAGGATTCCAAACACCAGATGTAGTTACACCTCAACACATATCCTCCAAGAGTCTGCTGGAAAAAGGGTCTGTTGGAAAAATTCTATGTATATAGGGATTCACTTATTGCCTTAAGGATTATCTGCTACAAGCACCCTGAGAATGTCTCCGGAGGCTGTCACCGCCGGCAAGTATGGGAACGCAGTTTAGCTGGGTGTATTGGATGCCCTTTTTCTCTCGGAACCAGCCCAGTGGGAGTGTTTATCCTGCTGTGAATTCTGGGAGGAGGTATTTAAAAAAGGTACTGAGATCACGTGCTTCTGGGTTCCGGTCCAGAAGGTATTTTCTGTTTGGTCCTGGTCCTCCTGACCAGCCTCCGTGGCCCTCCTGGCCTGGGGTGTGGATCCATGCAATTCCAAGTCTCGGGGCTAGATAGCCCGAGGCGAAGCAACTGCAGGGACAGGCCTGAATGGATATCAGGGCCCAATCATCCAAAAGTGGTCCGGTGCCATCTCGTCTAGTGAGAGGCCCAGCAACTGGAGAAGCATCCAGGGGAGGACTCTTCGGGAAAAGGCCATGCATCAGGCTGGCTTCTCAGAAGGAGCCTGGAGGCTCAGTTGAAGGACACTAAATGGATCTACACTCATACGGTATCGCCGGACCGGCTGCAAGATACTGGTACCGTATTTTTGAAAAGCCAATGGCGTGTGAAACACACCCAAAAAACTCCACCCGGTGCCAAAAAAGTGCACACACATAAAGAGTGAAACACAAAAAGTGCAACGGGTGTTCTCTTGTCCTCCCAAGGAAGGACCTTGACCCAGATCCCCCGGGGCGTTAGGCTCCAGACGGGGACTAAGGTACTCACATGGTCCATGATAGTTCTCTAGATTTATCCAAGTCCCTCAGTTACATCCAAGTCTGTGGCAGAGACTTTTATTTACTTAGCACCTTGCCGGCTGCTAGACCTAGTGAGAGGAGGTCTATCTGGGGGTGGCGAGAATCCAGCTGTGAAACAGTAATTCTTTGGATTCCTACAATAAGAGACTTCCTATTCTTTGCCGTTCCAAAAGTACCTGAACTTCCATCCTAACCCTCTACCCTACATATAAGAGACTTTTTGGGTTATTTATTCAAAAGATAAAACAAGGAAGATAAAGTGTCAGTTTCTATATTTCTTTGGGCCATCTTCCACGGGAACCCCTAGACAGAGACAAGGTGAAGAAGGCAACGGTAAGCCCAATAAAACCAGCAACATACATACAACATTTGGGCATCTACATTTCTAAGTTACATTTTTTTTGTGACCCATTGGCAGACCCCCACAACCACTGTCCGGTTGTGGGGGAAGTGGCCCTTGTGCTCATTAACAAGGGGACAAGGCAATTTGTTCCAAGTTACCCCCCACCTTTATGTTGAGGGCATGTGGCCTGGTGTGGTTTGGGGGAGGAGCACTTCTTTGAAGTTCACTGAACCCCTACCCAACCAAGCCTAGGGCAGTTTGGCTCATCCTTAGTCTATACATATGCTCCAAATGGTTGGTACTGATAACATCTGAGACAAAGTCAAGTCCCCCTGAGCTAAAAAAGGTTCTCCTGGGTTCCAAACCTTGGAGAGAAGCCGGCTTGTACTTACTCTATTCATGACAGAGAACACAAAGGTATAGGCCCAAAAATCCGTCAGAGAGTACGAGTCTCCAAGAAATTTCATTTTTAGCTTCATCCACGGCTCTGTCCAGCGCCGCTCAGTCTCGGATTTGATTCGCTCACATAACCCAAACTCCAGAACTTGCATGCGTGAAAAGTCTGACCAGTTACTTTCAGAATAGAGAGAGGACATACACCTGCAAAGTTAAAAAAGTAGAAGTTGGATGTTTGATATCAATTCAACATGCTTTGTTGGGATTAAAATTTCTCTCCATTTGTTGTTTAACCGCTTTCCGACCGCCTCACGCCGATATATGTCAGCAGAATGGCACAAGCAGGCAAAACCAAGTACAGGTACGTGGCCCTTTAATTGCCCGGTCGGGAGCTCCGTGACCCCGGCCATGGGACCAGCGGACCCGATCACCGCTGATGTCCCGCGATCGGGTCACAGAGCTGAAGAACGGGGAGAGGTCTGTGTAAACAAACCTCTCCCTGCGCTTCCTACACTGCCTGTCACTGATCGGCTGTTCCCTGTCATCGGGAAAGCCGATCAGTGACGTCAGAAGTCAGCCCCGCCCCCTAATGTAAAAAAAAAAAAAACACACACGTCACAGCCCATAACCCCTCCCCTCCCTCTAGTGGTTAACCCCTTCACTACAACTGTCATTTATACAGGAATCAATGCATTTAAATAGCATTGATTGCTGTATAAATGACAATGGTCCCAAAAATGTGTCAAAAATGTCGATGTGTCCGCCATAATGTCGCAGTCACAATAAAAATCACTGATCGCCGCCATTACTAGTAAAAAATAAAAAAATATTAATAAAAAATGCTATAAAACTATCCCCCATTTGGTAAACGCTATAACTGTTGCGCAAACCAATCAATAATCGCTAATTGCGATTTTTTTTACCAAAAATATGTAGAAGAATACGTATGGGCCTAAACTGAGGAAAAAAAAATAGTTTTTATTTATTTTTTGGGGATATTTATTAATTATAGCAAAAAATATTGCATTTTTTTTCAAAATTGTCGCTCTATTTTTGTTTATAGCGCAAAAAATAAAAACCGCAGGGGCGATCAAATACCACCAAAAGAAAGCTATTTGTGGAAAAAAAAAAACGCCAATTTTGTTTGGGAGCCACGTTGCACAATTGTCAGTTAAATTGACGCAGTGCCGAATCGCAAAAAGGGGCCTGGTCCTTTGGCTGCCAATTGGTCCGGGGCTGAAGTGAAGTGGTTAACCACTTTCAGCCCCGGACCATTTTGCTGGCTTAAGACCAGACCACTTTTTGCGATTCGGCACTGTGTCGCTTTAACTGACAATTGCGCGGTTGTGCGACGAGGCTCCCAAACAAGATTGACGTCCTTTTTTTTCCCCACAAATAGAGCTTTCTTTTGGTGGTATTTGATCACCCCTGCAGTTTTTATTTTTTGGGCTATGAAAACAAAAAACAGTGGCAATTTTGAAAAAAATAATAAAAGCCATTATTTTTTGCTATAATAAATATCCCCCAAAAATGGATACAAAATATTATATATTTCTTCCTCAGTTTAGGCCGATACGCATTCTTCTACATATTTTTGGTAAAAAAAAAAAATTGCAATAAGCGATTGATTTGATTGGTTTGCGCAAATGCACTGATTCCTGTGTAAATGACAGGCAGTGAAGGGGTTAACCACTAGGTGGCAGTGTAGGGGTTAAGTGTGTCCTAGGGGTGTGTTGCTAACTGTGGGGGGCGTGGCTGTGTTGTACACATCACTGATCTCTGCTCCAATCACAGGGAGCAGAGATCAGTGACACTGTTTCTAGGCAGAACGGGAGATGCTTGTTTACTTTAGCATCTCCCAGTTCTTCCTCCCTGTGAGATGATCGCGGGTAGATTGAAGAATCTCCACTCCTTGATCCCCTCTGCAAGTAATGAACTGGAAGAGATAATGAACTTAATCACTTCTAATTTTAGAGGTGTCATTTCTCAGCTACTGTAGCTGCGGAAGCAGCTAATCAAGTACGGCAGGGGAGACCTTGAGGATCTACAGTGCCTTGCAAAAAGTATTCACCCCCTTGGCTTTTTACACATTTTGTTACATTACAGCCTTTAGTTCAATGTTTTTTTTTTTTTTTTTTAATCTGAATTATATGTGATGGATCAGAACACAATAGTCTAAGTTGGTGAAGTAAAAATTATATACATAACTGTGTTTTTCAGAAAAAAAAAAAAAAAAAAAACCTGATAATTGTCATGTGCGCATGTATTCACCCCCTTTGTTATGAAGCCCATAAAAAGCTCTGGTGCAACCAATTACCTTCAGAAGTCACATAATTAGTGAAATGATGTCCACCTGTGTGCAATCTAAGTGTCACATGATCTGTCATTACATAGACACCTTTTTGAAAGGCCCCGGAGGCGGCAACACCCAAGCAAGAGGCACCACTAACTAAACACTGCCATGAAGACCAGGGAACTCTCCAAACAAGGAAGGGACGATGTTGAGAAGTACAAGTCATAGTTAGGTTATAAAAAAAAAAAAATCCAAATCTTTGATGATCCCTAGGAGCACCATCAAATCTATAATAACCAAATGGAAAGAACATGGCACAACAGCAAACCTGCCAAGAGACGGCCGCACACCAAAACTCACGGAGCGGGCAAGGAGGGCATTAATCAGAGATTCAGCACAGAGACCTAAGGTAACCCTGGAGGAGCTGCAGAGTTCCACAGCAGAGACTGGAGTATCTGTACATAGGACGACAATAAGCCGTACGTTCCATAGAGTTGGGCTTTATGGCAGAGTGGCCAGAAGAAAGACATTACTTTCAGCAAAAAACAAAATGGCGCGTTTTGAGTTTGCAAAAAGGCATGTGGGAGACTCCCAAAATGTATGGAGGAAGGTGCTCTGCTCTGATGAGACTAAAATTGAACTTTTTGGCCATCAAAACGCTATGTCTGGTGCAAACCCAACACATCACCCAAAGAACACCATCCTCACTGTGAAACATGGTGGTGGCAACATCATGCTGTGGGGATGTTTTTCAGCAGTCGGGACTGGGAAACTGGTCAGAGTTGAGGAAAAGATGGATGGTGCTAAATACAGGGATATTCTTGAGCAAAACCTGTACCACCCTGTGTGTGATTTGAGGCTAGGATGGAGGTTCACCTTCCAGCAGGACAATGACCCCAAACACACTGCTAAAACAACACTTGAGTGGTTTAAGGGGAAACATGTAAATGTGTTGGAATGGCCTAGTCAAAGCCCAGACCTCAATCCAATAGAAAATCTGTGGTCAGACTTAAAGATTGCTGTTCACAAGGGCAAACCATCCAACTTGAAGGAGCTGGAGCAGTTTTGCAAGGAGGAACGGGCAAAAATCCCAGTGGTAAGATGTGGCAAGACTCATAGGAGAATTATCCAAAGAGACTTGGAGCTGTGATAGCCGCAAAAGGCGACTCTACAAAGTATTGACTTTAGGGGGGTGAATAGTTATGCACATTGACTTTTTCTGTCATTTTGTCCTATTTGTTGTTTGCTTCACAATACACACACACAAAGTTGTGGGCATGTTATGCAAGCTAAATGATGCAAATCCTCAAACAATCCATGTTAAATTCCAGGATGTGAGGCAACAAAACAAGAAAAAAATGCCAAGGCACTGTAAAAGGCCACCAACATCCATAAAGAGGACCCGTCTCTTGCTATGCTAGTGGAACATAGTGGGCTTGTTGGCCCCCTTGAGATCACAAAACAGTTAAATGATAATAAAAATAAATAAAAAGTTGGTTTGTAAAATAAAATGAAATGTAAAGCACCCCCTCCCCCCACTGCACATCACATGTGCAAGTAGACAATTGTGCCACACGTGGGGCATCACCACTAATTCTAGGGACAGACGTCATAGTACAGAGATGTATGGGGTTTGTTTTTGTTTTTTAAATTTCCACATTTTGTCATGTTACAACCAAAAACATTAATGTATTTTATTGGGATTTTATGTGATAGATCAACACAAAGTGGCACATAATTGTGAAGTGGAAGGAAATGGATTATCATTTTTTCTTTTACAAATAAATGAGAAAAGTGTGGGGTACATTTGTATGTATGGCGCCCCCCGGAGTCAATACTTTGTAGAACCTCCTTTCTCCACAAGTCTTTTTGAGGATGTCTCTACCAGCTTTGCACATCTAGAGAGGACATCTTTGCCCATTCTTCTTCTTTGCACAATATCTCAAGCTCTGCGAGATCGGATGGAGAGCGTCTGATCAGCAATTTTCAAGTTTTGCCACAGATTGTGATTTAGGTCTGGACTGACATTCTAACACATGAATATGCTTTGATCTAAACCATCCCATTGTAGCTCTGGCTGTATGTTTCTGGTCGTTGTCCTGCTGGAAGGTGAACCTCCTCCCCAGTCTCAAGTCTTTTGCAGACTAACAGGTTTTCTTCTAAGATTGCCCTGTATTTGGCTCCATCCATCTTCCCATCAACTCTGACCAGCTTCCCTGTCCCTGCTGAAGAAAAGCATCCCCACCACCACCATTTTTAATAGTGGAGATACATACCTCCCAACTTTTTGAGAAGGGAACAAGGGACACCCATTAGCAAAAAGTATACAGGCATAGGACCCCCTTAAAAAGGAGAATTATGTGTGGGGGGGGGGGGGAGTTTGGCTAAACCCACAAGTGCTTTATTACCATTTCTATTCCTTTATATTGGCTTTTGAAATACAAATGCAGCAATTTAAAAATTGGATGAAAGGCTCAGCACTGGGAAACTTTTTGAAATATAAATAGTGCATTTTATATACAACTCTATAGACCAGACCAAAATGAGGGACAAATGAGGAACAAATGAGGAACTTGATTTTAACGGGTGTATGAAAAAAAAAAAAAAATAATAATCTCGGGTATGAAGGGGTTAAACAATAGCTGCTAGATTATGTACTCAACTTGCTATACAAATGATTATAATGTATATACCATGTTGATCCAGATATCCCACCGATGTATGTAACTGCACCTAAAAGGTTGAGTTCGGCCAGTTTCGAAATCGTACCCAGAAAACCAACCATGGCACGGAGTCCACCCCCAGATCCCAAGACCGCGATTACTGGAGGGTCACAATTCTTTTGAAAAAAAATAAGAATAAAGAAGACTTATCACTGTTTGTGTAAAAATATAACCAAAAAATGAGCAACAGTACATGTGAGAGATAAACACAACAAATCAAATAAAAAAGTTGCGCTTAACACCAATGTGAATAAAGTCCAACTGATGATCTATGAATCCAACAAATCAAGGAAAAACCAGAAGTGCTGTATAAAGTGCAAAAGGAATCCAACGATATCCTCCACCAAGTGACGTCATCAGCATAGTCGGGATGGGCTCTTACCCCATTGGTGTGGACCCTCCATTATGGAAGAGAGCCGCACTCATATCTCTACTCTTCCAAATACTTATTTAATCAACAGTATAGCTGCAGCTATGTCGTCTCCATCCAGAAGCCACTACTTGCTTCCTGCATTTCACCATGAATGGCTTTGGTCACAAGGGTTAGGTTGGAGTTAGGGTAAGGGTATCTTTTTTGACTAAACCATTTGTGGTGAAACGCGTTAAAATGGTAGTTTCTGGATTGAAACCTCACGGTTGCAGCTACATCACGTAAATGCTAAAGAATGGAACGTTATGGAGGGGTCTCTTGCAACTCCTGAAAAGGAGAGAGAGTGAGGACATGAGTATCGAAGTAGTTGGTGGTGTGCGCTCCTTAGGTGGGCAGAGCTGGAAGTTGCAGTCCTCAGGACAGGATGCTGAAGCAGCTTGGCACCGGAACAGGAAACACATTTTGAATACTAATTAGTAGTAGTTTTGATAATATTCCATTTTATATAGTGCCATTAAAAGATAGCTTCTCAAAGCGCTTTACAAAAGTAACACACTAAATTTGCAGGATAAAACAAAAAAAATAAATAAAATAAAAAAAAAAAGGGAAAAAATGTTTTTTACATGAAGGCTTTTTAAAGAAAAAAAAAATTGTTTAGATTTGAAAGTCTTAAGAGGACTCTTTGGAAAGTTGTTCCAAAGTTTTGGGGCATAGCAGGAGAAGGCTCGTCTCACATCTAGTGTAGGTGAGTAGGGGACACACAAAGACCAGAATTTGAGGAGCGGAGGTTACAGGGGAGGAGTTCGTTGATATAAGTTCAGATAGTGGGGTGCCAAGCCATGAAGAGCCTTGTAGGTGAGCAAAGGGATCATAAAGTCTATGCAAAACCTGACAGGTAGCCAGTGCAAGGACTCCAGAATAGGGGTTATATATGAGGACTACCCGACCTAGTTAAGATTCTGGCTGCAACACTTTGTACATATTGCCGTCAATCAATAGTGGATTTTAGGTACACCAGCGAGTAGAGCATTGCAGCAGTTGAGTCAGGAGAACACAAATGTATGGATCAGCTTTTCAGCTGCAGTGCATGATAGCATAGGATGGAGCCCAGCAATGATTCTCAAGTGGAAAAAAGAGGTTCTGACATTTGGTACATGTGGGTCAAAAGGATTAACTAGCATCAAATATCACCCCTAGGATTTCTTAATTTAGACTGAAGCTCAAGTACAGTGCCATCTATAGATAAGCTATTAGGCTTGGCCTTACATAATAGATATGGGGGGGGGGGTGCCAATAAGATGGTAGCTGGGGCCAGGAAGCAGGCAGCGACAGCCGGGCAGTGAGGGACCGAATTGGCGGGCAGAGCAAGTCCAGGAAGTAATCCAAGGTCGGTAAACAGCTGGGCAAATCAGTATGGAAGCAGCAATAAGAGAAAAGTCCAGTCGACAGGCCGACGTCAGAGTAAACTAGATGAGCAAAGTTGAGGCAGAGAGCAGAGGAGGAGAAGTTTAGGGAGAAGTCGGGTCATGCACAGGTAGGCAAATACAGCGGATCAGGTCTCAGGGCACACAGAACAAGCTGCAGACCATTTAGCAACTTCTCCCAGCGATGCACCCCTTTAAATAGGCTGCCTGGCACCAACTGCGCATGCCAATTGCCATGTGCACGTGTGCAGGCCGAGCCATCACAGCACATCTGGTATTGTCCTTTCACCCAGGAGTATGAGCAACAGTGGAATGCGCATGCCCCTACGGGTTTAATTGCCCTGAGAAACCGGTTTACCTTACATATGCTGTTGATTGAATAGAAAAAAATAAATAAATAAATAAAAAAGTGGAGAGCGGAGCACGGCTCTTATTCATCCAGTCCTTACAAAAGGTGAGGGAAAATGGTCTTCTGAGCCGGCACCCAGTTTGTCCATGGAGCGCTGGGAGGAGCAGGTCTGGAGTGGTTCTGCAGGTCTGAGATCACTTGACCAACTTACACGTCTGTCTTGTAATCTTGACTTTGAACAAACATTAAATACTTTTACCTCTCCAACATTCATGCCCAAAGATGAAAGGGTCTTCGTTACTTTTCTCTTTCTGGCCTTGAGAGATATGGTTTCCCCTTCTGATCTGTTAAGAAAAAAAAAAACACATTAGTTAAAACTACTTGAATACTGGGGCACTTTCACCCCCTTCCTGCCCAGGACAAAAATTCAGCTTTTAGAGCTGTCACACTTTAAATGACAATTGAGCGGTCATGCTACATTTTTTTTTCTTTTTTTAGTAAAAATAAATAAAAATAAAAGTAAACAAAAAAAAAGCTGAAAATGTTGAAAGAAAAATTAAGAAAATTGTTATAAAATTTTACAAATAAAAGTAACTGCGCTTATGAGGCTGCACCGATTTTTCTTTGGTTCGGTTATAAATTGTACAAATAAAATATTGTTCTTCATAAATTTAGGACTAAATGTATTCCGCTACATTTCTTCTGTGAAAATAACCCAAATCAGTCTATAATTCTTCTGTAGGATAGTTGTAGACTCCATAAACAAGTGGCAGCCCATAATGCAGGGCACCACCCCCCTAATCCATATGCAGGGTAGGTGCTAGATTAGGTTTTTTGTAGTTGTAGGCAAATTTAGGCAGGGCTAGGCCCGTGTTTTTGTTTGGGTGGGCTGGGATTGGCTCAGTTAGCAGCTGATGATTTACAGGCAGCATCACTAAGACTAAGGCAGACATCTTCTTTCTAGAACCTTCTGGAAGGTAGAGCGCTAGAAAGAGGAGAGAGGAGGTGGAGCTGCCCGAGAGGGGTGTGTTAAGGAGCCCTGACCAATCCCCAACCTGGATTGGCAGGCCTCCTTAAATATCTAGAGTCAGCCCAGCTGGGGAGGAGTTGTCGTCAGGTGGAAGAACTGAGAATGGAGTACTAGGCTGTCTGGGCCTTTGAGGGAGGGAGGGAGGGAGGGGGGGGTGCAACCTTAGTCCTGGGTTCGGGTGCAGTACAGAGCCCTCCAGGAAATCGTGGAGGCTCTGAACAGGAGCAAGAGAGGACAAAAGCAGAAGCTAGTACTACCAGGCAAGTCTTTAGGAGGGAACCACTGGTTGCACCCAGGAGGGCTGGTGAGTGACATGTGTAGTCAGAAGGACTGGGGAGGCACACCTCAGAGGCCTGGGAGCATGCAGTCAGATGGGTGCAAAGCCAGTAGTGAGGACTGCTGTGTCATGGGCAGTGGAGGCGGGTCGCTGCAGCCAGGAGGGCTGGCAGGGCCTGAAGAGGGCTGACTGGGAGCAGCAGTCCGCCATAGGACAGCTAGCACTGAAAGACTTCCAATTTTCTGCTACACCACAGGGGCCCACGGTCCCTGCCTGCAAGAGGCAATTGCCAAGGTCTGGCTGAGCCAGTGTCAGGCCTAAACATGTGCTAGATGCTCCTGGGAGATACAGAGTTGTGCGGAAGGAAGGAAGGAAGGAAGGAAGGAAGGAAGAGGAATACCGTATATACTTGAGTATAGGCCATCCCGAATATAAGCCGAGGCCCCTGATTTACCACAAAAAAACTGGGAAATTAATGACCCGTGTATTAGCCGAGGGGTGGAAATGGAGCAGCTACTGTAAGTGGAAAAGAGGGTCAGCAAATGCCCATCTGCAGCTGCATGTCCCCTGTGTGCTTTACAAACCCCCGAGTCCCCAGTGCAGCCTACCTGTGCCGATCGATCTGTCTCCATCCGATCTGCCACCTGTGTCAGATCGCTGGATGTCGGATGTCCGCTGTCCCCCCCATTGCTGATCCTGGCGATCAGCGTGTAAGGCGCCATTACACGTTTAAAAGCCGCGCCTCCTCCTCCTCGTCCGTGATAGGAGGAACACTCGGTTTTCCCAGCAGTCAGTGTGCAGTGTTCCGCCTATCACGGACATCCGCTCATCCTCGTCCATGAGATGAGAATGACAGGACGTCCGTGATCGGCGGAACACTGCACACCGGCTTACTGCTGGGAAAATTAGTGTCCGTCTATCACGGACGGGCGGGAGGAGGCGGCGCGGCTTTTGAACACTGCCGTCTGTCTGCATGACAAGCTGTTCATGTAGGCAGACGGCACTGACTCGAGTATAAGCCGAGGGGGGGACTTTCAGCCCTTAAAAAAGGGCTGAAAATCTCGGCTTATACTCGAGTATATACGGTAGTCTGCAAGCAAGGAAATGAATGAATGAATGATTTGTATAGCGCTACAACTGCGAACTGAATCACCTCTAGGCGCTGTCTGCTCTTGTTGTGATGCCATGCTTAAAAGAGGTGGGTCTTGAGTTTTTTCCTGAAGGTCTGATGGTTTTCTTCCATGCGGATGTTGTTTGGTAGCGCATTCCATAGCCGAGGTCCCTGTACTGCGAATCTTCGTTCTCCCTTCGATTTGTAGTGGGCTTTGGGGATGAGAAGGCGATTTTGGTTTGTTGATCGAAGGCTGCGATTCGGTATGTATTTTTCTATTTTCTCACAAAGGTATTGAGGCGCATTTCCTTGTGTACATTTGTGGGTGAGGCAGAGGGTCTTGAATGTGATCCTCTTTTACCGTCAGCCAATGGAGGATCCTTAGGGATGGGGAGATGGATTCCCAGGGTTTCTTTCCGGTGACTAGTCTCGCTGCTGTGTTTTGGACAATTTGAAGGCGCGCAATCTGGTAATCCAGTAATCCTATGTAGAGGGAGTTTGCGTAGTCGAGACGCGAATTGATGATCGTTCCTACTACTACCACTGATTTTTCCTTTTCCGGGATGAAGGGGATGAGTCTGCGTAGCAGGCGAAGGAGATGGTGGGATCCGCTCATTACGGATCCTATTTGTGCCTCCATTGTCATCTCTGAATCAAAGATTACTCCGAGGCTTTTGGCTTTGTTGCTTGGAAGGATGGTCTGTCCCAAGATGGTTGGTGGTGTCCATGGGGTCTTCATCTTTTTCCTTGAGTTTGCGTCAAGGAGCAGTAATTCTGTTTTTGATCCATTTAGTTCGAGGGAGCTAGTGGTCATCCAGTCATCTATCAATGCGAGACATTTTCCTAGTTCCTGGTATTGGTCTTTTTGTCCGGTGATCCGGAAATACAGTTGAGTGTCGTTCGCGTATGAGTGGAAGCACAGATCCAATTTGCTAATAATTTTGAAGAGTGGCCGGATGTAAATGTTGAACAGTACTGGTGACAATGGTGATCCTTGAGGGACTCCATAAGTGATTGCCCGGGTTTCCGATGTGAAGGCTCCTAGCTTCACTGTTTGTGACCGGTTTCCTAGGAAGGAAGCGAACCATGGCAGATCTCCATCTGTAACTCCTGCCACTTCCTTGAGGCGGCTGGAGTAGTAACTTGTACAGAGAAGTGTGTATAGTTGTCCCAATTGATGATATACACAATCTACCAATTGACTGATATACAATTTGCTGGGCATCTCATAGTTCCCTTACCCCATCCAAGTTAAATTCCCTAATTAATAAAAACAATAAATTAAAAAAAAGCACATGGACTGTTTTCTGCCTGAGAGACTGAGGAGTGAACGCCGGGCTGGGCAGGGTGACAGGTGGGCCACATCACTCAGTGGCTTCCGCAGGGGCACCACTACAAGTGGAAGGAATATGATAAAATGGTTTAACATTTTTTTTACAAATAAACATGTGAAAAAAAAATAAAGTGGTGTACATTTGTATTGATGAGGTCTCTACCAACTTTACACATCTAGGAGGGACATTTTTGCCATCATTTGCAAAATCTCTCAAGCTCTGTCAGATTGGATGGAGAGCGTCTGAAAAGCAAAAGTCTTGCCACAGATTCTCAATGTGATTTAGGTCTGGACTGTGACATTCTAACACATGAATCTAAAGCCCCATACACACGGTCGGACTTTTTCATGGATTCTGTCCGATCGGACAAGGTTGTTGAAAAATCAGACCGTGTGTATGCACCATCGGACAGTGTTCGTCGGTTTGTCCGACGGACAAAGTCTTATCTCCTGCTGGAAATCTTTGCCGTCAACACGGTCCGATCACACCAAATCCGAGCGTGTGTACGCTTGTCCGATGGACAAAGTGCTACGCATGCTCAGAAGAAATTCTGTGACGGAAGCGCTCGGTCAGGTAAAACTACCTTTCCTAATCGACACAGCACATTCGTCACGCTGCAATGTTAAAATGTCTTTAATGCAGCGCATTCTCTTTTTCTTTACAATGCAACAAGAATGACATGTTTTAGCTGCTCCTATTCACCCGCACTTCTCACAAACTTACTTCTTTATTACTTTGCAGCATTTATACACTACATGTTTATTTTGACTCTGAACGGAAAAGAATCTTTGTTATTTTTTTACCATGATTTGTCTTTTTTGTTTTTTTTTGGGGAATACATATTTGAATGTTTTTTTTTTTTTTTTTTTTTTGGAGGGGGGTTGTGTGTCTCAAATTACCAAAAACACATTATTAACATTTGTATTTCTTGCTTAAATTTACTAGGAGGTTGTTTGTTGTTGGTGCCCCTTGTTAATTCTACTTTAGGATTAGTGAAATGTACCTGCCTACTCAAAGAAAAACTGTCATTGTAGCAAAGTAAAACACAATAGTCAATGATTATTTCAAATAAAAAAAACCTTTATTTAGGTCACACCAACAAACCAAAGAGGAACGCAGCCATGGTGAAACTTGGGGAATTTGCAAAGTCTTGGCCCCCCACGGCAACCATCATTGCTCAAGCGTAGAAAATTGGGGGCCTGAGGAGTACGTATATTAAGGGGAGTGCAATCTGGTCGTGAAGTCCAAAGTATCCGGAACTGCAGCAGATGCCATCTAGGTCCCCAGGCTCTGGTACTACAAGAGGCTCCATCTTCTCTCAGACCAGACTGATTCCAGGTCGTCACTCTCAGGTCTTCCTTCCACGCTTCCTTGCACGCTGTGGCTGTCGTGCTGGTGGGGTGGCAGAAGGAGGAGGAGGAGGAGGAGGAGGCGGAGCATGGTAGCTATGGCAAACATGTGTGACTGGGGTCATCTCCCCAGCCCTACCCTTATTTAGGACATGGAGGATGAGCCCCTCACACATGTTGCGTTGCCTCACCTCCATACCCATCATTTTTGTGACAACCACCGAGCCAAAGGTCTCCTCGTCGGCGGGTGTGGCATGTAGGGAGTCTGAAGCCTCTCTGATCATGCGGAGCGCTGACTGTGCCGCATAACCCCCCCTTCTCGCCCTTTTGTACGGAAGGCGGAGGGGAGGGGTTTGGGTGTCAGTCAGGCTCCGCGGCCTAGCCCCCTCTTGGCTGCCACTACCCAGCTGGTGGCTGCCACTAACCCCTGCCTCCTCCTGACTGCCACCTTCCACAGCCACCTCCTGGCTGAGGTCTTCCTGTGTATGAAAAAGGGACATAGTTTCAGTTATTTGTTCATCAAACACACACAATTCTCATCTAGTGACTGTTGCAAAATGTTTACAAATAGAAAACCATACAATTCTCAGCCCAGCAGTTTAGATTCTGGCCCCAAATGTCTCCAACACTACTGTCAGTTGATATGTCAAACACGTTAGGAACTAAGCAATTGGGGATCCTGAATTAAGTGAACATCATTCATTATTCCCATAAATGGTAACAAAAATACTATACCTGGAACAAGCTGGGCTCCTCCACCTCTTCCATACTGGAAGGCCAAGGTTGCTCCTCGGAAGCCTCAACAGGGGTGGGCTGCGCGCAAGGAGGAGTCGAGGTTGGCTCCGTGACATCAGTCTGGTCTTTCAGAAAATGGAGACTCTGATAGTACCAGAGCTTGGGCACATAGACCTCATCTGCTGAAGTTGCAGTTTCCTCAGACTTCACGACCTTCTTCCGCTCCCTGATATACGCACTCCTCAGGCTGCCAATTTTCTTTCTTAGATCATCAACAGTTGCCGTGGGGAACCTTGGCTTGACAAATTCCACAAGTTCCTCCAGGGCTGCGTGCCTCTTTGGTTTGTTGGTGTAATGTGGGTGTTTACCCTGCCATAAAACGGGAAATTCCCTGAATTTGGCAATGAAGAGGGGGAGAAAACTCATGTCGTTGAATCCCTGCATAATCTCTGCAAGACACAACACCACACAAAACCCTCTCAATTATGTCAGGCTAAACTCTCCTAATCTTCTCCATAAAGAAGCCTCAAGTTCAAATCAGTCTAGGCTAGTTATGTACCAACGTCAAATTGTACCTTCGTTTGTAGCGATCGTCTCGTGTGAGTTTTCTCTCCCCTCGTCTCCCAGATCGTGGCTACGACACAGGCGTGTGACGTTTTATATACAGTGCGCATGCGTCAAACTCCGCCCGCCCCTGATGATCTTTCTCGTCTATTCCCCACCCCTTCTCTTTACGGCGCAGTGGGGAGAGCACATGGCGTGGACACAGCAGGTGCGCCCCAAATATCCCACCGAGGAGGAGGACGAGGAAAGTCCGGAGGCAGAAACGTCCCGATCCCGGAGCCTGAAATTCAAGGCCTCCAATATGTCATTTGGAGAAATGTTGGAGATGGTGGACATATTAAAGAGGAGCGACTATGATGGGAAGTATGGGCCTTACCTCAACCCCAATGTCCGCAAGGCCAAGATCATGTCTAAAGTTGTGAGGAGGCTGTACAATCAGTTTGGGGTACAACGATCCAAGGAGCAACTGAGGAAACGCTGGTCAGACCTGAAACTGAGGGAGGCCGATCAGTACAGAAAGATCAAGCGAATTCTTCAAAAAAGTAAGTAGTTGTGTTTTGTGTTTGATTTCTTGCTTGCATACTGCTCCATTGTGGTTTGATTTTTACAAAGTTGTACATTCCAAAATGGCCACTTTCAGGTTCGTCTGTGCATTCGATCGTACTCAGCCTCGATCTTTCTGCCACTGTCATGGTCGTGTGTGTGTGTCCATTCGATCGTACGCAACCTCGATCGTTCGGCCACTTATAATACGATGTTTGGTGTTTTTTTGGGGGAAAGGAAGTTTGTTCTCACTAGAAATGTCATCAAGAATGTAAAGCCAATTTATTCAATGTAAAGGAGAGGTCACCCAGTAGCTGTTTACCCATCTGGACTCTAGAGCACTAGTGCTGGGACACCCAAACCCCCTTTTTATTAGGCTTTTCCACACATGTGCTCCAGTGGATACTAGAGGGGGGTCTCCATCACACAAACTTCTACCAAAAAGCTAGTCAGTTTAGCACCTTTACAAAGTGACTACATTCATGTAGTTGGCATTTGTAACTGGCCAAACTAAAATAGTGTCCGTCACTTTCAACCAATGTTTGTCATTTCCTATTTCTGCCCTCAATAGATTGTGTTGCTAAATCTTCCTTTTGTACATTCTCATAGGGGAGCGAAAACTTGGGCCGTCTGAGGAAACCCCCAAACCAACACCTCCCAAAAAAAGGGGAAAGAGCAGAAGCAGAGGAGGAGGAGGAGGAAGGAGAGATCATCGAACTTGGAGAAATTGTCACCACAACAACAGGTGAGTGTTGGAGAACACAGCTACTGGTAAGCTAATCCATGTATGGCTGCCTCATTTCCAACACCCCATTTTTGTTTGTTTGTGGTTTTTAGGTGACGTGGATGTTGTGGAAGAAAAATCGCACTTTACCACAGAGAGTGCCCACGTACTCATCGGAGAGATAATGGTCTGCAATAGAGATCTAGATTACATAAAGCAAAACATCAATGATGTTCAACAAAAATTGAAGAACATCATTGATGTTTTAGGAAAAATATGAAAACGCACCAAGTAATTAACACACATTTGTGCCAGCTTCTGAACACATTTGCAACTTAAAAACTGTGTGAAATTTGGAACATGCACACATTGTGTCCACATGTGCTAGCTCCCATCATGGTGGATGAATGCCAACGTTTTTTTGGGGGTGCAAACACTTTACGAACTACGAAAGTGGTTGTGGTGAAGGGGTTGCACCCCCAAAAATAGTCCATTCATCCCCATGATGGAAAATGGCACTTTTGAAGCTTCTAGGCATGTGTTTTACCATCTAATGACCATTTTCAGACCCAAATTGTGTGCATGTTCCAAATTTCCACTTTTCGGGGGTGACCCCCCCATGTGATGAAGGCAAGATCAAACACACTTTGAACATATAGTCATGTCTGATCTTGTCTTCACTTTACAAAGTTGAACTTTCCTAGTTCATAGGTTCTGGTTAGCTCCATGACTGGTTTTACCAATTGCGGAATGTTTGTAAACAATGTTGTAAATAACCAAGATGTTGTCAGTTTTGGCGTGAAGATTGTAAACGCACTTGGGAATGTTTTCCAAGTAAACTTTATTTTTCGAAATGTGTGGCTTCCTTATTTAAAAAACACAATGCATTATGTATGTAAAATGTAAAGGATATGGGGGGCAATGGGTGTTATTTACTAAAGGCAAATCCACTTTGCACTGCAATTTCCTTTCCCAGGGAACTTTTTCAATGCACTTGTAGAGCATAGCGGATTTGACTTATGTAAATGACACCCACAGTGCTTTGTACGAAAACACGGAGCACAGCATTTTTCAGAATACACACATGTCAGACCTGGTGATGAAAAGGAGTATTTTGGCTGTCAGTTATGCAGGACAAACCTTCTCTAGACCAAAGATTAGGTAGCAAACACACAACATGAGAATAATCTTTTTGGGAAGAAGAGACTGTTACCTCCTTTTGCCCAGAAAGTGCATTCCCACTGTCGAAGGCTAAGGGAAAAAATGTCAAAGTAAAATAAGCTAAAAAGAAGACTGAAATGACAAGAAATCAGAGGTTGGTTAAAATATCAGATTTATTAAAAAATGCCTCTCACACATCGTCAGGCAGAGCAATGGCCCCCCTACCCACAAAGTACTCCATATATTGCTCGCGGACCACGCGGGCATTTAGAGGGGGCAAGCCTGGACGTGCCACTTGAAGGGCTGTGAGGTCCGAATTTGGAGGGCCCTCCACATCTGGGCCAACGGGCACCACATAGTTCCTGTTATGTCTTTTGAGGAAGTTGTGCAATATGCAACAGGCAAGAACTATGTGGTTCAGTTTGTATTCCGCCAAGTGAAATGCCGTCAGGAACAGGCGGAAGCGGCTGGCCAGGATGCCAAAAGTGTTCTCCACCACTCTTCTGGCTCTGGACAGCCTGTAGTTGAAGACCCTCTGGTCCGGGGTGAGGGTCCTCATCGGGAACGGCCTCATCACATGGGGGAGTCAACGCAAACGCTTCATCTGCGACAAAGACGAAGGGGAGTCCTTCGGCATTCTCCTCTGGAGGTGGCAAGCACAGACTGCCACTTTGGAGACGCCAGTAGAACTCCGTGTGTGTAATGGCACCACCATCCGAGATCCGGCCGTTCATCCCCACGTCCACATACATAAACTCGTATGTTGCCGACACCACCGCCAACATCACTACACTATTAAACCCTTTATAATTATAATAGTAGGACCCCGAGTTGGGCGGTGGGACGATGCGGACGTGTTTCCCATCAATTGCCCCTCCGCAGTTAGGAAAGTCCCAACGGCTGGCAAAGTGGGAGGCCACAGTCTGCCATTCCTGTGGCGTGGAAGGGAACTGTGGAGTGAAACAAGAAAAATAAATTAGTCACTTTGCACTTAATCATTGCAAGCAGATTAGACAATCAACATCTTGGAACAAGAGCATTGTATAAAATTGGAGGCTGGAAAGTATTTGCACAGAAAAGTAGAGGCTCCCCTTCACAGATGACTCACCCCCCATCAATCCCCCCACTTCTGATGGGCCATTGGCAATAACTAGGGTTTTGGGGGGGGGGGGACAGGTAACCCTCTGCACTTCATTGATTGGCAAATGGCTCAATAATGTGTGCTAGTTTGGCCAGACCCTCTGTACTTAACACTATTGGCAGCCCCCAGGAAAGATAAAATAACATTTCAACCCCCCACCCCCCCCCCCCCACCCAAAAAAAAGGCAGGCACATTGTGACATTCTGAACTTACCAAGCAAGCTAATAGGAGGGAAAGAAGACAAAAAATTAGGAAATGGAATGTATGGAGGCAGCCCCTTGCACTACATGCTTTGCTGAATTCATCCCTAAAGATGCCCACTATAAAGAGGTAGGTATATAGTGTGTATGGACCTTGGAAAAGCCAGCAGATAAAGGATTGGTACCATCTGACAGAGCAGTTGGGGGAGGGGGTTCCTAATGAGTTTGCCCCCCCCCCCCCCCCCCAAAAAAAAAAAAATTCTAAAGGGGCTCTACATGAAGTAAACCACACAGCAAACATTTGTGCATATTTTAGGGGGTGTTTGGGGGCAAACAATACTATGCAGCAGACAAAATACATTGCTTAAGTGACTAGGCCATAGGTGTCTATTGGGGCAGAAGAGCATGCTGGTAAGGTAAGTGAAGGGAAAAATGCATGAAGGAGAAAAGGGGCACAGCATATTAGAACATATTGCAATCATGGTAATTAGGGAAGGAGGTCAAAAATAGAAGACATTAGCAAACAGAGCATACATAGAAGGGAATAGTCAAGTATAAATGTTACCTTAATATAGTCCTCCTGCAGGACCTGGATGATGGCAGAACAGGTCTCTGGAATAATGATTCCCAGGGCCTGGGGAGAGATACCTGAAGAGAACTTCAAATCCTGAAGACTTCTCCCTGTCGCCAAGTACCTCAACGTGGCAACAAGCCTCTGCTCCGGAGTAATGGCTTGTCTCATGCAGGTATCCTGCCAGCTGATAAAGGGGGTCAGCAAAGCCAAAAGACGGTGAAAATCGGGGTCCGTCATCCTGAGAAAGTTCCTGAAATCATCAGGATTATTCTCCCGGATCTCACGAAGCAAAAGGCATGTGCGAGAATTGTCACTCTGTTCATGGACGGGTCTTGGGTCAAAGCTAAAAGCCCGACACCAATTCCGCGTACAGCACGAACTCGGCGACGAGTACGCACGGGAAACATCGCTCACAAGGTCACAAAAGGTCGGCTGGTCAGAACGGACAAACAGAAAGCACCGATAAACAGCAAGGCCTGAAAGAACGAAATGAATACCAGCAACGAGCAGACAATAAGCAGTGCAAATCAAAGCGTCCTATATCAAGATATAGGCCGCAATGACCAACAAATGCGAACTGACTACACGCACTAATAAACAGATACGCACGACAAGCACAAACTGAAGAGCAGTAACGATCTGAGTCAGAAAACTGAGAAGCGCGAATCTTAAGTCACCAAACTTCCACTAACTCTCGATAAACACGGGATCAGCAGAAGGAGCCCAACGGGTGCCTGACGTGGTGCTGAACTTCCCTTTTGTAATCTCGTGGACGACGACTTACGTCACGACGTTCTTCCAGACCGGATATTCCGACAACGTAGTCCGACCGTGTGTACGCAACACCAACATCGGACAAAGTACGACGGACAAAATCCGACCGACCTGGTCCGCGGATTGTCCGACCGTGTGTATGGGGCTTTAAAATTTGGTCGTTAGTGAATGTAACAAATACAAATTTATCTGAAGTTACTAATGGAACGCAACAAACGAATAAATTAAAAAAAAATAACTACTATTTATTATTGTTATGTTCCATTCGTTTAGATGCGGCATTCGTCATTTCGGATAAATTCATATTCGTTACGTTTACTAACAGCCAAATTTGAAAGGAAATTTCAATACCTAAACTATTAGTCATTTGTCATTGCGGATTTTCACATTTTTGAATTTGAAATAACAAATTTTGATCATAAACGTATGACCTGAAAAAAAAAAAACAAAAAAACTATACATTTTTTGGCAATGCACATGTCTAGTACTCATTTTCCGATGATGGATTGAACAGAGCTCTGCGAGATGGTCAAAGCTTGGGAGATTTTTTTTTTTTTTTTTTTTTATAACCTAACCCTGCTTTATACTTCTCCAGAACTTTATCCCTGACCTGTCTGCTGCGTTCCTTGGCCTTCATGATGCCGTTTGTTCACTAAGGTTCTCCAACAAACCTCTGAGGGCTTCACAGAACAGCGGTGTTTATACCGAGATTAAAATGGACACACAGGTGGACTCTATTTACTAAATTAGGTGACTTCTGAAGGAAATTGGTTCCACTAGATTTTAGTTAGGTGTATCAGATGAAAAGGGGGCTGAATACAAATCATTTTCCTTCCACTTCACAATTATGTGCCACTTAGTGTTGGTCTATCCCATAACATCCCAATAAAATACCATTTATGCTTTTGGTTGGAACATGACAAAATGTGGGAAATTGAGGGGTATAAATACTCTTTCAAGGCACTGTACATGTATGCGATTGTGTTCAAGCAGTTATACTGGGGCCATAACGACCAATTAGGAGGACGATGGGGAGAGGATCCCTCCTGCTGCTCTGATGCTTTTCTGAGCTCTTCCGTCCCACTGGAGAGCCCAACATCTGATTGGTCGGTTGCAGCTCATTGCTGTAGAGGTGATCGGGGACCGGAACATTCTCCATCACCTCTATGGTCTAGGACAGTGGTTCTGGGAATTTATCTTAGACAAAATAGCTGTCCAAAATACCAAGCCATTGACTCCGATTTAAAACACCTGTCCTCTCTCATACTGTCAAGGGTAGCAGAGATATGTGGGGTTTTATAGACCCCAGATGTCTCCATAAAGAGGACCTGTCAGTCTATATTGCCATCACAAGGTAGGTTTACATTTCTTGTGACAATAAAAGTGATCAAAAAATTAAGGGGTTAATGTAAAAATAAAGAAGGTAACATTTTTTTTTTTTAAAGCATTGCCTATGGAGAGTAAGTATCGCAGTTTATCGACATTCCACACAATTTTAAAGCGCGATATGTTAATACATACATAGTTAGGACAGTACAAGTACTCCTCTCCCAAATGACCCCCTTTGTAAGGAGAAAGAAAGTAAGTACACCCCTCTCATTTTTGTAAAACTTTTTCTGTGACAACACTGAAGAAATGACACTTGTCTACAATGTAAAGTAGTGAGTGTACAGCTTGTATAACAGTGTAAATTTGCTGTCCCCTCAAAATAACTCAACACACAGCCATTAATGTCTAAACCGCTGGCAACAAAAGTGAGTACTCAATTTCATCGTGGGCCGCATCAGCATTGTGACTGTCCTCAAAAGGGCCTCACATCACAGTGCACCCCCCTTTCCTTATGCTGCTGCTGGGAAGAAGCTGGATGCATTGCTTGAAAGCAGAAAGTAGGGGTCTGGAGGAGGACCAGAGGAGGGCTGCAGGAGAGGTGTGAGGGCCACATGAAATGGCCTGGAGGGCCAGATTCGGCCTGCGGGCCGTGTGTGTGTGTGCGCGTGTGTGCGTGTGTGTGTGTGCGTCACCTGTGACCTACAACAAGCACATGAAGATACTAGATTTAAAACAAGATCTCCAGATTGGAGGGATAATCAAATCCAGCGGCGGTGCGTCCATAAAGGGCTCAGGAGCGCCGCCCCCCCCTCTGTCACTCTCTATACTCCATAGATAGATGGATTCATGCATTGCATGAATCTATCTATCTATGGTCGCTGCTGACACCCCCTATTCAGGTGTCCGGCCCCTTTTCGGTCACTGGGCACCTGAATTACAGCGGTGGGGGTGTTTTTTGGAAACACCTGATTAGCGCCGTAGGCGCTAAATAGGCGTCCAAAAAGGTGACAAGCGGGCGCAACGCTGTGCAGGACACCGATGCCGCCGTCACCCGAGACAAGTTAAGTGCAGGGCGGGGGGGGGGGGGCACAGTGGCAGCTTCTTTGCAGCTTCTTTGCAGGGACAGCTTTATTTTGAAGCGACTGCATTTTATGTCAAAGTGGCTGCGTTTGATGGCAAAGTGGCTGCGTTTGATGTCACAGTGGCAAAGTGGCTGCGTTTTATGGACACAGTGGCTGCGAGTGCGTTTTGATGGGCACAGTGGCTGCGTTTTGTGGGCTTTTTTTTTTTTTACAGAATTTTTCAGTTTATTTGCGCCCCCCCAAACATTTTGAGCACCAGCCACCACTGATCAAATCCAGTAATAAAACAGAAGCCCCTTTCCTTCATTTCTGGATCTGATCACTTCAAACATTTTCTGCAAATAATCTGAGATTTATTTGTGAGATCCGGGATCAGAGACCCCCCATGTGGCCAACTCCACCCAACCGCAGAGGTGCCGTCTGCACAGGACTACAAATAAAACAGCAAGAATAGAACACACTATAATAAAATAGAAATAAAGTACAGTAAAGGAGACTTACCCGTCTACAACATCAAAATGTTCCTGTGAGAACACAAAAAGACATTGTGAGGTTCAGAAGCAATCTGGTGATGTAAATCAATAACAAATAAACACACTACACAAAACATAGTTTGTCTCAGAAATAAAATGAAACATTCCGAGCCGTGTGGAGTTCAATCATTTCATAGAGTCTTCGTGAGTGTTTAACAAATAGGATGCGAGTCTATAGGTTGCACTCTGGAGGTTCTTCCCTTCTTATGGTCCATGTTGAGTGCGCATATTGAGACACTTCATGCCTTTGGCGATCGTCATACAAGAGACAGAAAGAAAAGAGAAAAGGACGGGAGCGGTGTAAAGCCTCGTAGACACCATCAGATTTTCCGCCGGGAATTGTGTGAAAATCCGACCGTTTTGTACACTCCATCGGACAATTGTTGTCGGATTTTCCGTGGACAAAATGTCAGATTTTAAAATTTTCTGGGGACAAATGCGCGTTGTCCGATTTTCCGAGCGTGTGTACACAAGTCCGTCAGACAAAAGTCCATGTTTGCTCGGAAGCAAGAAGCGGTCGCTCTTGTAAACTTGCGTTCGTAATGGAGAATTGACATTCGTGACGCGGCAAATTCTGAAATCTGGAAATGCAGCGCACAATTCTCTTCTTCTGTAATGGGATAATAATGAAGCTGCTTTGCTGGTGATACTGAGGGAGTTATTGTAAATAACTTTTCTAGTGATAAAGAATATTATTATTCTTGTTATTTTTTTGGGTGTAAGTTACCACAACACCATTATCCCGTAGGTTTTTTTTTTATATCAAAGATACAACTATGTTGGTGCCCCTTGTCAATTTTACATTGTATTTTTATTTTTAATGCAACTGCCGACTCCCAAACTGTCATTTGAAGTAAAACACATAGCCCAGTATTCTACACTTTTTTTATTGTGCATTAAAAAAAAGAAAACAAAAAATTAGATGACATGTTATCTGCCAATATAACTTAACCAAAAAGTGCATAAAATATAGAAAGTATACCAAATAAAAAATATTATATTATATTATATTATATTATATATTACCTCATGCATGTGTCCTGCTTCTTAATATAGGGGGGTCAGCAATGCCAAGAGTTGGTGAAAGCAGGAGTCCGTCATCCGGGAGATAATTCCGAAAATCATCCGGATTATTCTCCTGGAGCTCCCGAAGCAAAGGCATATGACATAATTGATCACCGTTAATAAAGCAAACAATTTTTGGTCCAAGAAATCCTCATTCTCCTGGACTTGGGTCAAAGCAATAACTCCAAGGCCAATAATAAACAACATGTTATCTCCTCCCATTCTGCAACATGGCTGGTTGATGAACGGCCTTTCAGAAATTAACTTAAGTGCAAACTCAAAACTTCTACCAACATTAAATTAGCAGAAGGAGCACAAAAGGGTGGCGTCTAACAATTAAACTTCCTCTTTTTTGTCTCGTAGTACGTCACAACATTCGTGTTTGTTGGCCGACAATTGTGTGCAAGACAAAATCCAGGCACACTCCTTGGGACAAAAGTCTGGGAGGTTTTGTCTGTGGAAAATCAGATCGTGTGCACGAGACTTTAATATTGACATCAAAATGACAATTTCGTGAGGCTGAGCTAGGGAAACGGCTGGAGCCAGATGACTGGCGGGTAATGACCATGGCACTAACTAAATGCTCTAAGAATGTCCTCTTTTTGGAGAACGCCTACAAAGTTTTTTATAGATGGTACTACACCCCGGCAAGGCTAGCGAGCTTCATCCCATCTTATTCCCCATTATGTTTCCGAGGGTGCTCACAAGAAGGGACGATGGCTCACATCTGGTGGTCCTGTCCCAGGGTTTGTAGACTATGGATCAGGGTATATGCACTGCTTCGTAACCTTTTTAATACCACAATAAAGAGGGATCCTTTTGAGGCCCTATTATGTAAGCCCATCCCAGTACTTCTTCGTCCTGAACGTCAACTGGCTGCACACATCTTTACTGCAACTAAACTGACCATAGCACGGGCTTGGAAAACCCCGGCCCTCAGCTTTGAAGCGGTTAAAAATAGAGTAAATGACATTATGGTGAATGAGAAACTCACTGCCGTGCTAGCAGATACCCATGCCAAATTTCTCCGGGTATGGCAGCCTTGGGTGTCCCATATCCGCCCGTCGCGATTTGATCCAACGCTTCTTACCCTTTAAGAAGTCTCTGTCCCCCCCCCACCCCGGGGGCCCCCCCCCATCCTTTTTCTTCTTCCCTTTCCCCCACATTTCCCCCCTTTCCTCGACTTTCCTCCTTACTTCATCCTCTTCTTGGTCTTTATACTAAAGACATACGTCACCCCTTTTCTCTTTCTCCATCATCTGGATTCTTCTCCGGTATTCCCCCCTCCGGGGGCTCAATATCAAGCTCCCTCTTATTCTCTCTTTCGATCTCCCCATCCTACGGGGCTGATCCTACTGGTGCTGGATACCTAACAAGACATACTATCTCTTCTATGAGTTTTATCTCCATTCCACCTTCCTTCTTCATTTTCTTCTTTTTCCCCTCTTTTTCTTCCTCAGGACTTTACAAATCTTAGTTACAATCTGCTCAAGTGGTCTTCCCTGAGGAATCTCACTTAAGTTGGTTCCTAAGTTTAATGTCCCTATGGGATAGGGTTTGTTCTACTGTTTTTCTGCCTCAGATACCAGAACCAATCTAGAGTACTGTCTTACGTCCCAGTTTACCCTAGGTTAATTTTACTCCATCAAGTCGCAAGACCTGTTGGTCTCTTTACAATGTCTTGCAGTCCACACTTGTGATATTTTACAGTCTGTTCTATGGTTCATGTCCGTACTCCGGACTCAACTGCATGTACTGTTCTGTTGTAAGAAATCGCACACTGTTACTGTGTCCAGTTCCATTTTTTTTCTGTTTTTTTCTGTTGTTTTGTATTCTTTTGTATTGATGTGTCTCTTCAATAAAAACCTTTGTACAAGAAAATGGCAATTTCGTTTTTGGACTAAAATTCTATTTTAGTCATCTGAATTGCTTTATTTTTATTCTTCCAAAATCAAACGGGTTTAATTAAAATTTTAATGCATTTCTTTAGAATTGCCAAACTCATTATATACTCCTGGAGGTGATCCCATAAAACACGTTATTTATGGTATTAAGGATTGACACAGATTTAGCCGATGTGATATAGAAACGTATTTAAAAAATAAAACCGAGTTTCATAAACAAAAACATACATATTGCTTTTTGAAAAGCAGAAGTACAACTTGAAAATAAAAAAAAAATAAAAAAAATATATATCGAAAAATACCCCGAATGCCTCACAGAAAAAGTCTATGCAGACAAAACGTACATGGGCTGGGCAGGAAGTAGCGTGGAGTCAATACGATCGTGACTGCCTGCGATTAGTCTTGTTCTTGGCTACATCTTTGGCTCGTTCTCACTACCGATCCCCCTGCTGGGAGGCTGGATAGGTCAAGCTGCTCTGCACTGAATGTGAGGGGTAATAAAGCTCACAGGTGTGAGTATAGACCTTGATAGATCTTTGGATCTGGTAAGGAGACAAATTTTGCCTGACCTATCCAAGCACTGCATGTCACACGTGTTGTAAGGACTTTTGCACTTTATTACTATAGACTTTGTTTTATATGATTATTCTTCATGGTATTTGAAGGTTGATTCACATATTTAGATTATTCATTTAAATATATATATATATATATATATATATATATATATATATATATATATATATATATATATATATATATATATATAAGGATCAGCATCAAAAAGGTAAAGCTTGAAGGACTCCGCCCCTCACTGGTTCTTTAAGGGCTTTGTTTGCCCATTTTTATTAAAAGAAAGTTCCATAAACAGATAAGTTTCCCTCGCAGGGGTTTCAGCATTCCTTTCCATCAACAAAAATGACACAGTTAGGGCTCTTTCACACAGGGCAGATCAGTGCAGATCCGCCCCGTGGATAGCCGCTTGCTCAGCGGGGATCGCCGAAGCGATCTCCGTTGTGCAGGAAGATGACAGGTCCGTCTCAGGGACGGACCTGTCACAGCGCTGCTCTCCCCTATGGGAGATTGGGTGACGATGGACCGTAGAGTCCGTCGTCATCCGATCTGCTCTGCAGACGGATGAAAAAAAAAAAAAAAATAGGGTTTTCCTCCGTCTGCAGAAACGGACCATAGCGGGCACGGACGAGAGCGGGTGTCAGCGGATGTTCATCCGCTGACACCCGCTATCCCATAGGGATACATGCATGTCCGTTTTGCATCCGAAAACGGAAGGATGCAAAACGGACATACCCTCCGTGTTAAAGAGCCCTTAGCCTAGTTGGCTCTCAATTGCAGCACTCTGCTCTGGCCTTACCCTCCAGGCCCTTGTCTGTCTCCTACAGACTTTTCTTGGTGCACCCAGCTTACAGCCTCTTGCTGTACTGGTCCTCAGACTTGGGTCTCTGGCTTTGATTAGTGCACACCTGCACTCTCTGGACTCCTAGAGACCTCCTGTCTCTCTGGGGTGGAGCCCAGAACCGTGGTCCTGACTCTACTATCAGGCCAACACACACCTGAACAAATCAGTGTGCTGGTGAGTCTCAAATTCCGGACCCAGGACTAGGGATTTCATCCCACCCGGATCTATAAGAAATCCCCAGGCTCCAGGTCCCAAAGCGGACTTTACTAAATAATGAGGAAACTGAAAAGCCAGTTTCCTCTCAAACAAGCAACTACCCTGGAGCCCCTCAACCCATCTGGTTGAGAATTCTGGGTACATGCACCGGTGGGGTACCACATTACACACACACACACACACACACACACACACTCACATAGTCCCCTAGTTTCAAACATCCAACTTACAAAACGGAGGGAGACAACAGGAAATCTACCCCTAGGAAGGGAAATTCTCTCTTGTAAATCCTCATACACAATCGGATTTTCAGCAGACAAAGCGTCAGACTTTTGTCTGAAGGGCGTGTGCTGGGAACTTGTCTTGCATACTAAATGACACACAATTGTCAGCCAACCATGTAGTGATGTACTACGTGGAATTTCAGCTCTTGAGCGCCACCCTTTGGGCACCTTCTGCTAATGTTGCGTTTGGTAAGCATTAATTCCGAACGTGCGTGTTTGTACTTTGTTCTCTGCTGAAAATGTACTAGCCTGCCATCCAACATTTATTGGCGGAAAGTTGGACAACAATTGTCTGATGGAGCGTACGAACGGTCGGATTTTAGGCAAAACAGTCATCACACCATTGAAAATGAAGGTATGCGCGCTTAGGAATATAAGAACTGCTGCCCCCCTAGGGAACTACACCTAAATGTAGCAGGGATAAATTAGAATAGATAAAAGGGGTGTTGGCGCTGTTCAAAGTAAAGGATGTATAAATATATATATATAAGTGATAAAACCTAAAAGCTTCGGTGAATATAAAACGTGAATAACAGTTCCGTGAGGTAAAAATACGTGAGAGAAGGTGCTATAAAAATAGGATGAGATAAAAAGCACATTGGTTTAGGGGTGTCCCAAACAACAACAACTCAGGATAAAATAAAAAGCGCATGGGTTTAGGGGTGTCCCAAACAACTCAATATGTACAGTGAACCTGAGTATTGACAAGTGTTTATAAAAATGGCATCTATTAAAAATAATGCTTATAAACAAAGTGCATGTGCATACATATAATCTTTGCAACAAAAGAAATATAAAAAGGCTCAGATTAAAATCAATTAAGTGTGCTACCACTCTAAGAATGTGGACGGCAAACTAAAACATAGGAGTGTGGAAATAAAGGTCCAATAAATTCTCGTATTGCTGGGTGCTATTATGTGGAGTGGATAAAAGTCAGTAAATCTATATTGGTCATGTATACACCACTTCACATCACCCAGAATATCATAAAGTCCACCATATAGTGTATATGGGACAGTGTAGAAAAAACAGTCCGTAGTTAAATGCAGTATATGAATTCCAATCTGGTGAAAAAAATATGGTGAAAAAAATATATGTGTGATTGGTCTTGATGGGTTATCCTGTATCAGCAGCTGTGGGGGTCCCGTACTCCCCTCCTTCCGATCGTGCCCCTAATGTATTTGCACTCACCGGAGTGCCCAACCCCTGCAGGGGTAATGGGCATAAAAGTGGAGTTCCAGTTGTCCTTGTTTGGTCGTCCTCCGTCCGTGGGGGGTTACTGTCAGCTGGGCCTTTGTTCCTCCGTGTTGTGCTTGTTCAGGGCAGATAGGAAAAGATATGGGGAAGGGGTGTATTCATAGCGTGACTCCGTTTTAAAAAAGTACTAATTTATTTAGGTAAAGGGTATTTAAAACGATCAAATACATAAATAAAGGGGGTTATCCACCAAGTGGATTAACCTAAAAAAACAAAGGGCTAATGAGCCCATGCAAGAAGTAAGGCCGGCGTGTCACCACCGCTAAACCGGGACTGTAGCGTGCGTTCCACGGCCGTGGTAAGCTAAAAACCGGAAGCGGCAGTGGGCCGGAAGTGACGTGTTGCGTACCAAGTTAGACCCGCCTTACGCGTTTCGTCATAGGACGTCGTCTGAGCCTCAGACGACGTCCTATGACGAAACGCGTAAGGCGGGTCTAACTTGGTACGCAACACGTCACTTCCGGCCCACTGCCGCTTCCGGTTTTTAGCTTACCACGGCCGTGGAACGCACGCTACAGTCCCGGTTTAGCGGTGGTGACACGCCGGCCTTACTTCTTGCATGGGCTCATTAGCCCTTTGTTTTTTTAGGTTAATCCACTTGGTGGATAACCCCCTTTATTTATGTATTTGATCGTTTTAAATACCCTTTACCTAAATAAATTAGTACTTTTTTAAAACGGAGTCACGCTATGAATACACCCCTTCCCCATATCTTTTCCTATCTGCCCTGAACAAGCACAACACGGAGGAACAAAGGCCCAGCTGACAGTAACCCCCCACGGACGGAGGACGACCAAACAAGGACAACTGGAACTCCACTTTTATGCCCATTACCCCTGCAGGGGTTGGGCACTCCGGTGAGTGCAAATACATTAGGGGCACGATCGGAAGGAGGGGAGTACGGGACCCCCACAGCTGCTGATACAGGATAACCCATCAAGACCAATCACACATATATTTTTTTCACCATATTTTTTTCACCAGATTGGAATTCATATACTGCATTTAACTACGGACTGTTTTTTCTACACTGTCCCATATACACTATATGGTGGACTTTATGATATTCTGGGTGATGTGAAGTGGTGTATACATGACCAATATAGATTTACTGACTTTTATCCACTCCACATAATAGCACCCAGCAATACGAGAATTTATTGGACCTTTATTTCCACACTCCTATGTTTTAGTTTGCCGTCCACATTCTTAGAGTGGTAGCACACTTAATTGATTTTAATCTGAGCCTTTTTATATTTCTTTTGTTGCAAAGATTATATGTATGCACATGCACTTTGTTGCAAAGATTATATGTATGCACATGCACTTTGTTTATAAGCATTATTTTTAATAGATGCCATTTTTATAAACACTTGTCAATACTCAGGTTCACTGTACATATTGAGTTGTTTGGGACACCCCTAAACCCATGCGCTTTTTATTTTATCCTGAGTTGTTGTTGTTTGGGACACCCCTAAACCAATGTGCTTTTTATCTCATCCTATTTTTATAGCACCTTCTCTCACGTATTTTTACCTCACGGAACTGTTATTCACGTTTTATATTCACCGAAGCTTTTAGGTTTTATCACTTATATATATATTTATACATCCTTTACTTTGAACAGCGCCAACACCCCTTTTATCTATTCTAAGTCATCACACCATTCCCTGCGGAAAACTTGATAGTGTGTACGAGGCTTAAGAGTTATGGGAAAAAGGCGTCTCCATTGAAGCTTTATCATCAATCCTCGTTTCCATAACAACCCAAAATCCAATCGTCATTGGGACAAAAAGTGAGGTGAAATCTTCTGAAGAGGTGCACAGACAGCAAAACTAAATGTTACAGGGGTGATAACCCTCCCCTAGGTTATAAAAAAGCAAAAAATAAATAAAAAAAATTGTACCTGTTCCGACTTGGATTCAACTTAAGAGCAAACCTACAGACCCGATCAATGATGTCTCTATTCACAATCATTGATTTGAATAGAAGTCGTACCAGAAGTCGGATCAAGATGAAAGATGCATGCCAAACCCTTATCCGAGCACGCAGCCCGGTAGGTAAGGAAAGGGGGGGGCAAACACCGCCCCCCTCCTGAACCATACCAGGGCGCCCGCCCTCAACATGGGGGGGGGTTGGTCCTTTGGGGCAGGGGGAGCTGTGCCCCCCCACCCCAAAGCACCTTGTCCCCGTGTTGATGAGGACAAGGGCCTTTTCCCGACAACCCTTGCACGGTGGTTGTCAGGGTCTACGGGCAGGGGCTTATCGGAATCTGAGAGCCCCCTTCAATAAGGGGGCCCCCAGATCCCGGCACCCCACGTGAACGAGTAAGGTCATTCACCTGGGGGAAAAGTGTCAAAAAAAAATAAAATAAAATAAAATAAAATAAAAACACCACACAGGTTTTTAAAGTAATTTATTATTAGGCAGCTCCAGTGGTCTTCCGACTTCCCCCCTGCCCCAAAGCACCAACCCCCCCCCCCCCATGTTGAGGGCATGCGGCCTGGTACAGTTCAGGAGAGGGGCGGTGTTCGCCCCCTTTCCTTACATTTTTTTTTAAACATTTTTGCGGGGTTCCCTTTCAAGATCCTCAGCACACAAGTCGCACCACAAGTCGGATCATCTTGATCCGACTTATTTTTTTTTTTTTTCCAAGAAAGGTTTATTGAAAATTGTAATAACAACAAACAGTTTTACACAGTCAATGTTTACAACGTAGTGTATGTTACAAGTAAACAACAAGTAATTGAAACACTGCAGGTAAAGCAAAACAGATAAATTTCCTAAGCAATATATCGAAGGCAGGATTGTAGCTCGCGTGGACAAGCCCTGCAACCGAGAACTATCGAACTGACGCTAACGGAAGGGCAGGGGCCTCATTAGCGAGTAGTACAGACAAGCTACAGTAAAACACTATCATAATACTAAGTGCTAGGCAAACAAGAGAAACCTCGAAGGAATAAACAAGGGTGAGCACTATACCCTTTCCTTACTTATAGGAGTGAGGTTGGAACAATTCCGGGAATGCGGTCTCGGACCACAAGCATTCTCCGATGTATGTCAGTAGAAAGGCACGGGTAAACCTGGAGTAAGGTAAGTTAAGGCATTGCGGAAAGTAGCGGGGGTGGGAGGCAGGACGGAAAGGGTGTGGACCCACATTATAGGGAAAAAGCCTTGGGCAGCCAGCACCAAAGGCCAAGAGGTGTCACATATCTGGAAAGGGGGAGGGGCTGAAGCGAACCTGTCGGGGTAGATTTGAAATATTAGTCCTGACTCCGGGAGTCCGGGGGTTTGGGAGGACAAGGAGATCGTAAATGTCTGTATTCATCCGTGGTGGTAAAGTGGTGCCAGCAGGCCCACACGGTATTGAATTTAGAGGGAGAGTCCTTAGATTGGTGAATCAAATTCTCCATTTCTTCGATTTTAGAAATGCGACTAAGCCAATCCGCAATAGTTGGTGGAGTAGGCGATTTCCAAAGCACAGGTATGCACAGTTTCGCTGCATTCAGTAAATGTAGTACAAGGGAACGGTGATAATGTTTGAAAGGGATAGAGGAGTGATGTAGGAGCATTTGTGCAGGTGTAAAGGCTATTTGGTATGTAGTAATCTGTGAGGTGAGGCGATGTACTTCCTGCCAGAATGGTTGTAGTAGAGGACAGGACCACCATATATGCAAGAGAGAGCCATCCCTGTTAGAGCATCTCCAGCATTCCGGAGGTATAGCCGGGGTCATTTTGTGGAGTCTGGATGGGGTCCTGTACCACCTGGAGAGTATTTTGAAGCCGTTTTCTTGCGCTGTAACGTTAATGGTCCCTTTATGAACATGTGTGAATACACGTTCCCATTCTTCGTCTGAGAGATCTAGAGATAGATCTCGTTCCCACTGCCGCGTAGCGACATTGGCCTTAGAGTTGCTGTCAGCAAAAAGCATTGAGTAAATTTCCGAGATTAAGTGTCGTTGCGGTTCCTGTTTGGTACACAGTGTCTCAAAGGGTGTAAGTCGTCTGCCAAAGTCAGGTCGTTTGGTAGGGTCGGTCAGAAAGTGTCGGATCTGGAAGTAGGTCCAATACGGGCAAGATTGGTCATTCTCTCGTCTGGGTATATGGGGGCGGGTGAGGAAGGCGTTATTGGAAAAAAAATGTCTAGCTTGAACAGTAGGATAGGGCCAGAAGGCAGCCAGGAAGGAGTCTGACATACCCACCGGGAATTCCGGATTGTGCCGAACAGGCGTTAATGGACTCTGCATTGACGAGATGTGCTGGGTCCGGCATGATTTTTGAAATGTGTGTAAAGTACTGGCAATTAAAGGGTGTGCTTTACAGGGACGGGGTACAACTGCTTGGGCTATCCATGGTAGTTGGCCTATAGGGACCGTAGAGAATTTGTTTTCGATGTTTATCCAGTCTTTTGATGATTTGTGAATGTTCCAGTCAATAATCCTCGTCAGTTGACAGGCCCAATGGTATTTGGCAACATCTGGAAGGCCTATCCCACCTTTCAGCTTTGGTAAGCAAAGCTTATCTAGACTAAGTCTAGGTCTGTCTTTGCCCCAGAGGAAGTCAGTGCATATTTTGCGGTACGAGTGAAAGAAGGTCTGGGGTAGTTTTATCGGGATCGTTTGCAGGACATATAATAGTCTGGGAAGAACGTTCATTTTGAGTATGGCAGCTCTGCCAAACCATGAGAAGACTCCAGTGGACCAAGCCTTTAGATCTTTTTGGATGCGTTGAAGAATGGGGACGTAATTTGCGGTATATAGGTCAGATAGACGGGAAGGGAGTGCAATCCCCAAGTACGTTATCGCGTCGCGGTTCCATTTGAATGGGTAATTAGATTGGCAGAGTGAAAGGGTATGCTGATGTAAGGAGATATTAAGTGCTTCCGACTTCGAGAAGTTGATAAGGAGATTCGAGAGGGTGTGAAAAGTTTTAAAATCTGCTAGTAAGTTGGGTAGAGAGACATGGGGTTCAGTGAGGAATAGGAGGATATCGTCCGCGAAAGCAGAGAGTTTGTAGGTGGTATCAGACACAGTCACTCCTTTGATGTCGGGGTTGGCACGCAGGCGTTGGAGAAGGGGTTCAAGAGTGAGTACAAATATTAATGGGGACAAAGGACAGCCCTGACGGGTGCCATTAGATATGGAGAAGGCATTCGACAGGTGGCCATTGACTCGGACCTTCGCGGTGGGAGATGAATAGAGAGCCATGATGAATTGGAGCATACGATCTCGTATCCCGATCATTTTGAGAACTTCCTCCATGTAGTCCCATGCCACCCTGTCGAATGCCTTCTCCGCATCAAGTGAGAGAAAAAATCCCTGTTGTGTCGATGAAGTCAGCCAGTGGTGTAAATTAATTGCTTTAGTCGTGTTGTCTCTTGCCTCTCTACCCGGGATGAACCCTACTTGGTCAAGCGAGACTAGGTTGGGTAAGAGTGGCAAGAGACGATTAGCTAGAATTTTAGCAAAAATTTTTAGGTCGACATTAAGGAGGGAGATTGGCCGGTAATTAGTCACTAAAGTGGGATCTTTGTTTGGTTTGGGTATGACTGTAATGTGGGCTGTCAATAGGTCTCGGGGTGGGGGATTAGAAGAAGAGATGGAATTGAAGGCCGTCAAAAAGTGGGGTTTCAGAATGTCCGCAAAAGTTTTATAGTACGCCGTTGTCAAGCCGTCAGGGCCCGGGCTCTTGCCGGGTTTCAGTTGCTTGAGAACTGCGTCTACTTCTGAGCACGTGATAGGCCGGTTAAGGTCACTGGTCTCAGCGTCAGTTAAAGGTGGCATATTATATTTAGTAAGAAAGTCCCTGATGAGCTGTCGACGAGCTGCGTCTTCAGTGAGCGAGGTGGTGGGGTGTAGGTTGTAAAGCTGTGAGTAGTAGCGAACGAATTGGCTCGCTATCTGGTCATTGACCGCCGTGGGAAGTCCCTGGGAGTTTGTTATAGAGTGTACAGTCATTGAAGCTTTTTTAGTTCTGAGAGCCCTAGCTAAGAGCTTACCAGCCTTGTTCCCGTATTCATAAAAGGTTTTTTGTGACAGAACGTAGTTTCTCCTAATCTGTTTATTTAAGGCGTCTAGGAGCTCAGTGCGTGCTTGGATAAGTTCAGACAGGGAGTCTGTGGCTAGGGAGCGTTTGTGAGCTTTTTCCAGTTTTTGTATTGTGTTGGATAAAGCGGAAATGTGTGACTTCCTTTCTCTGTTCCTCTTGGCAGCTATCGCAATGAGTTCACCACGTATGGTACTTTTGTGGGCTTCCCACAGTATCATAGGGGAGATCTCCGGGGAGGCATTTTCTCGGAAATACAGCTCCAAACGTTCAGTAATGGCAGTTGAAAGTGCGACGTCTGTAAGGAGAGATGGGTCTAGTCTCCAAATATGGTGTCTCGGAGGTGATTGTGTCAATTCAATCGTCAGAGAAATGGGATGGTGGTCCGAGATATACATAGGGTGTATCATGGCAGAGGTCAACATAGGTAGGTCAGTCTGAGAGATAAAGAGGTAGTCCAGTCTGGAATAACGGTTGTGCGGTGCTGAATAGAACGTAAAGTCCTTTACATTCGGGTTGAGTGTGCGCCATGCGTCGTGTATCGAAAGTTCCTGAAGGCGTGTCTTAATCGATCTAAGTGCCCTGTAAGGCATAGAGGAGGCACCAGTCGAGGTGTCCTGAGAGGGGTTAAGGGGGACATTGAAATCGCCTCCCAATATTAGCATTCCTTCTTGGAACGCGGAAAGCTGGCGTAGAGTGTTAGTAAAGAAGGAGACTTGCCCGGTGTTAGGAGCATATATATTAGCTAGAGTAACTGGTTTGCCGTACAGCATACCCTTTACGAATAGGAAGCGAGCCTCCTCATCAATGCATGTATCTTGAACCTGGAGAGGGCAGTTTTTTGCGATCAGGATAGAGACGCCTTTGGTCTTTGCAGTAGGATTAGTGGCATGGTAGGATGTGGGAAAGCGTGCGTTGGAAAGTTTAGGAATGGAGTTGGTCTTGAAATGGGTTTCCTGCAAAAAGGCAACACTTGCCTTATGTCTGTGGAGGGAAAGAAGTACTTGGGACCTCTTCTCGGGGGTGTTGAGTCCTCGCGTGTTGAGAGAGACAACTGTCACTGCCAGTTTGGGTGGCCTCCTTTGAGGTTGTGATTGTGTGTGGGGCGACGACATAATGTGGTCAGCAGGTCGGGTTGACGTGTAGAGTCACCGAGTGCCCGTGAACGAAGCGAGTGCTCGACTGAGACGGAGTCCCCAGAGACTGGTTATGCTAGGTATGAGTAGGTCCACAGAGGAGGGGGAAAGCGAGTTGAGCAATCACAGGCGTGAAGGAGTCAAAGAATGACGGGGAAGGGGTAGTAAAGCTCGAAAACAGGTAGGTGTACGCGTGTGAGCGTGTAAACGAGCAGTTGTGCAAAGGAGTAGGTATGGCGGGTCGCAAGAACCAGCTTGCTGACCCCAGGACCTAGACGAGCTAAGTCCCACAACAGCCAAGGCGGTACAGTGGTTGGGGATAAAACTGACAGTAGTAATGGATAGTTAGGGGACCACTGAATTGGGGTTGTCTGATCTCGGTGGAGAGTGGGATGAGACGTGTCTATAATGCATCATGCTTGACGGAGAGATATAGGATTGTGTAAAAAAAAAAAAGAAACTGAGGAGGATGGATACTGGTGGGGATCATGTCATGAATGTGGGGTATAGTAAGCGGTATAGGAAGAGTGCCACCTGTGTGTGGAGGGGTGAGAGGAGTATGGTAGGAGGGGTGTTCCCGAGTAGCTTGTGGACTAGGCAACGGGGAAAGGGGTGGTCAGTTATAGGGTCTAGTAAGGTAAAAGATGTAAGGGGTACCCTGGGAGTGATGGTGGGAACACTGAGCAGGTGAGTGGGGGTGTCTAAGGCAGCAATAGGGGGCCTAAATCCATGCAAATCTAATTTGGTGATAGTCGCAAGTTAGTCAGGGCCCGTTCTACCAGGGCCAATAGGCATCTAGTTTACCGTGACGGTAGGCAGAAACAAAATAGTACAATAAAGTAGTACAAAATAAAGAAAAAAATTAAATAAAGCATAGGTCAGAGGTTAAAAAGCTAATGATGTGCATAACAAGCAGATATTTGTACCGTAATTCTAAGGTAAGTTTAGGTATAGTGTGTGTTCCTACGAAAGAATCATTTAGTGGGGTGAGCGTGGAGCAGAGTTCTACTTAGGGGGGTTTCCAGAGTATGAGGGCGAGGCTAGTAGCATGAGTGGGGAGAGATCATGGCACAGGAGGGAACGCCGGAGCACGGCATATGGCTTCCCCACCTTATTCTGTGAAAGTTGGGTGTCGTAGGTCTATTCCCTATTGTGGGCGGTGTAGGTGGAGTACTCACCTGTTCAGTTAGGGGGTCTAAACTGACAAGTCACAGTGAGGAGAAGCAACGTGCGAGTAAAAAATACGTGCAATATCACATGTCATAGGTCCATGGCCGCGCTGTCCAGTGAAATTCATTTAACATGACATTTCCTCCCTCACTGAAACCAGCCCAGCACATTGTGAGTATGTGGAGGTCCATATGAAATATAGACATACCTGTATACAGTTTGGTAAGAGCAAACATGTCACCAGCATTCTCATGTATATATCATAGAACAGACAATATTATACGTGGAGTAGCCATCAGTTTAGCAAGGCGTACCACATCGGTAGGTATCAGTGAGGAGAAAAGCCATGCAAATAAAATAGTCTTACACTATTACATGCCATAGGCCTATGGTCAGGCTGTTCAGTTAAATCCATACAGTATTTATATAACGCGACATGCTCGTCCTCACTGGGGTCAGCCCAGCATATTGCAAATATGTGGGGTTCCGTAGTGATTAAATTCACATCCATAAGCAATGGCTATTCGCATCTAATACACATGCAATCCCATGTACATAGTATAGAGCAACCGACAAATTAGGTGAAGTAAGCCTTAGTTATGCAAGGCCGCAGAAATTGCCCTGTCTCAGTAAGGAGAAATGCCACGCAGGTAATGTAATTGTGCAATATCACACGTCACCGGCCCACGACAGAGCTGTACAGTGAAATTGAAGTATATAAGGCAATTTCGTCTTCACTGGAGACAGTCCAACACATTGCAGGTAAGTGGGGTATCGTAATAGTTTTACACAAACCTATGAACCAGGGGAAATAGCATACAGGAAATAGGCAGCCCTATGTATAGAACACATAGCAATCATCAGCTGGAAGGCACATTTTTATACACCTCTGCAAAAAAAAAAAAAAAAAAAAAAAAAAAAAAAAAAAAAAAGGGTCTCCCCAGATACCAAGGGGGTAACCCCAAAGTGAACCCGAGAGTGAGAGACACAGGGTGCCCGGCAAGCTTCAAGGGGTAAGAGGTCTACAGTTTGCCAGAACAGGTCCTGGAAGCTAGCATATTGTTACTATGGTATTTCCTCGGCAGTGCTAACAAGGAGTATCACCGCAAATGGCGCGGAGGCATACAAAATGGCGGAGGGAGCATAAAAATAAATAAATAAATAAATAAAAAATAGAAATCCTAGGGAAAGACTGAGTTATTTCGCCCATCATATGGGCAGTGTTCCGGGGCTCAAAAAGTGTATAGGAGGGGGATATCTAGGCTCAAGAGACAGCAGCTTGTCCATCCATCCCGGGTAGGTAGCAGCGCATCATGACATGGTATCACTGAGAGGGGGTGTCTATCGGGGTGAGCGATATGCAGTGGTGATGTAGCCGGACCTGGCTACCGAGGACATACGGGAGAGTCAGCACTCGAGGGTTTAGGGGGGGGGGGGGGGGGGAGAGGGGGATTTACGGGCAAGTACCTGAGCAGGCGGGAGAAGTAGAGATCAATGATGTGAGCATCTAATGGTCTCGGCGGGTTCTCCTGGGAAGTGGTGTTGACATCTGGCTTGTTCCGCGGCCTCGTCTCGGCGCCAGAAGCATGTCTCGGTGTGTCGATGGGGAGCGCCGTCTGCTTGATTGGGAGTCTTGCGTCTCCATGATCTCTTCCTCGCGTGCAGGTCTTCTGGCGGCAGGCGTCCGGAATTCGGCGTACCAGTCAGGGGCTTCGGTGAAAGGGATTCCCAGTGTGTCGCAGAAGTGGTCGAGGTCCTCCGGAACTCTGAGGAGCGCCGATCGGCCAGCGGCAGTGGCAGAGAGACCGAAGGGGAACTTCCAACGGTACGGTATTGCATTAGCTCTTAGGACTTCCAGGACCGGACGTAGTTCCCTGCGGCGCTGCAAAGTGATGGTGGATAAGTCTTGAAACAGGTGTATATCCACGTCGTTGTGTGTCAGCGGGCTGACAGCGCGGGCTTTGCGTAGGATTTCCTCCTTGAGTCGGTAGTCAATTACACAACATACCACATCTCTGGGGGGGTCGGCATCTTTTCCCCGTGGGCGCAGGGCTCTATGAATGCGCTCCATACCGATCGGAGTAGATGGTGCTCTGTTCAGTAGGTTATTGAATAATGCTGTTACCTCAGGGATTAGGTGTTCAGCATCGATCGATTCGGGTAGTCCCCTGATGCGGAGATTGTGGCGCCGTCCGCGGTTGTCCAAATCTTCAACGTGGCGGTTGATATCCCGAAGTTGCATGGTGTGGCAATCAATTACTTGACAGGAGCGGCGGAGGACCGCAGAGTGGGTCGAAGTGATTTTTTCAACCTCCTGAACCTTTCCCGCGATCGTCTGTATATCCACCCTGAGATCAGATATTGCTGCCGTAAGTGCCGCCGTGAGGGTGTCTTTTATGTCCGCAGCTATCGAGCGCAGGTCATGGAGGCTGGGAGGTTGTTGGGGGGTGAGAATTATCCCCTCAGCTTCTGGTAGGAACCGTTGTGCATGGTCACGAGGCAGGCTTGAGGCCTGTGAGGAGCCTCTGGACGACGCCATATTCTCTGCCTGGGCCCGGAACATCTCTGGTATATTCTGGCTTGGACGCCCGGAGTTTTCTCTCGGGGATCGGGATCTGGAGGCTGAAGAGCCACGGGAAGAGGTTCCCATCTTCTGAGAGGTTTTAGGTGGGTAAAAATCCTCAGTTGTAGTTAGTAAAGAAATCTCTCCGTCAGCAGGAGCTCAGGAATTATGCTGCCATTCTCACTCGAGGTCAGGCCACGCCCCTTTTATTCTCACAAGAGTGATCACTTATTGCACGAGGTTCCCAACACAATATTACTTTGTATTTCTCTATATCCTATCTGATCAATGTTTATAAACAATGTTACTTTGCATCCATCTCCTGTCTTAACATTGTTCCACGCAAAAGTGAATCTTCTGCTCATCCGATTCCCCCCCTCTGGTGCCACAACTGGCATTTTTTTGGGGGGGGGGGGGGGGGGCGTGAAGATACCCGTCTGACAGGTATTGACATCATGGCTGGGGCTGCTCTGAGGGGAATGAAGGTGTAGAATTAGGTGTGTCACAGCCAAGTACTGGCGGGCACTCTGTTAGCAGTACACCAACGTCCAATTGTACCAGGCAAATTACCCTGCCCCAGCTGCTGGACCGTCAAAAGAAGTACACTCCCAGCCAGCCACATGCCCAGCGGTTGAATGCTAGCTTGGCTAAATTGCTAGCACTTCAACTGCTGCCTTTTCAGTTGGTAGACCCGGCCCCCTTCCGTGAGTTTGTTCAATGTGCGGTTCCTCGGTGGCAGGTTCCCAAACGCCACTTTTTCTCACGGAAGGCGATTCCGTCTCTCTACCGGCATGTGGAAGGCAAACACACACACACACCAAAAGTTGCCCTGAAAAATCAGATGAAGTCTCATCTGCGGAGTGTAAACCTCACTTGCAGGTTTATCATTAAAGCTTCCATTGACAGTTCCGGGTTTTGTAGATTTCATAGTGTGGGAAGATTAGCTTGTGGGGATCTCCTTTTCTGAATGACAGTCAGCAAAACCGGCAGTTTCTTAAAATTCTGGCGGACGCCAGGTTTATTTGCAAGGGGTTTGCAAAGTTAAAAAAAAAAAAAAAAAAAAAGTAAATCAAATCCTTGCCGCCCGGCTCTAACTAAACAAACAGTCTCCTCTCTATACTGTGCGTCCCCGTCACCCACAAACCATACGGAAAAGCAAACCTTTCTCAGTCCTGTGCCCGCTTCCTGGTCATTTAAAGTCCAGCTGACTGGGGACTCCAGTGGACCAGAACATCCAGACCGGAACCCAGCCCGCCACAGAGGCTGGAAAACCCGGGCCGGATTCTGGTTTAGTCCCTTACAATGTAACGAATGCGAGGTGAAACGTACCGATGATCGTGCATCTCACCTCGCATACTGTCACAATAGTTATACAAACACACAGGATTCCGAGTCTAGAGAGACGGTTTTTATTAAAATGGTTGTATACCCTCAATTACAACTTGTACCTACAGGTGAGCCTAGATTAAGGCTTACCTGTAGGTACAAGAAATATCTCCTAAACCTATACGGTTTTGGAGATATTTGCCAAAAGGTTTAAACAACATTGTCTACGGCGCATGCGTGCTGTAGACAACGGTGCATTCACAGGGTTAATCCCCATTCACAACTTCGGCTTCGCCGAAGTTGAGGTCTCCCGCGCGCATGTGCGGAGCGGCGTCTTCGCTGCTCTGGTCAATCACAGTGCCGCTGTGATTGGCCGGAGCAGCGATACCCGGAAGTAACCGGGTGGAGAGATGGCTGCGGCTAGAGGGGGAGACTAGGACGGTGTCGGGGGGGCCCCGATCTAAGGTAAGTGATGCAGAATGAGCTAGTATGCTAGTCATACTAGGTCATTATGGCTTTGTCTTGCAGGTTGTTTAAAAAAAAAAAAAAAGAAACGGGTATACAACCTCTTTAACTCAAAGTGGTGTTGCACCCAAAAAAAATAAAAATAATCACCTCTAAATGCCTGTTGCTAGGGGGTCCCCTCGTAGTCTGCCTCCTTCAGTGCCCAGGCAAGTGATATCACTTCCCATTGGTGCAGGAAGGGCTCAGCTCTGCCCCCTCCCTCCTGTCAGTCATCTGGTACACGTGACAGGTCCCAGGTGACTGCGTGACCAATCACGGTGCGCGGCGCCGCTCGTAAATGCGCAGTGGGTGCCCACAGTTGCAATCCTGGCGCCATCGAGCGGAACGGGGGGGGGGCACAAGTGAAGCGTTGACCCCCCCCCCGCATTGCTGGACCCTGGAACAGGTAAGTGTCAGATTATTAAAATTATTTGTAGCTGCTGACTTAAAAAAATTTTATTTTTTTTTATTTTTTTTTTTTTAAAACAAGGATACTCCTCTTTAACACAAGCAATCATGTTGAAGCCCCCCTCCCCCAGAGAGATTTCTTATTACAGACCAGTTCTGGATGCATTTCGATTTGCTGCTACGAGTCCTTCACTCCGCTTGTTGCATGGATGGTAATAAATGATTGATAAAAATTGATATAAAGTCACTCACCTCATAGCCCTCTATTGGAGATGAAGGTAGGTCATCAATAGTGATCTGTAATCTGATAACACAGAATGCAGTAGTAAGCCTGGATGGAGATGGCTGTACCAGTAATCAGCTGATCAGGGCCGGGACAAGGGGTGGGGGCACCACAAGGCTGTTGGGGGGGGGGGATCTGCATTGGAAGGGGGGGATTTGGGGTCAGCAGGAGGTAGGTATTGGTAGGAGGGGGGGGGGGGTGATGAGAGATGTTTTGGAACTACATTTCCCATGATGCTGCTAATGCACTCTGCAGTGTAGTTGAGCATCATGGGAAATGTAGTTCCAAAGCATCCGGGGGGGGGGGGGGGGGGGGGGTCCAAGGATCACCATCACTGATCGAGGGAGATTTGTGTAAAGAGTGGGGGATGGAGGGGAGAGATGATGTGTACTAGTAAGGGAAATCTTAGGAGTAGAGAATTTGTGCTAGAGGGGTTATGATTAGGGGGCAAGTATTAGTGCCCAGTGTTCATGTGGGGGGGGGGGGGGGGGGGGTGGGGGGGGGGGGGGGGGGGGGGGGGGGGGGTGGAGGGGGGGGGGGGTGGGGGGGGGGGGGGGGGGGGGGGGGGTGGGGGGGGGGGGGGGGGGTGGGGGGGGGGGGGGGGGGGGTGGGGGGGGGGGGGGGGGGGGGGGTGGTGGGGCGGGGGGGGGGGGGGGGGGGGGGGGGGGGGGGGGGGGGGAGGGGGCGGGGGTGGGGGGGGGGGGGCGCGCATTGGGGGGGGGGGGGGGGGGCGGGCGGGGGCGGGGGGGTGGGGGGGGCGGGGGGGGGGGGGGGGGGGGGGGATTTCCTGACACATATTGGCCATACATTGGGGGGGGGGGGGGTGGAAGTGCAGCCCATAAGGTAATAAAGATTAAAGTAGCCTATAATACCTTCAAAGCCAAACAATGAGAACAAACGTAACCCGGGATAAAGTATATAGACATTCCATTAGTACAAAACCCTCATCCCACCATGGAAGGTCGGGTCTACCTCCTCATCTCCATGTTGGATTAGTAGAGCTCCCGCTGTACAGAACCCCCCACCTTGGATGGAAGCTCTGCAGGTCTCATAGACCCCAGTACTGAATAGAAGTAAATAGAAAATACTAATAGACATGTGCACAACAGAAAAATGTGTTTATTTTCGTTTCTTTCGCTTCTGTTGATTCGTAACAATTCGTAAGTCGTCGGTGTTCGTATTCTTAACGATTCGTATTTCCGTAAGAGTTATTTTTTCGTTGATTCGTTTTTTCCGTTAGTTTAATTTTCGTTTATTTCGAAATTCGGACGCATTCGTACTTTCGTAACATTCGTAATCGGAGCATAATTCATAATTTTATGTAATGTGTATGCTATTACCCTGTTTCCCCGAAAATAAGACCTAGCGTGATTGTCGGTGATGGCTGCAATATAAGCCCTACCCCCCAAATAAGCCCTAGTTAAAGTCGTTGTAGGCCTTGTTTTCAGGGTAGGGCTTATTTTCGGGGAAACAGGGTAGGGCTTATATTGCAGCCATCACCGACAATCACGCTAGGTCTTATTTTCGGGGTACTACATTTTAAGAGACACGGAAAATTACGAATCGGAAAAAAAAAAGTTACGAATGTACGAATTTTTTCGTAAAATCCATTCGAGGCACGTTAACCACTTCAGCCCCGGAACAATTGGCAGCCAAAGGACCAGGCCCCTTTTTGCGATCGGCACTGCGTTGCTTTAACTGACAATTGCGCGGTCGTGCGACGTGGCTCCAAAACAAAATTGGCGTCCTTTTTTTTCCCCCACAAATAGAGCTTTCTTTTGGTGGTATTTGATCGTCCCTGCGGTTTTTATTTTTTGCGCTATAAACAAAAATAGAGCAACAATTTTGAAAAAAAAAAATGCAATATTTTTTTGCTTTTTGCTATAATAAATATCCCCCAAAAAAATATATAAAAAAACATTTTTTTTCCTCAGTTTCGGCCGATACGTATTCTTCTGCATATTTTTGGTAAAGAAAAAAAATAAATAAATAAATAAAAAATTGCAATTAGCGATTATTGATTGGTTTGCGCAAAAGTTATAGCGTTTACAAAATAGGGGATAGTTTTTATAGCATTTTTATTAATTTTTTTTACTAGTAATGGCGGCGGCGATCAGCGATTTTTATTGTGACTGCGACATTATGGCGGACACACCGGACAATTTTGACACATTTTTGGGACCATTGTCATTTACACAGCAATCAATGCTATTTAAATGCATTGATTCCTGTATAAATGACAGTTGTAGTGAAGGGGTTAACCACTAGGGGGAGGGGAAGGGTTATGGGCTGTGACGTGTGTGGTGTTTTTTTTACATTAGGGGCGGGGCTGACGTCATTGATCGCTTTCCCGATGACAGGGAACAGCCAATCAGTGACAGGCAGTGTAGGAAGTGCGGGGAGAGGTTTGTTTACACAGACCTCTCCCCGTTCTTCAGCTCCATGACCCGATCGCGGGACACCAGCAGCGATCGGGTCCGCTGGTCCCGCGGCCCGGGTCACGGAGCTCCCGACCGGGTCGCGAGCGCGCCGCGCACACGACCCACGGGCAGGCTTTTTGCCCGTGCCATTCTGCTCACGTATATGTACATGGAGGCGGTTAAGCAGCGCCATTGTAAGGGACACGGAAAATTACCAATTCAAAAAAAAAAAAAAAAAAAAAAAAGTTACGAATGTACGAATTTTTTCGTTCATTTTGATTTTCGTTGTTCCTGTTTTTTTCGGATTTTCTTCTTTCGTAGATTTGTTGTTTCTAATTAGTTTTTTTTTTCGGATTTTCGTTGTTTTCGGATTCGTTCGATTTGTTAAAATTTTTAGCGAACAAATATAACAAAAAAAAAAAAAACGAAACGAATTGCACATGTCTAAATACTAATATACATACACCCCTTTGAAAGCCTCCTCAGATCCTTGATTTCTACACGCCCTTTATAATTCATGGCCCAATCTTTTTGTGATTGGAACTTTTTCCCTGTTTTTGGTGTTAATTTGGGATTTATGAGTTTTATAGCTTTTGGTGGGTTGTTTTTTTTTTTTTTTTTTTTTTTAAAAACGCACAACTCACACATTTTTTGGAATTAGCTTTCCAATTACCTACAACACGCACATGAAGATACTATATACACACACCACAAGATCATCTCCAGTAATAAAACAGAAGCCCTTTCCCTTTATTTCTGGATCTGATCACTTCAAAACACATTTTCTGCAAATAATCTGAGATTTATTTGTGAGATCCGGGATCAGAGACCCCCCATGTGGCCAACTCCACCCAACCGCAGAGGTGCCGTCTGCACAGGACTACAAATAAACAGCAAGAATAGGACACACTATAATATAAGTACAGTAAAATATAGACTTACCGCTCAACGACAACATTTTCCTGTGAGAACACAAAGAGACACATTGTGAGGTTCAGAAGCAATCTGGTGATGTAAATCAATGACAACAACCCTTCCCCCCCCCCCCCCCCCCCTTCCCTATTCTATCCAAAAAAGCTGGAGCTACACTAATGCCGCGTACACACGGTCGGAATTTCCAATGGAAACAGTCCAATGGGAGCCTTTCATCGTTTTTTCCGACCGTGTGTATGCCCAACGGTCTTTTTCTGTCGGAATTTCCGACGGACTTTGGATTGAGAACCTGTTCTCAATTTTTCAGACGGAAAACCTTTCTATCGGATTTTCCGATCGTGTGAATGCAATTCCGACACGCAAAATTCCGACGCATGCTCGGAAGCATTAAACTTCCCTTATATAGTGCAGTCGAACGTGTTTTATGCCGCTGTGTTACAGAACGTCGGAATTTGGTGTGACCGTGTGTAGGCAAGACTGTTTGAGCGAAATTCCGTCGGAATTCCGAGGGGGAAAACCATCAGAGCTTTTTCCGACGAGAATTCTGACCGTGTGTCCGCGGCATTATTGTACCTGTTCCGACTTACACATGCAACTTAAACTGGATCTTGTTTTTAACCCGGGGACTGTATGTATATTTTGTTGGGATGTTGCTGTGTACAATGTGCTGCCTTTTATCATGTATTGTTCATTTTCTTTACATATACACCAAGCACATTATATTTTTAACCCATTGAAAATATAAAAAATAAATAAATAAAAGTAGTAAACTATTGGCTGTAATGCCATTGCACATGTTACCTGAATATATTACCAACATTAACTATTAAGAAAAAATAAATACAAAAAAATAAATACAACAAAACCAAACCTTTTCCTCCTCCTCTTAGGAGATTGGTAGAGGTCCCCTACATATTATCTGATAGAGCCGTGTTCATTTTGATTTCAAAATTTCAATTTAGTTTTAGTCAGTCTTGACTAAAATGCCATTTTAGTTATCAATTTTTTTTAGTCAACAAATATATTTGTCAACTAAATTAAACACTGGATGGGAGCGAGAGAGAGAGAGAGAGATACAAAGTAACATTAAAGAGGAAGTAACCCTGATGGGTTTTATTTCCTCTTCTGCTCCCTGTAAATGAAAAGCATAATGGGTATTCTGCATCGCATACTAGCCCATTATGTACCACTTACCTGCAAAATAATCCAGCGACGTCCATCTTCTTGCCCTCTTCCTTCGGGGCCGCAGACTCCAGCTCTGATTTGCCAGAGACGCGTGACGTCACTCGCATGCGCATGGGAGCCGCGACCTGCGGCATACGCTAGGGAAGAAAGGGCATTTTGTTTCCTTCTTCCCTGCGCTGTAGCGATTTCCGGTGGACTACAAGTGAAATATCTCCTAAACGGCGCACGTTTAGGAGATATTTCCACTACCTAGACAAGCCTTATTCTAGGCTTACATATAGGTAAAAGTCCAAAAAGTGGGTTTACAACCACTTTAAGGTTTAATTTACTAAAGGCAAATCCACTTTGCACTACAAGTATACTTGACGTACTTGACGGAAGTACAGCCGCTTTAGAGCTGATGGGGAAGCTCTGCTGATCATGTAAAGCAAATATTTTTTTAAATTTTCCTTGCATGTCCCCCTCAGATCTACAGCGACTTCACTTCCAAGTGCATTTGTAGTGCAAAGTCCATTTGCCTTTAGTAAAAAAACAAACAAAAAACCCCACAACTCTTGTGAGAATAAGCATTAAGCCCCATATACACGGTCGGATTTTCTGATGGATTCTGTCCTATCGGACAATGTTGTCGGAAATTCCGACCGTGTGTAGGCACCATCGGACAGTTTCCATCGGATTGTCCGACGGACAAAGTTCTATCTCCTGCTGGATAGATTTTCCGACAACAAAGTCCGATCACACCAAATCCGATCGTGTGTAGCGTAGTCCGACGGACAAAGTGCTACGCATGCTCAGAAGAAATTCTGTGACGGAAGCGCTCGGTCAGGTAAAACTACCTTTCCTAATCAACACAGCACATTCGTCACGCTGCAATGTTAAAATGTCTTTAATGCAGCGCATTCTCTTTTTCTTTACAATGCAATTAGAATGACATCTTTTAGCTGCTCCTATTCACCCGCACTTCTCACAAACTTACTTCTTTATTCGTTTTCAGGATTTCTAGACTACATGTTTATTTTTACTCAGATCGTAAAAAGAATCTTTGTTATATTTTTTGGATGATTTGGCATTTTAGTATTTTTTTTGGAATACATATTTTAAAGGAGAATTTTTTTTTTTTTTTGGAGGGGGGTTGTGTGTCTCAAGTTAGCAAAACAACATTATTAACATTTGTATTTCTTGCTTAAATTCACTAGGAGTTTGTTGGTTGTTGGTGCCCCTTGTTAATTATACTTTAGGATTAGTGAAATGTACCTGCCTACTCACAAATAAACTGTCATTGTAGAAAAGTAAAACACAATAGGCAATGATTATTTCAAATCAAAAATACCTTTATTTAGGTCTCAGCAACAAACCAAAGAGGAACGCAGCGATGGAGAAACTTGGGGAATTTGCAAAGCCTTGGACCCCCACGGCAACCATCATTTTGAAGCGTCTAAAATTGGGGGCCTGAGGAGTACCTATCTAAATAATGAGGGAGTGCAATCTGGTCCTGAAGTCCAAAACATCCAGAACTGCAGCAGATGCCATCTAGGTCCCCAGGCTCTGGTCCTACGAGAGGCTCCATCTTCTCTCAGACCAGACTGAATCAAGGTCATCACTCTCTTGTCTTCCTTCCACGCTTCCTTGCACGCTGTGGCTGTGTTGCTGGTGGGGTGGCAGGAGGAGGCGGAGCATGGTCACTATCGCAAACATGTGTGAGTGGGGTCATCTCCCCAGCCATCCCCTCATTTAGGACCTTGAGGATGAGCCCCTCACACATGCTGCGTTGCCCCACCTCCATACCCTTCATTTTAGTGGCAACCAAGGAGGCAAGGGCCTCCTCGTAGGTGGGTGTGGCATATAGGGAGGCTGAAGCATCTCTGATCAGCTGGAGCGCTGACTCTCCCACCTCCCCCATCCTTCTCGCCCTTCTGTAGGGAAGGCGGAGGGGAGGGACTTGGGAGACAGTCAGGCTCCTACGCCTACCCCCCTGTTGGCTGCCACTACCCACCTCTTGGCTGCCACTAACCCCTGCCTCCTCCTGACTGCCACATGCCACAGCCACCTCCTGGCTGAGGTCTTCCTGTGTATGAAAAAAGGGACATAGTTTCAGTTATTTGTTCATCAAACACACACAATTCTCATCTAGTGACTGTTGCAAAATGTTTACAAATAGAAAACCATACAATTCTCAGCCCTGCAGTTTAGATTCTTGCCCCAAATGTCTCCAAAACTACTGTCAGTTGATATGTCAAACACGTTAGGAACTAAGCAATTGGGGATCCTGAATTAAGTGAACATCATTCATTATTCCCAAAAAGGATTACAAAACTACTATACCTGCCACAAGCTGGGCTCCTGCACATCTTCAGACTGGAAGGCCCAGGTTGCTCCTTGGAAGCCTCATCAGGGGTGGCGTGCATGGAAGGACGCGTGCACGGAAGAGTCAAGAGTGACTCCGTGACATCAGCCTGGTCTTTGAGAAAGTGGAGCCTCTCATAGTACCAGAGCGTGGGGACATGGACCTGATCTGCTGCAGCTCCAGAAGCTTGGGACTTCAGGACCTTATTGCGCTCCCTGAAATAGGTACTCCACAGGTTGCCAATTTTTATTCTCAACTTCTCCACGGTTGCCGTGGGGAACCTTGGCTTTACAAATGCCACAAGTTTCTTCATGGCTGCGTACCTCTTTGGTCTGTTGCTGTAATCTCGGTGTTTTGCCTGCCATAATAGGGGCATTTCCCTATATTTATCAATGAAGAGGGGGAGAAAACTCACATGGTTGAAGCCGTCCATAATCTCTGCAAGACACCACACAAAACACTATAAATAATGTCAGGCTAAACTCTCCTAATCTTCTCCATAAAGAAGCCTCAAGGTCTAATCAGTCTAGGCTAGTTATGTACCAACGTCAAATTGTACCTTCGTTATAGCGATCGTCTCGTGCGTGAGCTTCCTCTCCCCTCGTCTCACAGATCGTGGCTACGACACAGGCGTGTGACGTTTTAATATACAGTGCGCATGCGTCAAACTCCGCCCGCCCCTGACGATCTTTCTCGTCTATTCCCCACCCCTTCTCTTTACGGCGCAGTGGGGGAGAGCACATGGCGGGGACACAGCAGGTGCGCCCAAAATATTGCATCATTGATGTTTTAGGAAAAATCTGAAAACGCACCAAGTAATTAACACACATTTGTGGCTGTTTCTGAACACATTTGCAACTTAAGAACTGTGTGAAATTTGGAACATGCACACATGGTGTCCACATGTGCTAGCTCCCATCATGGTGGATGAATGACAACGTTTTTTTGGGGGTGCAACCACTTTATGAACTACTAAAGTGGTTGTGGTGAAGGGGTTGCACCACCAAAAAACGTCCATTCATCCCCATGATGGAAAATGGCCCTTTTGAAGATTCTAGGCATGTGTTTTACCATCTAATGACAATTTTCAGACCCAAATTGTGTGCATGTTCTAAATTTCAGTTTCCAGGGGTGACCCCCCCATGTGATGAAGGCAAGATCAAACACACTTTGAACATATAGTCATGTCTGATCTTGTCTTCATTTTAGAAAGTTGATCTTTCCTATTTCCTAGGTTCTGTTTTGCTCCATGCCTGGTTTTACCAATTGCGGAATGTTTGTAAACAATGTTGTAAATAACCAAGATCTTGTCAGTTTTGGCAAGAAATTTGTAAACGCACT